>BMAU01001132.1:1200000-1800000 GCA_019973935.1 Trichonephila clavipes
TGTAAACGAGAGAATGAAAAATATTTGCCGAACGTTATCTTGCAATCTTAATCAACACAATCTTATAAACGCGGAACACATGCTAATGAACAAGGAAAAAAAATAGCGCCTCAGGGATTTAATCTAGATTCTAGAGTTCGTGTATTCACTTTTTCTTATTTTTAACCTTGCTCTCGGAAATTTCTAGTTTATAAATAGAATAAGATATTTCTTTAACTTTCGGAGCAAAATTACTTATTCTGAGTCTAAGTTTTGGAAGGTTAAGTTAAATCATATTTCAAATTATATTAACATGCTGTGAACGCGCTATGGCCTATGATAAAGGCTATATTGAATTATAGGATTTTTGCTTTTCATGTAAAAGTTGACAATTAGTTTATATTTTCTTATTAAATTTGTGTAGTTATTATTCAGAGTATCATTTAAAAGGGCAATATGTTACATCAACTCTGGATGAGAAGGTTTATTTTAATAAACGATAGTTTAAAAAACTAAAAAACACGCTTTTATAGTATATATATATAAATCGAACTAAAATGTAAAAAATAATTCTTAATATAAGAACAAAATGATTAATGAGAAAATTAATGTCATTGTGGTAAAAACGTGGGCTGCGCAATATATCAATTATTATAATTTCTTACTAGTTCTATTCCAAAACGCAGAATTACTGTAAAAATATAGTACAAAGCACCACACACGCGCGCTTTTACCACAATAAAAAGAATTTTCTCGTTGTAATCACAGTTTATTCTTATATTAAGAATTATTTTTTACTTTTTTTTGTTCGATTCACACACACTATAAATGCGAGTTTTTTTAGTATTTTTAAATTAGTATTTATTTATTATATTTTAGTTCGATCAACAATAAGAACTTGTCTTTTTAGTTCTTAAACGATCGTTTATTCATTGATGAATTAATCTTAAATGAGTCATTTTTTAGAATGTAGAATACCCATTGGTATCTTATCAATGCGTTGATACGGCGAGGATTGCAAAATGTAGGATCAGCCAACTGAAGGAAATCTGGAAGAGCTAAGTTTGAAATATTTAATGCGAAAGATGTAAAGTGAATGATATTTTTCACTAAAAAGAGCTCAATATTCTTCCTAAAACATGCATCAGTATTAGACATAAAAGTACACGTTTTGAATCGAAGAGTTTGCGAGAAATTATTTTATCCGGTGACCTTTGAATCAATTCTCAGCATTTTTGATAGTCACCAAATCTGGAAATGGGAAATTGTTAATCCTGATGATCCTGATCAGGCCAATGGAACAAAATTATAAAATTATTGTGTTGCCATTGGTCCTTGACAAGTGTGAAAAATTTCGAATTAATCTGACTTTTTAAAGTGAATAAAAATCGAGTTCAAAGATTCCGTTACATAAGATTCCGAAGCTTATAAAAGCGTGTTAAAAGCTTACAAAGCGTGTCTTATATTTGAGCAAAGTACAGTAAAAAGATAGAGATTGAATAAATTCGATTCTATAAATCCTTTTGAAGCATAAATATTTAATATGGGATTGGTTTTCTTTTTATGTTTATTCATATTTGATCGACATGCAATTCGACAAATATGAACTGAAAGGAATAATCAAGCATGCACAACTGCACCAGTGCTCATGAAGTTCTGCGACACAAAATATATTTTAATAACATGTCACTTTTTTTTTTTCTTATGGCTATTTTCCTTTTTTGTTAAAGACAGATTTTGTTGTTTGTTTAAGGTATCCGACTACGTTCGGAACCATGATTTTAAAAAAACGCATACATGGATAATTTTCATGATATTTAGCGTCACTCAGATTAGAATACATGCATAAAACAGTTTTAAGGACATTTTGACAAAAAAAATTTATTTAAATAAAATATTTTGGCAAAAAATTAATTTAGAATAATCTTTTTTCCAAATGTTCTTCTTTTGTGAAAAATGCTTCTATTATAATAATATTTTGCCTGTGTATAGCTCAGACCTCTGTACAGAGGTTCAACTATGGTTTATGAAAAATTCACGTTATTTTCAGAGTTACAACCCATTGAAATAATTATTCGCGTTTTTTTCTTAAAATTGCTCCCCTCTGTTGCCGTAAAATATGAATAAACCCACTTCTAAGTTATATGTTTCAAAAATTCTAGTTGGGCCTCTGTACAGAGGTCTGAGCTATATACAGGCAAAATATTATTCTAATAGAAGCATTTTTCGCAAAAGGAGAACATTTGGAAAAAAAGATTATTCTAAGTTAATTTTTTGCCAAAATATTGTATTTAAGTAAGTTGTTTTGTCAAAATGTCCTTAAAACAATTTTATGCATATATTCTAATCTAAGTGACACTAAATATCATGAAAATTATCCATTTATGCGCTTTTGAAAATCACGGTTCCGAACGTAGTCGGATACCTTAATAACGTTGTATTTCGAAGCTACACAAGGTCTATTCACGACGGACCTTGTAATATTGAATCTCGGTCAAGTATATATAATGAGGATGATACCTGAGCTGGTACCTCACTCTCCTAACTTCTCCACTACGCCAATGTAAGGTCTTAAAGTCACAACAGATTCAATGGACACCAGCTCCTCTACATAACGAGTCTTCAAAGGCATCAGAACTCGAGCCCCTGACTCGCCAACGCCAACCACGAGATTCCGATCAAGACCACTAGGCTACCGCGGTCCCCGATGGACCGTGGATGAGAAATACTGGCTAAAAGTATATCTGATAATGTCCCTTTGTCAGAGTTTTATACGCTTTTAGTATCAAACTGAATCACTGATAGCTCGACATCAATATTAAATTTAGTCTCTTAATTCAAATTATTTTAAAATGCTTAACCTTATTAAAAACATTTCGCACCGATATTTTTGAAGAAATCTTTTTCCAAGCAAAATATGATGAAAATTATAATGCGCTGGGATTTAAAAGATAGATGCCCCTGGATAAATACTGGTCTGTTGTTTTTAGCACTCAAAATTCCGTAATTATAATAATTTCACGAATTTTTTTAAGTATCCGTACTAACCCTTTCAAAGAACACTTTGCTAGATATATTGTATACCGCAATATGAAGAGGGATGAAACATTAGAACGGAGAAAAATATAAATTCGAATAAAGCAACTATCGAAAAAAAAATTTTTTTTTACCTTACTCTCAATTGATACTTTTATTTTAAAATAGGTATTTGATTTATGATTATATATTTGATTATGCCTTTTCTGCGTGTTTTTTTTAAATAACAGATAGCATAACATGGTAGAGTGACAATGAGGCTGAACCATTGTTAATTACTAAGAAGCAATTGTTTAGATACCAACAAATTATTGCACTGGATCATTTTCCAAATTAAAGCAGTGCAACATGCGTTAACGCCTGTATAAAAATTTATTCCTGCGTGTTGGCACCCATATTCAATCCATCAATCCAGTGCTTCTCAAACTTTCAACACTTGCGTCCCAATATTCAATCACCATTTTCATCGCTTCCCCCTCCACACAATAACGATGCATTGAATTCGATAATGTGATACTTTGACGCTAAAGCTACAATACGACTCTAACCTCTTCGCCACCGGCGTGTATAAACGTCTTGCTCAAACAGTGCATAAATTGCCCCGGACGTATACATACGTCTTTCCGAAATATGTTCACTACTATCCATAAAATTATTTCGAAGACTTTGGAATGCAATAAAATGACTTTAACATTGTTTGAGAAGGATTTACTTATTTCACAGAGGATTTTCTTATTTTCCCTTCTCCCCCCTCCTCCCAATACAATCACGTATACGTGCAAAACGGTGGCATTGGGGAGTGACTCACGTAACCTTTAATCTATAGTAAAAGGATTAATTATAAGCCGTACAAACGATCCAGATAAGTGTTAATTTTTGCATATAATTTTATATATGACCAACCGGTGCGGTCACTGGTAATTATTAAACTTGTTCTTATCTTAGTATTGTTAAGATATTGATAAAGTTCATTGTGCAGTATTGATACATTTATAAGTGTATTATATCAGTGTAAATGTATTTATTTTTCATTATGTCAGAATGTATTTTGTTTGTTTTGCTTTAAAAAAATTAATAATTTTTTGAAATAATCTTTTGTTTTCGACTTTTCAATATGCTCGCGCCCTCTTCTACGGTTAGAAGGGCGCGCCTCACAGTTTGAGAAGCGCTGCATCAATCCACACAATTCAGTCTTACACACACACATACAATAAAAATATTTTTTTTCAAACAGTAATTTGTTTTTATTTTTGATTTGAAGTTATTGACTCTAGAACTAGTATCACTTTCGAAACACTCTCTGCGTATTTGAACTTAAAATTAAACGACCTCTTTTCAACTTTTGGATTATTTTATATAATTATAACTCTGAGAGCGGATTATATCCCTTTAACGGTCACAAAGCTAAAATACACTTTTCTGTGATAAAGTACTTGATAAATGTAATGTTCTCACATCCTCTATAAACATTATTTAGTCTCAAAAAAAAAATTATCTGATCAAGGTTTTTTTCCTTGGAGGTGGCTCGACGTTATAGCCACTGCGCACTTAAGCCATTTAACTCACTTTTCAGGACAGAAATAATGAATCATATTACAATGATTTTTCTATGAAAAATTAGCATTTGTGTAATAACTACTTCAATAACAATTAAATACAAAGTATAAGTGTAATTAAACAACAATAGAGTAATTGTACAACCTAGGATACTTACTAATATTTATATATATATATATAAAATACTTAGAATATACATTGAAATTGGTATATATCCTTATTTTATATTTTATTTAATTTTAGAATAAAAGGTTGGAAATAAAGTAATATTTTTGAGAATTTAAATTAGTTATATCACAAATTTGATGAGCTATTTTCTGAGGTAACTTTATAATATGCAAACGTTTTCTCCGAGCAGAAAAGCTGTAATGAAAGATTTTTCAAACCCGAGAATCTTGCACCACATATTGTAAACAAAGTTTGTTTATATTTCCGACCCCCGACATTCTCACATGATTCTAAGTGTTCTCTCTCGAGTGGAGAAAAGCGAAAATTTCTAGGTCTTTTTTTCTGTTCTATGTAGGCAGTGGATAGAGCCTCTATCCACATATAAAATCTCTCCAAAAACCTAAATAAAACATTTTTTTTAATTGCGAATTTGCTTAATTCATTCATATGAGAGAAAAATATACATAAGACATGTCAAAATTTTTTTCAAAGATCAGAAATTTTATTTATAGTAATCAAAATACAATTTGTAGATTTACACCGAGAAAAACTATTTTAACTACCCATCAGTGGACATTAAATGCAAAAAAGTTATCGTCCTGCCATCTGTATTGATTTTTATACGTTTTAGCTTCAATTAACTCATGTGGATAGACTAAATATCCATCACCCGCTTGGAGAAAAAAAATTTCATATGTGGCTAGACCTATTAGCCACTGCCGCTAAAGGGATATACCACAACATTGTAATTAAATTAAGAAATATTTCAAAAGGAATATTTTAAAAATGAATCATCTTTGTTTCTTAGTTAACAATTTGTAAAACAATAAACAGATGTAAAGGGTGTTTTTTAGAGGTATAGAACTTTAAATTGCAATAAAACAACGATGTATTATTCGATTGATATGAATTTTTTTTATTTGAAAGATAATCTTGTGGCATTACATTTTATATACGATCAAGCAAGGCGTAAATTCGTCGAATGGGCCCAAAACGAGATTGCCGTTGTTCCCGATTTTCATAAGCGAATTTTGTTTAGCGATGAAGCGCACTTCTGGTTGATTGGCTACGTCAACAAACAAAACTGCCGCATTTGGAGCGAAGCTAATCCACAAGTGTATGTCGAAACACCGTTACATCCAGAAAAACTGACTGTTTGGTGCGCTTTATGGGCTGGTGGAATCCTTCATCAAAAACGATGAAGGCCACAACGTTACAGTCAATGGTGATCGGTATAGAGCCAGGATTCCTAACTTTTTCATTCCTGAATTAAACAATCATGATGTCCAGGAGCTGTGGTTCCAACAAGACGGCGCAACATGTCACACAGCTCGTGCCACAATCGATTTATTGAAAGACACGTTTGGTGACCGCCTAATTTAACGTTTTGGACCTGTGAATTGGCCTCCAAGATCTTGTGATTTAACACCGCTAGACTATTTTCTGTGGGGCTATGTACAGTCATTGGTCTATGCGGATAAGCCACAAACGCTTGACCATTTGGAAGACAACATTCGCCGTGTTATTGCCGATATACGGCCACAAATGTTGGAAAAAGTCATCGAAAATTGGACGTCCAGATTGGACTACATCCGAGCTAGCCATGGCAGTCCTATGCCAGAAATCATATTTAAAATGTAATGCCACAAGATTATCTTTCTAATAAAAAAAAATCATGTCAATCGAATAATACATAGTTGTTTTATTGCAATTTAAAGTTCTATACCTCTAAAAAAACACCCTTTATATAAATACCATGACTCTTTTTCCTGCCATGCGCAACAAGCACTTATATATCACGTTATTCTAGAAAGAAATCTCTTTCCTTAGAATAATACCAATTTCAAATTTCTTTCTAGAACAACGTGATACATAAGTGCTTGTTGCGCATGGCAGGAGTATTTTTTGATGCACTCTAACTGCTTCAAATAGAATGCACAGTCAATTTTCTAAATAAATTCTTAGTTTCTTTAAAAAAATATTATGATATATCCGTACAATAACTAATAAAAATGCAGATTCCAAAAATACGTGGTAATATAGTAAATAATAAGTTAAATGTTTATTTTTTTTAATATCACAGAAAGCTGTTTATGATGAAGGAATATACTCATTTTTATGGATAATCCTTATGTTCTTACTAAAAAGCCATATTCACTTACTCGTCTTGCAGGAACTCAAATCTAAAATAATTGAGGAAATATTGAGAATAAAGAATTAACCACGTGAAAATATGTCTTCATTTGTTGGTGTTTTGTTTTAGACAAAATGGAAAGGATAATTGAAACGCGGAAGATTTAAATTTATTTTACATTCTGTTCAACAACCTTTCATCTTTTGGACAACTTTAAAATTCCACATCCAGAATCTCTCAGGTTTTGCCGCGACAAACTTTACTACGAGGATTTTTTTTTATCTCGATCAAAGAGTTGAAATTTTTTTCTTTAAAGAAAGTTTATAACGAATGAAATGAATGAAAATAGGTAGGCCGTGCATTGTCGTGATGAAACACAACACCCTTCTGATTTGCTATTCTTGGACGCTTTTTTTCTCCAATTACTGTCTTTAATTCGTTTAATTGGTAACAACATCACTTACTTTATCCTCTCGTTGTTTAGTAACAGCTTATAATGCAATATTCCTTTCCAATCCTACCAAACACAGAGCGTGACTTTGTTCAAATGAAGATTCACTTTTACAGTGGCTAAAGGTGGCTCATTCCGCTTTCTCCCCAAGACATTTTTCACTCAGAATTGATGCAAATTATCCCTTTTTCCACCCCCGTCACTACTTGCTTCAAAAATGGTATCTTCTCGTTATGTTCATAGAGTGAGTCGCAAATGAAAAAGTTCTGTATTAAATTTTTCTCCTTTAAATTGAGGGAAACATCAAAATGATTTATGTAGCCAAGCATCATAAAACGTCGTGGAAAGTGAATTTTGATATTCTTAACAATATTTTGTGTACCAGGGTTTCAATCCAATCTTCATTTATGGTGTAAAACAGTGGTCTTCAAACTTTTTCGACTCACGGAACCCTTAGAATTATAAAGTGTTTTCAGGGAACCCCACATTCCACTCCTCTCTCTCTTGAGGCATATATCTTAAAATAATACTTAAAGAAGATAAACATGTTGCGCGCGCGCGCAGGTACTTTATGTAGAGACAATTAAAAGAAGTGTTGTTCGTAATAAAAAAATGTTAATATAAAAAGTGCGTTAGAATTATCTCTGCCATAGTATTTCATTTATTTCTAATTTTTGATTTTGTAACCACCCACCTTGAGAAATGTTTTTTCACTTAAATACAATATTCTGAATGGCATTAAAATGTTTACAGTTGTGTCAGAAATCATGTGCGTTTCACATAAAACCAATGAAAAAAATTTGCATTTTCTATTAGAAAACTATTTAGTTCAGCCATTGTAGGCGTAAAATTATTTTATGGAACCCAGAATAGTAAACAATAGAACATCTGCAATATAGATGGAAGTAATAAGAGAAACATTTTAATATTTTTACTATGCATTGTAAGAAAATTTTTTTAGATGTTACAAAAAATAAAGTTATGTATAAATAAAATTTTCTTTTTTCTGACAAGAATGAGCTTTAAATTCTTGTGGGGATATAAACTTCATAGAGAACGTGAATCCATTTTGCATACACATTTATAATTTTCTTTTCGATTTTTTATTGTGACTCTCGGAACCCCTGGGTATGCCTGATGGAAGCCCAGGGTTCCGTGGAGCACAGTTTGAAGTCCACTAGTGTAGGATCTAACCTTACGTTCTTGATCTTTAGGGTTAAAATCACTAGTTGTAAATCTAGCAAATTACTCTTCCACACAGTTCATTCAACTACAGCACCTTCGCTATAAAAGTCACACATTTTGATTGTCACTTGTATGACAGTTTTGCCGATCAGGTAAACTAAAAGCTTTTAGTGCCTAAAATGTACATATTTTGCTTTCATGTTCGAGGCGTATGAAAGTGACGATATTTAGCGTATCATAACCAAACTTCTTTCTCCGAATATGTCCTTTTAGAATGTATACGAAGGTCATTTGTTTTCAATATTTCTTGTATATTCAGACCTATCTTCATTCCGCCTACCAATAATTGGCATGGAATTTCCGGATAACCCAACGTTAATTACCTCTGGCTCACTTAAATTGGCATATTTGAATTGCATAATGCTGCTAGTGGGGAAACAAATTTAAAGTGCAGGATCTGTTTGGTTATTTTCTTTTTGAAGCGTTAAAACTATCGCAGCAATATGTTTAATCACAAGAAGAAGAGAAAGCAAGAAGAAATGTTTACTTTCCTTTTCATTATTTCCAATAATTTCATTAAAAATATTTAAATCCAGAGATCTATATTTGAGAAGTATAATCAAAATACAGTCGAACCTCTATACTCTATAACAAAGCACATTTTCTATATAACGAACTTTTTCTTTTGTGATTCAGTTTTTGTTCTCCCTTTTTTTTAAAACTATTTCTCAAAAAATGTCAAGTTATTCTCTCTTTAACACATTTTATGGTAATCATAAATCTTGAACTGGTTTTATTACATACTAACTTCACCGAGAGCAATAAACTTCTGGACGTTTCATCCAAGAAGTGCAACCTTTAACCCCCATTGCCCGGTTCACTAGAAACATCCTCGATATCCTCTTTCACCCTCAGTGGAACTGTCCCGTGTCCCCGTGTTCTAATTATTAAATAATGTATGTTTAATACTGCCTGTATACTTTAAATTATAAAATGTCCTTAAAATTCATTAATTTTAGTATAAAATGTCCTTAAAATTCATTAATTTTAGTATACAGTTATTTTCTTAGTATTGAAAATAAAGTGAATTCTTCGACATTCATTTTTCTTGTTTTCCTTGCAGTATTTCTTTCTTTTTTGATGGGTAAGATATGTAAGATAACCATATATTAATTTAAAAAAAAGGTGTGGATAATTTCTTTTTTTTTAATATATATTGTTTATGAATTTAAAATTTGTTTTATGTGGTTTATAAAGTATAGTAAAAGATGAACCTCTATATAACGAATTTTCCATATAACGAACTTTTTTCCGGGATTTAGCGACTTCGTTATATAGATGTTCGACTGTATATCATTGCATAAATGTTATATGCCCAATTTTAAGGTGAAGGGTTGACAGGGACGTCTTGAGACTTTTTGAGGCCCAGGGCCCCTATACAAAAGTAGGCCCTGCTTCTTATCTTTAAAAGTAGATAGTATAAAGCATCCATTATATCAAATACTCGTACAAACAGTAATTTGAAACAAATGAATGTGCATGATTCACAGTCTCATAAACCGACTTGACTGATGGTCGCAAGGCCTAGACATGGACAATAGTCATCACATAATAATACAGATGCAGTTTGAAATTCCTGTTTATCGGAGAATTGTACGGGAATATATAATATTTAACTAATTAAAATTATCCGGATCATGATCTTATTAAGAATGAGTTGAGAACGAAATGGAGCCCCACCGAGGGAGAGGCCCTGGGCTCGGGCCCAGTCGGCCCATGCCTTGTGACGTCTCTGTGGGTAGATGAAATAGAAAAAGAAAAGAAAAAAAAACGACCTACAAGGCTAAGTCCACAATGCACAATATGTAAAGCCTCTATAATTAAAAATTCGGTAACCGGAGTAGTGTAGTGGTCATGGTCACGAACTCGTAACCGGCGTATCCCGAGCTCGTGTCCTGGTGTCACTGAAGACATGCCGTGTAGTCACTGATGCACATGAAATCTGTTGAAGCTCAATGCCCTCCCATTGGCGTGATGTGGTAGTTAGGAGAGGATGGAGACAGCTCAGTTGTCGTCCTCGTCACTTAACCATTGTTCATATTGCCGAGGGGCGTCGCTAGTAGAGTGTTGTATTATAGTGTGACCTTAACAAACTCTCTCACTCTTTCAAATAATTTCATTAAAAAATAGACCCAGAAACCTAGATTTGAGAAATATGATTGAAATCTCAGATAATAAATATTAATTGCCCAATTTTAAGATAATGTATCAATGAAATAAAAAAAAACGTCTTCCAGGCTAAGCTCGCAGTAAATAAAGTGTAAAGCCATTAATTAATAAATCATATCTATCTCATAATACCCATAAAATCTATCTAAACTACATGTTTTACTTTCAGTGCACTGTGCTTTCATTGTGAATTAGTTTCTATTGTATACTAAGAGTACCAAGGACATTCTTGGAAGAGTAAAATACTAAAAATGAGACTCTGTTTATTGTGCATATTTTCTTAAAAATTTCCAATAGAGCTTAGATTTTTTTTGTGATCTTAATAAAGACATTTTAATCTTTCATAAAAATACAAAAATAATTTTTTAGTTAAAACAATTTTCTTTTCTGTTTAATTTAAGTTGGACGTAATGTTTGAGATCTCATAATGCACGCTTAGGTTTAGGTACCATTTTTTTAAAAAAAGTGTCCCATAAATATGTAAAATATTTTTTGTACATATATAAAGTAATACTCGAAATATAGCGAACCTATTTTTTAGTAAAATATTAAGAAAATTTCTTTAAAGAAATTATAAAGTTTTGTAATTTTGAACATTTTTATCCCCCTCCCTTTTTCATACATAAATCTATTTTTTAAAAAACTATGTACTACTTCAACTAAAAAAAAATAGGTTCACTATATGTACAGGAATCTTGTATAGAAGAATAAAAAATTCGGAACCCTATAGAGCAATATTTTTTTTTTGAGTGTACCAAAAAGCAAAAAATTATGCTTTGGAGAAAAAGTGAAAAAACTAAACATTTGTAAACGCTTATTTACATGTTTGACAATTACTTTTTTCATACTGTAAGATTATTTTGTCAACGAACATATAAATGTCATACATTTTTAGATTCAGAAAAATATGCACGATTTTTTAATGCTCAAATTGAAAAATCGATTTTTTGAATGTGTATGATGTTTCTTACGAAGTTCGAATTATTTTCTCTTTTCAATTTAGGCAGGATTGACGAAAATCTTAAATAAAATATAACATAACATGTAAAAAGTACTTTATTTTTGTAATGCTTGATAGATATAAAAGCAATACAAAATGACTTAGAGACACGATTAGTAAAATTTTTGAAGGAATCTACAAACGGCTATGATGTAAATGTATAGTACTGTAACTATTACCCAACCCCTTCAATGTCACTGATACTATTACGACGAAGAATTGAAGCAAAGAAACAATTTTAAATAACGACCCAAAACATCACAAAAAAACAAGGAAACAAATCTCGATAGGCTTGCAGCTGTGTGTGTGAGTAAACAGATCCTTACAAACCTAATATCTTGTGAGGAATCGGGATCGTGATCTTATTAGAAGACAAAGCCATGCAGTGAGAGCAGGTGTATATCTTTTGATTACGAAATATTGGTTGAAAAAATAGAAAATTCTCAATTTCTATTATTTCTGCAGAAAGAACCTACGTGGAAGACGTTCCGAATCAGTGGACATGCGTTTTCTTCTCAATCTCTGACGTAAATCTGTCAGTGTAGCGGAAAATTTATTCCAAAATCATGGTCACGCTGTAAGAATTTTGTTTCTTGTTGGATATTTCTGTTTTTGACGCTCTTTTTTAAACCATGGCAAAAGAACAATTCTTTCGTTTTTTCCCGTTTTAAAGTTTGAAACTCTACACTATTTTGAAAAACTAAAGTGTGATGTTTTTATTTTCGAAATGAATGAAACTTCGAATTTCTTGCTGTTGCAAATTAATATATTACCTATTAAATTATAATTTCCTATTCAATTTCTATTTATTATATCATTTTTCATCTTATTGGTTATTGTATTACTAAAACTAAACTCAGTGGCGCAAGAGCCCATAGGGCCAAGGCCTAATGTGCCCATCTCAGTATACGCGACCATTGGGCGCTGAGGTGCATGAGCGAATGTCCTCATCAAGTGGTCAGTCCGAAGCGTAACCCCTAGTGTTTAGTCCCCAAGCAAGCTTGGTACTCATTTATCGACCCATAAGTCGATCTTGCCCAGCCAACACCTTTCTGGGGTGTTGCCCAGCCCGAGGATAGAATCCGAACATTTGGTGTGGAAGTACGCTACCACTCGGCCACTTGGAATATTACTGAAGTTAACTTCTTATGGCACGGTAGGGAGAAATTTCCGTTACGCGTTACCAGTTACGGTTAGCGATGAACGTAAGGTAGAAATGAATGAAGTTCCGAATTTCCCCCCGTTATAAAAAACGCCATCTAATCCATACTATCTATCTCAGACAAAAAAATAAATACAGAATCGGAAAGATCATTTTTTTCGCCACGATATGGTATTTTTTTAAAACAAAATAATGATATTTTCTATTTTTTACGATTTTTTTTAAATGAGTCAAAATTGATACGCTTTTATAAAAATGGTTCCTAAATCATTCCCTTTAAGTTTCCTTTCGAGTTAATGAATTGATATTTTATTCTAAACAAGTTCATGCTTTTCTCTTTTAGAATCAGTCATAAGAGAATGAAGAAATTTTTTTACGATTTTTCAAAAAATACTCAAAATTTTAATTAAATATTTAATAAATTCATTAGTTATAAAAATAATCTAACGAAACTTTTTTTCCATATGTAGAATAGTATTATCCGTAATCTGTTCAAAGATTGAAAATATAGATTAAAAATTACGGCTTTTAAAATTTCTTTTGTGTTTTTCGTCTATTAGCCCTGAGCTAGCACCCACCCCCTCTCCTCATTCAACAGCAACTTTAACAAGCCTTTCCTCTTTTAGCCTTGCGATACATACTTTGTTTTGTTTTTACGTTAGCTAGAAGTCAAATTATAATCAATTTTATGAATTTTAAAAAAAATCGGAAGTGAGTCTTTAATCTACCCGAAGTAGGCATTTAAATGGTTCAAAATCTGTCAAAAATTAGTTTAAGGAGAGTTTGTTGGATATACAGTGTTTTAAAACTATTTTAAGGAAATAATACAAACAATCTATTGTTTTAAAATTTAGTGGCAATACAACAATTCTTCCAATAGTTTGGCAATAAAAGATTGTGTTTACTAAATTTTCAATAGAATGGAATTTCTAAATACAGTTTAAAAAGTGAGTATTTAAATCACATATATGCTTCGGTGTAATTAATTTGATAGTTGTGAAAGTATTATATAGTGCTTCATTAACTTGTATTTTAAGACTACAATGGACAGTATTTTTTTTTTAATTTTTTACAAACATGCCCCAAATTTTTGCTGGCTCTATGTAACTTAGAACTAAAACCATATAAAAAAATTGGTGAGAATAAAATGAGTAGTTTTTAAGAAACTTAAAATTTTCAAAACGTTCCATGTGTTTTGATTTCTTTTTAAATTTCATATTTTCACTTGATTTAACTTCTTTAAGCAATTACTTACAAATGTATGCATGCAATGTAATGTTTTATATTATAATTTACAAAATATGGGTAAACGCAAATTTTTATATAAAAATTTTAAGAATTTTATTGATTTCCTACATAAAAAACTTTAATTTCTTCTTTCACCCTATCACCATCATTACAATGCATCGAAGAATTTATAACTATACATTAGATGAATACTTTTGGAAAGTTTTGCTATAATTCGACAAAAATTGCAACGCATGGAACATTTTGAATTTTGGTTTCGAGGCAAATTTTTGATTCTGAGAAAAACATCTTTTTTTTTTTTTTTTATTTTAAGGGAAATTAACTTAGTTTTTTTAAAAAAAAATTAAAGATATAAATATAAAATTGAAATTGAAAAACACTAATATTATACAAATAACAGATAGATGTAGAATATATATATAAGGTTCTGCAATATTTATTGTAACAGTCACATTGACACGTGGTATATACAGTGCTAAAAATTGAAGTAAGCTAGAACTTTCTAATAATATCTGAAGAAAATTAGCAGAATGTATTTCATTATTGTTTCATCTCAACCAGATAGTATACAATATATTTCATTAATCACAATGAGTAAAAATATAGTATTTCAATGGGATTAAATTACAAAAACTCAACATTTTTGAGGAAAATTTTTGATTTTTAGAAAAACAGCTATTTTTATTCTCAAGGAAAATAACTTAGTTTTTTTAAAAACAATTAGTCATAAATATAAATTTGGAAAAAATACTAATATCAGCCAAAGAAGTTAACTTCGAACTCGTGTTCATACTGATACACGCTTTCTTTTTTTTAATATTATTTAAGAGCTTATATTTTAACAGCTTTTGAAATTTAATTTTTCATAAAAATCCGATACTTTTTAAAGTACATCATTACTTAGAGCAGTGGTCGCCAACTTTTAGAGCTTCATGGAACACTAAATTAATAATTTCATACTTGGTGGATAATCCAATAATAATCCAAAGCAATATCCACAAACTGAAGTGTTATGCCTCCAATTTCCTATTGTTGCCAACTCTCACAATCAAATATCGCTAGATACACCCATAAAAGTAGGTAAAAATTTGTTAACTGTGAAGGAGTAACGCTAAAAGTGGGAGTTAAAAACTTTTTTAAGAAACTATAATCCGTATTCCATGATACGTTTTGTTACTCGTCGTTTTTGAAACTGAATCTTCGTAAAAATATAAACAAAATGTCCCTTTTTTTCTGTGGACCATCGAAATTTTTTCGTGGATCACCGGTTGGTGTGACCTTTGATTTGGACCACTAATAAGAATTTTTTGTTATATAAGAAGACAAACTACTCCCCTGATTTGTGCCAGAACGTGCATTCAGAGAATAATATTTTGAAATATACCAAGGAACAATCACACACACATGATAAAAAAAAGTTGTTAGAGTGAAACAAGAAAATTTCTCAAATTTATTTACAAAAGTCTAATTCTTTTTACCTCATTTATTAATTTACATCTATTAAATTCAAAGCGATGAAAAAAAGGGGAGAAATAACTCTATAACAGTGTGATAAAACAGAAATAACAGCAATTTTTTTCCAAATAGTAATTGCAGTATTTTCATTGATTTAAGTATAGACCGTTAAGAAAACCTTTTTAATCATATCGTTAAAAATATCTACAAGTAAAGCTGATTAGAGAGGAAATATAACGAAAAAGTATTCGTTTATATATATATCAAAGTTTTATTTTAGATTCTTAATAATATCTTACAGAATTTTCAAGAAATTATCTATTATTGATACGAAAAACCGCTGTAAACACATGTTTCCTAAGAATATACTTAGGAAGAATAAATATATTCACACTAAAATTCTTCTATAATTGCAACTATTCTTTTTAAAGAATACATAACAAATACATAAAAAATTTATTGCATTGCACTTAAAATGCCTTAGTCGGTAACAAATTATAAGATGAAATGAATGCATCCGAAAGAATATACATATTAAGCAAGCTAAAACTATCTGCTGTTCACACATTGAACATGATATACATTTTAGAAAAAAACTGATCATCGCACTCCATTTTAATATTAAACAAACCCACCGTGCACAAAGACTCAAAATCCGTGGCATGCAAGTTTGGAGAATGAGGGAACAGCTTAGGTGTCGACCTCGTCACTAGAGCGTGATTCAAAATTAAGAAGTTCGTCGCCAATAGCCCGGAGTAGCTTCAAAGAAAAAGATAGATTTGCACTCACTCAAAATATAATGAAAAATGACCAAATTAGATGTCGTAATTAAACAAGCTGTTATTTTGATCTCATATACGATATTAAAATAGCACCCATTCTCATCGGCATATTCCGTCCTTTATTGCCAATACTGTTGAACAAAATTAAAATCTGACACGAGACACCTCGCTGTCCTTTAAAAAAAATGTCGTCTGCTAGAAAATATGACGATGCTCAACCCCCACCGATTTATCGCTCAGATTGATGTTGAAATCAGGCAACTCTTGAAACGCCACATTAATAATAACAATAACAGTAAAAAGAAGGAGGAAGGGGGCAAAAAATTCTATCGAGAAAGGGGGAGTATCGGGAAAGAACAATAGCTTGTTAGGGGGTGTAGTAAGGGGTGTAAGAGCTTCTTTATTCGATTTCATTACGCAGCCCTTTTTATTTTATTACGCCGCGAGAGATGGGGTGTAGAGATGGATGCGTGAAGTGTCGGTCGGATTGGGTCATCCAAGCGCGAAATGTTGCGGTCCGCCGTCTGTGACTACGGCGGAGATTGCTTCATTTGTCAATACTGCCCGCCCCGGCGCAGGGTTGCCCCGGCTTCGCACATGGCGGTGATCGGCCGTGCTACTCCTCGGTTTAGTCAGGGATGGTTCTTAACGGTTTGAGATTGAGGTCCACGTTATTGTACACCTTACAACTAGATTTCATAAGCAGAATTATGTAATTGACAACCAAAAGCATGAATACACTTTTAATAGTGTTATTTGATTAAAAATGAAGCAATTAGTCACAATTATAAACCTACTTTTTTTTCGTAAGATTTTAAATAAAGCTTTACAGAGAAAGCATCACCAATATAATTTTACTGGATTAAAATTATGAAACAACTATAAAATTCATTATATTCAAATATAATTCATTTTTAGAAGCGTTACTATAGTAATATGATCTGCAAAATGAAAAACAGCAAAGTGACTGTAACACCAACAGGTACATGAGACGCTGTCAACCAAGTTAGTTGCTTTTTGTGAAAGGTGGCTGCGTTCGGAACCGGGGCTTTGGAAAAGCTTATAAACGGATACTTTTTTGGTATTTAGAATCAGTTGAATTAGAATATTCATATAAAAATTGCTTTAAGAATATTATTACAAGAAAAAATTATTTAAATGCCATAAAATGAAGAAAGAATAATGTATTTTCGAAACATTCTTCTTTTATGAAAAATGCTTCTATAATAAAATATTTTGCCTATATATATATATAGCCACGACTTCTATACAAAAATTGAATTAGGAATTTTGAAATATATAATTTAGAA
The DNA here is from genome assembly GCA_019973935.1 of Trichonephila clavipes. Lineage (NCBI taxonomy): Eukaryota > Metazoa > Arthropoda > Arachnida > Araneae > Nephilidae > Trichonephila > Trichonephila clavipes. The sequence goes on from BMAU01001132.1 coordinate 1,217,697, forward strand.
TTAGATTTTTTTCATATTTTAATAAATCAGAATAGAGAAATTTTAACAAAAAACACCGATTATTATTTCAATGTGGATCGTAACTCTGAAAACAACTTGAACTTTTTTTCAAAATTTTTTGTTCTGGATCTGTAAGAAGTCCATATAGGCAAAATTATTATCGAAGCATTTTTCATTAAAAAAAATGTTTTGAAAATATGCCTCTATTTTTTTTTTTTCATTTTTGCCCAAAAAAATTGGATTTAAATAATTTTTCTTGTAATAATATTCTTAAAACAATTCTATATTTATATTCTAATTCAAGTGACATTAAATATTTAAAAAAGTATCCATTTATGCTTTGTTATTGTAAAAGTATCCATTTATGTTTGTTTGCATTATGAATTGTATTCACAACACATATATGTAAAAAAACTTCAGAATTCGTAATGTTTTTATATTTCGTTATTGTAAAACATATTATGTAGTACAGATTTCATGTTAATGAGCTAAAATACTTATTCTTAAGGCTCTCCTCGTCTAAGTGTTAGTTTGAGATAGCTGTGGATTTTCAAATCACTATCAAATATTTTAAAGTATTGGAGAAAAAAATTTAATCCCAGAGAAACCTTTTTTTTTTCTTTTTCGTCTAGACACCTAGATTAGAACATCGATTGTATGCAATAAAATGCATTTTATTGCATTCGCTTTTGTAGATTTAAAAAGAATGTAAAATTTGCATTTTTTAAAAATTTCTAACGGGGCTGCAAATTGGTATTTTACCATTGCAGACCTAATACATTTCCCGGGAGCTGGTATCTCCTTTAAGTGCACCACCATATAGGTGGAATACCAATCACTGCAAGCATTTTTGATGGCCTGTTTCCTCCTGCGAATTGGTATAAGAACTAATACATTCCCCGGGAGCTGGTATCTCCTTTAAGTACACCACCATATAGGTGGAATACCAATCACTGCAAGCATTTTTGATGGCCTGTTTCCTCCTGCGAATTGGTATTTTACCATTGAAGAACTAATACATTCCCCGGGAGCTGGAATCTCCTTTAAGTGCACCACCATATAGGTCTCAAAATTTCTATATTCGCGACCCAATTTTCAATGAGAATTTTTATCGCGCCCCCCTCACTCTTACAACAACAATGTATTGAATGGAATAATAATGTATAATACCTTGATGCTATAATACGATCTTAATTATAAACCACACAAAGTATTAAATTTTGTATATGATAAGTCCATTGAAAAATCACTAGTAATTATTAACCTTGTTCTTAACTTAGTATGAAATATACTGTACCGTACTGATACATTTATAAGAATAGTACATCAGAGTAAATGTGCCTTTTTTTAAAATTATGTCACAATATATTGTTTCCTTTTAGTAAATTGATAATTTTTTTAAATAATCTTTTATTTTCGACTTGTCGATGCTCTCGCGCCCCCCATGTAGGGTTATCACGCCTCCTAGGGGGGCACGCCCCACAGTTTGAGAAACACTGATATAGGGGGAATACCAATCACTGCAAGCATTTTTGATGGCCTGCTTCCTTCCCAGAGGGAAGGCACCTGAGTTCTGATGGTGCGAAACCGTTCTTTGAAATTTAATTTTGCCGAGAGTGACGAAGCCAAACAGACACTTAAGGGATCTTTTACATGCTGCATAATCATGCGTCATAGAGGCAGTCGATTTTCTGCATCATGAAAATCAGTAAACTTGGGCCGGGGATGAACCCGCAAGCTTAGGCGTACAATGCCAACGACAACCCAGCTACGCCATCCAGCCCGGTTATTGGATTAACATTACAAATTCAAAATGGCCGATAGAGTTAATTTTATGACAACATTTTTAGTTGATACAATTTTTAATAACATCACATGTTGCAACACAATACAAATGATTCAAATAATTATTTTTCGCAGCTTTTTCAAAATCCTGCGAGTGTGTCATCCAGAAAACATTTCTTAAAAACTATAGAAAGTAAAGCATATATCAATGTATTATTTAACAAGTCTTTTGTTTCAAGATGCATTTCATATTTTATTATTATTAAATTTTTTTAAAAATTGTTAACCTTTCTGAACGAAAGATTAAAATTTTAATGTAAAAATTTATGTTTATTTTTATTCCATTATCAAGACATCAAAAATAAAGATAAATATATTTCTAAAATATTTTGTATTTTAAGTTTAGTTTCAATGCATTCAATAGATAGCCGAGTGAGATAATGGTAGCACAATCCTGTAGCTGCGTTGTCGTACTATGAGTTCGAGTCGAGAGGCTGATTCACGTATAATCTGTATCAAATTAAATTTTCACTTTAGCGTGGTTGATTTGATTTTTGATCAACGTTGCAATATTAAATTTTAAATATTTTAAGAAATATTTTTTTAAAAAAGTTATTGATATATAAAGCTACACTAAAGATATCATTCGTATAAATATTTTCCTACGACTCCAATGAATTTTTGTGTCATAAATGTCATCCAAAACTTATAAAAAAAGTAACTCGAAAATTGAACATTAAATACCGATTAAATCCAGTACGTATTATTTTAAATACAGTATTTTATGATAGGTACTGTAAATATTTTTCTCCGTTCCAATTGAGATGTAATTTTATTCCCTAGACTTCAGATGAGCTTATAATAATGGATTCAATGTATACAATTTTATATTAATAAAAAAATTTATATTTTATATTTTAAATATTTTCATTTTATATTTGAAATAATGTGTTTATAAATGTTACATATATATAAAGGCGTGACAACTCTTAAAAACCATTCCAATTTTTTCAATATTCATTCAAATGTCACATAAAGTCAAATACAGTCACGCCTCTATTTAACGAAGTCGCTAAATCCCGAAAAAAAAAGTTCGTTATATGTGAAATTCATTTTATATAGAGGTTCATCTTTCAATATATATAAATCACACAAAACAAATTTTAAACTCATAAACATTATATATTTAAAAAAGGTAATTATTCACACCTTTTTGTTAATTAATATATATATATTTATTTTATATATCTTTCCTATCAAAAACAATATAAGAAATAAAGAAAAACTGCAAGGAAAGTTTTTTGACGCCTTTATTCTTTTACTGAAGAATTCAATTTTTTTTTCTTTAATGCTCAAGCACTTACGTTTTGACATTTTCGAGCCACAAGAAATGAAGTTACCAGTACGACTAATCAACACTACAAATGAGCGGAGACTAGTTCTTGGACACGGGGACAAGAGGTAACTCCCCTCAGGGTGAAACGGAATATCGAAGAGGTTTCCAGTGAACTGGACAATGGATGTTAAAGGTTGCACTTCTTGGATGAAACGCCCGGAATTCTATTATTTTCGGAGAGTTTGTGATGAATCTGTACGGAACCTTTCCACTAATCTTCTTAGGCGTCTTTCTGGGGAGTATAAATTCGCGTTTATATTTCCTATCAACTCCAAAAAGAGGTCTGGGATATTTAAATTAGATAAGGTATTTAAGTCGTGAGTTGTGAGATAGCAAGAGAGATGATGGTAGGCTATTGAGCCAGTAACTTTAAACGCATTACAAGAAGATTCAAAGAGATTAGATTCGTGACGACGTCATGCTGCTAGACGTACCAGAAAGCTGATATAAGCCAGCGGTAAATATAATTCACGTATGCTTAAAGTAAGCGTCAGTTTGAGTGACTTAGTTAAAGTTAATGAAAGTTAAGAATTCGAATACGTGTGTTTCTCGGATCTCCTATTTCGGTAAACCTTACTTGAGTTTGAGCTAGATTATTAATTAATTGTATTCTTAGTAATTTAATTTAATATAAAGGCAAATCCCTTTAAGCGACGTAACATTATCGTATTATATGTTATCAGAGATTTTTGAGGAAAAAATTATAATAATAAATAAATATTATTATTCAAAATGGCTCTTAGTGGTTCTTTGCCTCATATTAATCTTGGTGTTCAAGGTGTGACCCAAGGAGGTCATCACAAGTTAGACACCTAATAAAACTAATTCATGATTTATGACCACCATAAAATGAGATAAAAGAGAGTATATCTTGGAATGTCCAGAAATACTCTAAAAATAGGGAGAGAAAAAATTGAATCACAAGGAAAAAAGTTCGTTATATAGAAAATGCACTTTGCTATTGGGAGGTTATTTTGCGAAGAAAACGTGAAATGTGTGTTTTTGGTTCCAGGAACAAGTTCGCTACATAGAAAAATTCGCAATTTAGAGGTTCGTTATATGAAGGTTCGACTGCATTTTAAATGAATTTTACACATTCAATATCACAAACTCATGGCGGACGTTTTTTTTTCTTCTTTTTTTGGTGTGCCCTGAGTTCGAGTCCTAGTGCTACTAAAGGAAGACTGATTCACATTATATCTTTACAAGTACTCATGCTGAAGTGTTGAGAAAGTAGGGTGCAGCTCAAACAGTGTAGTCGCCACTTAGCATGGTTCCTACGTCACAATTAAGGATTGCAATATCGGACCAAAAGTTCAATACCGGTATTCGGTATTTTCTAGATCTTAATACCGGGATATCGGTTTTAATACCGGTAGTAGAAATTTTTAAAAAGAAAGAAAACACAGGTGTTTTATAAGACACAGACACAGTTTTATAAGAGAGTGTAAATATAACAAAAAATATTGTGTATCGTGACTGGCTTGTCACGAGTTTGAGCCCCGTACCACTAAAGACCCACCGTGCAGTGGAGCGATGCACGCTATATCTGTCAAGAGTTCGAACATCCTCCCGTTGGTGTGGTGAAGTAGTTAGGAGAGGGGGTGTCGTCCTCGTCTTTTAAACATGGTTCAAAATTACGAGGTTCGTCACCCAAAACCCTTGTGTAGTTGAACAGTGCGACGTTAATTTTCAGTCATTCATTCACATGTACAAAAATCAGACTGCGAATCCTGCGCGTGTGCAGTGTATCACTTTGTGCTGTAATAGGATACTTTTGGCCCGCCTCCTTGGAAGATTCACGTATTTTATTACTTCTTTTGATTGCACGGCGCAACTTTATATTCATAGTTTAATTAACTTCGCTCTTTAGGAAGACATAAAAACAAAAACGTATACTATTTTGCTGTGTTGGCGATCCCTGAACATATAGTGGAAGCAATTAAAAAAAATTCTGGTAAATGCCGTAAAAACGGTATTTAAACTTGTGAATATCAGTATTACAAAATTGTACAAATGACTCAAAATACCGGTATTGCAATCCCTAATCCCAATAGAACTCTTTTGCTTTTAAGTACGACGTTAATACATTTTCCATTTTGCTTGCTAAAGTATTTGAATAAAGTTTACTACGAAGACATATACTGTCACAGAATATTAAAAATTATAGAAATATCTCTAACATATTTTAAAAAAATTTCCCAAAATATACTCAAAGTTCTTTGCCCACAATCGATTGATAATCGAATTGCATAAATGAAATGAAAAGAGTTGTTATGGCGATTGTATTGATTTCAGTTAAATTTACAACTACCACTTATAAAGCAATAATGACTTGAAATTATAAATACTTTTCACTGAGTTTGCATACGATCAGTGGGCTACCAAATATTTTTTCAATACTAGTTAAAACACATTCAATTGATACTCAAGAAAATTTTATTTTTCTTGTTTGTTATTCCAATATTTTTTTACCAGATGTCCTTAAAAATGCAAAGTAAGTTTTTGTTCCTTTAATTGTGATAAGTGAAGCCATATAACAATTTTTTCTAATATATTAAATGAATAATAAGTTGTGTTAAAACAAATTTCTTGCTAATTTTTCTCTTATTGCTATCAAAAATAATTAAAGATTAATTTTTTAATTTAAATATTTTAATTTTTTAGAGCGTTGAGCTATCTCCTTTTAGAATTTTTTTCCAAATTATTTTGATTTCTTTCTGGTATACAGCAATATCTCATTTTTATATATTAAGAAACATTATAAAATACATTATGCTGTAATATGGCAAAAAAAAAATGTCTTTATCAGCCGTTGTAAGTTTCGTATACAATATTGTAATTTTAAAACAATCGTTTGCCATTGGAAATGCATTAAATTTTTATATTAGAGTTAAAAACTTTTATTTTATTCAGAATCTCATAGATATAATTTTGTATTTTCTTTGAGTATATTTCTATGCAAAGATTAGCCATAAAATTAAGGGTATTTTTTTATTTTTATGTGAACCAAAATAAAATATTTTCAAACTTTTAATTTTCTTTAAAATTGAGGATTACCTATGAAGCATTTTGTAGGGAATATATTTAAGTATAATATCAAAAACTATTTGAATAGAGAAGTAGAACATTTTGATAATTCTTTTAGAATATAAATATGTAATCGAAATTCGAAAAAGGAATTAATTGTATTGTATATAGACAATATGCTTTTTTTAACAAAGCAAACTCGCTTTTCACTGTAGGTTAAGAATTGCGGTTTCTGTTTACTTTTAACTGTGTTTACAGTTTTTTTACTAACTTTGGTTGTTGTGTTTTTGTTTCAGAAATAGAAGATAGTTTATGTGCCTAATACTGAAAAAGAAAATATATATATATTATGCTTTTTTGCGAAAAATATTCATTTTTAGCTAACCAATTAACGTTGAACCAAAAAAAATACTTTTCAATAATTTGAGATCTTTATCATATCTTTGAGTAATTAGAGGATATTATTTTATGATAATGTATATATTCTGCTTAGGACATAAATTCTTTACTAACAAAATTGCATTTATTCTTCATTAACTTTTCATTTTTATTGAGTTAATTTATTTTCAGAAAAAAAGTTCTACATTGAAAAATTTAAACAAAAGTAACAATAAAAATAAAATTCCAGAAAAAATTTCAATCTTTTAATAATAAAAATGAATTATTACCTTAATATTCTAATATAACATCTTTAATGTCCAATACTTTAAAATCGACCAGCTTCCATTGAAAAAAACGACTTAAAAGTTTTTCGGTTTGAAAATAAGTAAAACACGCAATAGAAATATATTTAAGCTGTTTTTTTATTTATATTTCCATATTTGTCTACTTTATATAATTACTAGCCGTTACCCACCCGCTTCACTGGGTACTTCACGATGTTGTACATATGTATACTGTTTACACATATATTAATTACTGATATCAAGCATTAAAAATTCGATTGTATTGAAAAATATATTTACAGCTGTTACACTCTCGCCCCTTGATATAAAAGGAACATAAATTATAATATCTAATTTCTATTTATATCTAAAATAAAAGGAGAAAAATTGTTTTCGCTCACTTAACCTAACAATCAAGTGGATTTCCACCAAAGCAAATTTCAGTGGATCTCTACTCCATAAAATAAACATGCGTGCTAAATTTCAAGTCTAAATCTAACAGAGCAAAAACGGAATTTTTATCATCAATACCTCGTTGACAGCATTCTTAGCGGATTCCAATTCAAAAAAAGAAGCATGCAAATCAAATTTTATTATTATAGTCTTAGCAGTTCAAAAACAGGAATTTTGTCTATCAATACGCCCCAATAACTCTCCCAGCTTCCCACTGGAGTAGATTTCCGTAAAATCCAATCTTAGTGGAACTCTATTAAACTAAAAAAAAGTGCTCAACAAATTTCAAGTAAATGAGTCAAATTCAAAAACAGGAATTTTTCTATAACACGCCTTAATCCTTCGCAACACCACTCCTTTGGGGGTCCGTTTCCGCAAAAATCTTTGTAAAAGGAACTTTATTCCATGAACGGAACATACCTTCTAATTTTCAAGCAGGTGGTTCTATTAGTTGAAAAGCGGAAATATTTATCTATTTCGCCCCTTAATCCCCCTCAGTGACCCTTGGGGATCAATTTTCCCCAAAATTATTTTGTAGTGGATCTCTACACCATGAAAGGAATTAGCTTACCAAATTTTAAGACTGTATGTCTAATAGTTTAAAAATGGAAAAAATAATCTATAACGCCCCTTAAGCCCCCGCCACACCCCTTAGGAAACGATTTTCACAAAACCCATCTTATGACAGATCTCTACTCAGTGAATGGAATCTGCTTACTCAATTTCAAGATTTTACGTCTAATAGTTTAAAAAAGGAGTTAATTGCCTATATATATAACGCCCCTTAATTCTCCACAACGCCACTTCGGGTCGATTTTCACAAAACCCTTTTTGTAGCGGATCTGTACTCGATGAAAGGAATTCTGTAATCAAATTTCAAGACTGTACGTCTAATAGTTTAAAAATGGAAATAATAATCTATAACGCCCCTTAAGCCCCCACAATGCCACTTAGGAAACGATTTTCACAAAACCCATCTTATGGCAGATCTCTACTCAGTGAATGGAATCTGCTTACTCAATTGCAAGATTTTACGCCTAATAGTTTAAAAAAGGAGTTAATTGCCTATGACGCCACTTAATATTCTACAACGCCACTTGGGAGTCGATTTTTACAAAACCCATTTTGCAGCGGATCTGTACTCTATTAAAGGAATCCGCTTAAAAAATTTCAAGACTGTACGTCTAATAGTTTAAAAATGGAAATAATTATCTATAACTCCCCTTAAGCCCCCGCAACGCCACTTAGGGAACGATTTTCACAAAGCCCATCTTTTGACAGATCTCTACTCAGTGAATGGAATCTGCTTACTCAATTTCAAGATTTTACGTCTAATAGTTTAAAAAAGGAGTTAATTGCCTATAACGCCACTTGGGGTCAATTTTCACAAAACCCATTTTGTAGCGAATCTGTACTCTATGAAAGGAATCCGCTTACCAAATTTCAAGACTGTACGTCAAATAGTTTGAAAAAGGAAATAATTATGTATAACGCCCCTTAAACCCCCACAATGCCACTTAGGAAACGATTTTCACAAAACCCATCTTATAGCGGATCTCTACTTAATTAATGGAATCAGCTTACTAAATTTCGAGATTTTACGTCTAATAGTTTAAAAAAGTAGTTAATTGCCTATAATGCCACTTAATATTCTACAACGCCACTTGGGAGTCAAATTTCACAATACCCATTCTGTAGGGGATCTGTACTCCATGAAAGGGATCCGCTTACCAAATTTCAAGACTGTACGTCTAATAGGTTAAAAATGGAAATAATTGTGTATAACGCCCCTTAAGCGCCCTCAACGCCCCTTGGAGGTCGATTTTCGTAAAAATCATTATGTAGGAAATCTCTACTTTATGAAAGAAATCTGTGTACCAAGTTTTTTTCACGACTGTACATCTAATAGTTTAGTAATGGAAATAATTATCTATAACGACCCTTAAACCCCCCGTAACGCCCCGTGGGGTCGAACTTTGCAAAATCCGTTCTTAGCTGACGTCTACTCCATGAAGGGAACCTACCTACCAAATTTCAAGTCTGTAGGTGTAATAGTTCCAGAGATATCGTGATTAGTCAGTGAGTGAGTCGCTTTTCTACTTTATATATATAGACTAGCTGGTATACCCGTTCTTCGCACGGGTGAACTGAAAAATTAAACAACACAGATTGAAGGAAAAAGAAGTTTTTAATGAGTTAATTTTATGTGAATTGAAAGTTAAACAAAAAAAAAGCTTTTTGCATATCTCAGCTAAACACAAAAATAAAGAAAAAAAACACCTTTGTTAAATTTTTACTATGTAGATCTAATAGCCGATAAAAAGGATTTTTTTTAAATTTATAATTCCTCGTAACACTCTTGAGGGTCGATTTTTCAAAATACCTCCCTAAGCTGATCTCTGCTCAGCAAAAGTAACACATTCTTAAAAGTTTTGCGTAATGAACGCTTAAAGTAGTGTAAATAATTTATATCTGAAAGTGTAATACATTAATATTACTTTCTGTTGTATTTGTTTTATTTTAAAATTATAATATTCGCAAGCAACGCCGTTTCTTAAATTATAATGGCGAAATGTTAACGATAGAGTCAAGTTGGCAAATGGCTAGCTACTTTTCCTAGCTCGAGCTTTATTAGAGCTTTGTAAGACCCGCCGTGTAGGGGAGAAATGCGCTTTAATACTTTATCCAACCGCATTATGATTTACTGCAGTTTTTTTCATACAATATTTTTTTTGGATCACTACATTTACAAATTAAGGGATATACATAAACAAAATACTCCATTTTGGAAAATTTAATCCGTTAGAGCTAATAAATTAATTAAAGATATTCCACTGTGTAAATTTAATTATGTACACCGTTCACTTAAAATAAGTAGTCAAATCCTTTTCCCAGGTCTTCATTAACAAACAAAACCATAAGACACTTAAATTTTGACATTAACTAGTTTTTTGCGACAAAAATAATAATTTTTGCAATCCGCTGAAAACGCAATATCTGCTACAAAACTTTTCGCCTTCCCCGCTAAAATACTCATCATAGAACCCGTGCTGCCATATATCTTGGAAGAGTGGATTTCAAAGACTATTAAAGCTAAGTATTGGTAGAATATTCCTGCTAAGTTGGTGTGGCGTGGTAGTTAGGAGAAGGGGGTGCCAGCTCAAGTGTCGTTCCCATCACTTGACCACTGTTGAAAATTACATGGTCCGTCTCCAAAAGCCCTCGTGTAGCTGAACAGTGCGACGTTAATATTCACTCACTCACTCACTGCAAAAAATACAGTGCAGTTGTTATAATTAGTTTTATATTTAAAAATGCAATATCTGCATATTCAATTAAAATTACAGCGTTATAATTAACTACTAACCACAAAAAAATTATGAAAGTTTGTCCAAATGATGTAATGTGAAAGAGAAAGTTTATTTACTTTAAGTACCAGAAGTGATAAAAGTAGTTATTTTGAAAATAGATCAACTTCTTACTACCAAATGTGCATAATAAAATCATAAAAAAACATTAAAATAAAGAGAGATTTATAACAACCTCTCCCTTCAAAACTTAGTTTTATTCTGAAATAAAAAAAATAGGCATTATTCTGATCACAGGAATTAATTAGAAGCGAGCCCTTGCGTAGCCAAAACAAAAAGAGTTTTTCACAAACAAAAGATAGATATATGCTGACGTGGGCTTTTTTGCTTGCAGATGGCAGAATTTTTTCCTTCTTACTTGACAAATAGCGTTATATTTTGGACACTTTTTACAAATTTTTATAAATTATAGCCTATGCTATAAATTATAGCCTATGTATTATTCTGATGTATAAGCTATATTACTGTAAAGTTTCAATAAAATCCATTAAGTTGTTTTTACGTGAAAGACCCACAAAGATTTTCACAAACTTTCACATTTATAATATATATTAGATTGTTCTGTACATACATTAAATTCTATAAAAGAAGATTGGTTAGTTGTGTAAATGTATTCATATGCAGTGCTTGGAAGGCGATTGGGAAATGTAAAGGGTGTTATAGAAAAAAATTAAAATAAAAAAACTCTGCATTCTCCCCATAAATATGTGTTCTGATACAATGTTCAAGTGCTGATTACACTAAAAATTTGAAAGAGTAAAGACAGGATGAATAAAAAAGTTAAATCTTTCTCTACAGAGAGAGAGCATATTCTCAAAAGAACTAGAGCAAAATTTAATACTAATCTTGCTAAGCAGGTTCATGGATTGTGTGTATATATATGTCTGATCATTCCCAGTATTTTTATATTAAAAATATAAGTAAAAAATATAAATGTTTTAATTAATGTCTAATTTTTTTACTTTAGACGAACAGAACTTTCAGTTGGTGAACTTTTCATAGGCTATTCGAATGCAATGATCTTAACAATATTTTCAAAATCACTCTGTTATTGTCGACAGTAAATCAACATGTTGAAACTGATCTTAAAAAACACGAACTTATTTTAGAAAAAAAGATAAGAATAATGCATTATTTCATTGTTAATTACTTTAGTCGATATAATGCTATTTACTTTACTTCTTTAAATACATTTCCTGGAATCAATTACCATTTTAAAAGCCTTTCATAAAAAATAAGTTAGAGTGCAATTATACCACGAATATCATAGAAACAACAAAAAAATTAATTCCTAGATCCAGACTCTCTCCCGAGATATCACCCCCATTCGAGGAAAACCACGCATTTTCCCGGATAGAAACGATCCCGAACCTTTATCCCATCTCCAGAGAATTCCGACATCCATTAGCGAACCCTAAGTCGGATTTCACTCTGACCAATAACAGCACGACCTATCCAGTCCGACGAGCTGGCTTTCTAGAGATTACTATTCCCTGGTAAACCGCAACTCGCGCCCATTTGTTCTCTCTATTTCCCCTCAGTTCGACGAAAATCCGGAGCCGTGCTCTCCGCTCCGCCAGATTAAAAGGCTAATTTGTTTTGATGCCATGTTAAGCGATTAAATTCTCGATTCCTGCCTCCCAATCGTTTCGGCAGACGATCTCTCCACGGAATGAGGATTTAATGGAGGTTTATACTCTTGCACTCTGACTTGGCTTCCTGACTTGGTTATTTTTTTATTGTTGTTGTATTCGCTGTATCATGGCTCTTACGACTGGAGTTTAGTACTTGGAATCGGTTTATTGTTTTTGTTGTTTATTTCGCAGAAAGGATGATGAAATATTGTTTCTGAAATAGCTGGATGTAAAAACGAGGCTTTTCTAGGTATTTCTAGGTAGGCAGCGGTAAATGCTTATGAAAAGTTGGATAAGTTTTATTTTTTGAATTTGTTTCTCTCTCCCTTTCTCTTCTTATTTTGAAGGAACTAATCGCTGAATAAAACATTTATTTGAAATAAAAATAAATTAGATTACTGCAAAAAATGTACCTTCAAATTAAATGGGTATCAGTTCTTAGAATTTAAAGAGGCATGCAATAACAAATGTATATAAATCCATTAGAGAATACTTTTGAAGAATTTAAAATAAGTAGAGTTCTTGGAAAATTAAAGGGAAAATAAGCTCCATTGTTGCAGCAAAATCGATAAATAATCCATATCAAAGTATATTAAATATGTATGAAGTCATTTTTTGTGGTTATCTGAATAAGGAACTTTTTTTTATTTTTTGCTTGAATGAAGTATGATTCCTTACAAGATTTGCGTTACAAATAAAATACAGAGCAAAAATAAAAATTGATAATGCTATATTAAAACTTGAGTAGTACTATGAATGTAAAAATCTTTTAGTTCTTGAAAGATTCAAAGTAATTCAAACATTATAGAATATTTAAATTTTAGTGTAATTACTATATTTTGAAAAAGAAAGAACATTTTTTTCCTTCATTATTGTAAGTCAGGGGTGATTAACCTTTTTGGGAAGAGTGCCACTATTGAACAAAAAAAAATTATGCGTGCCTCTTCCAACTTTTCCAACAAACAAACAAAGTAATAAAGAGTTGTCTTATTATGGGATTTCTTAGCAAGTATATATAGTCGAAATTTAAAAGTACGATAAATAAAACAAAAGTGTAAATTTAGATTTTTTTTTTGCTAATAAAACTTTTTACAGATTCAGTCGGTTAGGCTAGGTATAAAGTAAAAGGGAGTATAACTCGAATCATATTTCATTCTAAATAATTATTAAACACTCAGTACTTACTTAATGGGGCTTTCGAATTTCCACTTTTTTAACAAGTCATTTATATTAGGATTAGCTCATGAAGATGCAAACACACAAAATTAGATTATTTTAGGTGTGTATCAATTCGTTTTATGCGATGTATATTTTATATGTATATATTAATTCATAATAGAAAATATTTATTGACAAGCATATCTTGATCCAAATTTTTTATCCGAGACAAGCCCGTTTGCATAAAATTATAAACACATGGTTATTTATTATTTTTTCAAAGTTTTTAAATTTTTCTATAAGTCTTTACGTGCCGCGGTTACAACTCAATTGTGTAACACTGGGGCATGCGTGCGGTTGGTTGGCCACCCCTGTTATAAGTGAAAAACAGATTTAAAAAATGCATAAGTTGCAGGGAGAAAAATTATTTCTTTAAAAAACTTAACCGTTTTGCTTTTATAATTTTAAGAACAAAAAATAATTTCTTTTTCTAATCTGTTGCATGATTGAAACAACTATAAAAATTTCTATAAAATATCCATTTTCAGAGGAAGTTTTTGGATTTAATCCCTTCTCTTGGTTACCGTCACACATCAAACGTTCAATTCCCCAGCCCCATACGGATGGCTTCGCAATTCTCACGACTATTAGAAAAAATGCATTGCTGAAAGTATTTTCAGTAACAAGCAATAAAATAATCTTCAATAAATAGTTTCAATGTGAACTTTATGCTTTGTTGACACAGGTATGTAAAATAGTTTGCGATAATAGTTTTCAATGTTAAATAAAATAATATGTACGACAAAGACAAAAAAAATATGTTTTTTGAGTAATTAATTAGAAATGAATTATAAGAATATATTTAATGCGAAATTTGATCAGCACGATTTTTGATAATTTCGTTTATATTTAGTCGTAAAATTATGATACCACTACAGTGGTGCACACAACAATTTTTCAAGGAAGAGGGGGGTCCAAGTTCAAAAATCCTTCATTTTCGTATGATACCTCAATATGCCGCCAGGCATATTCTTTGATTTTGTCGATTTGGGGGCAAAAAACAGTAAAATCTAAATTATTTAATTAATAATTAGCATCAATTAATAAAACAAATTGTTAATAAAAATTGCTTAACTATATAAATTACTATACTTACTACTATACTTTAACTTACTATATGCATAGGATAGGATCAATCGGGAAATAAAAACATCAAGAGCTATGGAGGCATCCAAACCTGTGGACACCCCCCTTTTGTGCGCCACTGTACAACTCTTAGTTCGTCATCTACATCTAAAAAAGTCGCGATCTTTCTTTCATTTTTATATTTGCTATTGCTGAAGATCCAAGTTTACGCAAATAAGATGTAGAAAATTGTAACATTTTAAAGCTTATTTGGCTATTATGAGATAATCGCTTCTAATTTTAATCCGAAATGAGTTAATCGACTCATCTTATTGTTTTGGAATTAAATCTCGATTATTACAGAGCGACATTAGTTCTTCCTCTTCATTCAAAGTGAATTCATATACAGATGCACTCGTATCTCAAACGGCTTACGAACTCAATCAATTTTTTTTTTTATATTTAAATTTGGAGCTTAACAAATAACTCTCTCCTTTAGTGTTGTCAAATGGTCAATAACAATTTTATGAATAGTTTTATAGAAATCCTTTGGAACTGACTCAAACGTTTCCTAATTACCTTCCTGTGCTTTATTCTTCCATAAATTTTTTTTTTGGAATCTGATCAGCTTTTTTCCCTCAAAGAATAATTAGTAATTTTAAAAAAATTGGCGACGCACTTCAAGAATTTGGCGGCACACAAAACTGCCGCGGCGCAGTGGTTGAGAATCACTGCTCTGGATCTTCGGCCAATTAATTCCAGATACTTTCCATCGGTTAGTTATTGTTTAAACAGCTTCTTCGATAGTTGAGGAAGCAAAATACTCAATTGTAAAACGACATTTATTCCTCCGATTTTTTTTGTAACTTTTTTTTGTTTTAAATATTACTAAAAAAATGGATTCAGGTTTCTTTTATTGTTATTGCTCAGGAATGACGTACATAAGGGAGGGGTTTGGTGGTTCAAATCGCTCCCATGAGATTTTTAATTGTTAGCTTTAAGATTACACCACAATATAACTCCAACTGCATATAAAAGTCTGCGTACGCCACTTCCATTCAGACATTTATGAGGCAAATATTTACATCCATTAAATGGGCTTAAAAGATTATATCGATTCTATCTTAATCCTTATATTTATCAATGAAGCCATAAACGTACCAATTGAAAACTTTTTCAATTGAAAGTTTCAAACGCATGGCAAAGAAAGGTAAAGAAAAAATATACATATTGTAACTTACTTCAATTTTTTAATTGAAAAGGAATCTTCGTTTTTCCCTCTGAGAACATCAGATATTTGTTTATATTTAAGAAAAATAACATATATATAAATGAGAACCTTTCAGAAATATAAATACTCTCAGCAACATATGATTATCTTGATAAATATTGTTTTGGAAATTTAAAAAAATTCTGAATGAACTACGTTTAGTACGTAAAAAGTTTAATTTAAAACACATGAAAATGCTTTGATATATTCATATAACACTGTCCCAATTAAACATTCCACTATACAACGACTAGAACCATATTCAATTCTTTTGGAACTAATTTAACTTAAAACGTGAACTCTTGCTTCCAACTTCGATAGTCACCTCATTACGCGATTCAAATTCAAAAGCTTCGAATTTCTTGATTCTCACTTCCTTTTCGTACCGAGCTCGGAAGATTCGCTGATTGAGAGAGAAATTTGACAACAAAACGGATTAAAACTCCCGCCTCTTCTCATCGTGAAGAATTTTCCGTAACCTTCCAGGAAATTAAGGGATGAGAAAATGTGCCGAACGAAATTGAGCAAACGAACGAGATCGGATCGGAACGAGTGAGAGAGAGCGAGAATTACAAAAAGCAGCGATGGCAACAACCTGAGTTCAGCAATTTGGAACGTGGCGAAGAAGAAAGAATGAGTGGAGAGAAGAAACCGAGCGGACACACGGTGTTAAAAGTGCGCTTGCTGCTGCATAATAGCTGGCCGACCGTGAATGCCTAATTAACATGGCCCGTTCAGCCGCGCATGATTCAATTCTGCATCTTTTCCCCTTTATTCGTGGACAACTTCTCAATTATCGATTCTCCTGTAATTCGTCGCTCATCTTGAAATATTTTCCCACTTTCGCAGAAGGCTCCCAATAACGCTTTATTACTTCAGTCCGTTCTTTGCCCCTACTCTCCCCAATCAACGGTGTGGTTAAAAGGATACTTTATCAAAAAGGAAGTATGAAGCAGAGGAGAGAAAGATAGAACCAAAAAAAATTAATAAGTGAAGAGTACGTTGTGCAGAGAATGATCTGGATTTTTCACTCCGTGTCGGTTTGGATTAGAAAGCGATCGTTTAAACGATTTTTTGAGTGTTTTTGAATTGTAGTTATTCAGTATACTTGAAGTGGAAATATCTAAATGTAAATACAGTCGGACCTCTATTTAACGAAGTCGCTAAATCCCGAAAAAAAAAGTTTGTTAAATAGAGATTCTTCTTTTAATATATACATTAAAAACCACTTAAAACAAATTTTAAATTCATTAACACTCAATATTATACATAAACTAGCTGTTACCCACCCGCTTCACTGGGTATTTCACGATGTTGTATATATGTATACTGTTTACATATATATTAATTATTGATATCTAGAATTAAGAATTCGATTGCATTGAAAAATATATTTATAGCTATTACACTCTCACCCCTTGATAAAAAAAGAACATAAATTATAATATCTAATTTCCATTTCTAAAATAGAAGTAGAAAGATTTTTTTCGCTCACTTAACCTAACGATCAAGTTGATTTCCACCAAAGCAAATTTCAGTGGATCTCTACTCCATAAAATAAACATGCGTGCTAAATTCCAAGTCTAAATCTAACAGAGCAAAAACGGAATTTTCATCATCAATACCTCGTTGACAGCATTCTTAGCGGATTCCAATTCAACAAAAGAAGCATGCAAACCAAATTTTATTATTATAGTCTTAGCAGTTCAAAAACGGGAATTTTGTCTATCAATACGCCCCAATAACTCTCCCCGCTTCCCCCTGGAGTTGATTTCTGTAAAATCCATTCTTAGTGGAACTCTATTCAATTAAAGAAAAGTGCTCAACAAATTTCAAATAAATGAGTTAAATTCAAAAACAGGAATTTTTCTATAACATGCTTTAATCCCTCGCAACCCCACTCCTTTGAGGGTCCGTTTTCGCAAAAATCTTTGTAAAAGGAACTTTATTCCATGAACGGAACATACCTTCTAATTTTCAAGCAGGTGGTTCTATTAGTTGAAAAGCGGAAATATTAATCTATTACGCCCCTTAATCCCCCTCAGTGACCCTTGGAGATCAATTTTCCCCAAAACTATTTTGTAGCGGATCTCTACACCATGAAAGGAATTAGCTTACCAAATTTTAAGACTGTACGTCTAATAGTTTAAAAATGGAAATAATTATGTATAATGCCCCTTTAGCCCCCGCAACGCCACTTAGGAAACGATTTTCACAAAACCCTTCTTATAGCGGATCTCTAACTCAATGAATGGAATCAGCTCACTAAATTTCGAGATTTTACGTCTAATAGTTTAAAAAAGGAGTTAATTGCCTATAACGCCACTTTATTCTCTACAACGCCACTTGGGAATCGATTTTCATAAAACCCATTCTGTATGGGATCTGTACTCTATGAAAGGATTCCGCTTACCAAATTTCAAGACTGTACGTCTAATAGTTTAAAAATGGAAATAATTCTGTATAACGCCTCTTAAGCGCTCTCAACGCCCCTTGGAGGTCGATTTTTGTAAAAATCATTATGTAGGAAATCTCTACTTTATGAAAGAAATCTGTGTACCAAGTTTCACGGCTGTACATCTAATAGTTTAGTAATGGAAATAATTATTTATAACGTCCCTTAAACCCCCGTAACGCCCCTTGGGGTTCGAACTTTGCGAAATCCGTTCTTAGCTGACTTCTACTCCATGAAGGGAACCTACTTACCAAATTTCAAGTCTGTATGTTTAATAGTTCCGGAGATATCGTGATTAGTCAATGAGTCAGTCCGTCAGTGAGTGAGTCGCTTTTCTCCTTTATATGTATAGAAAAGGAGTTATTCACTTTTTTAAAAAGTTTTAATATCTATTCATTTTATATATCTTACCCATAAAAAAAATCTACAAGGAAAACAAGAAAAATAAAACACTGTATTTCCCACAATAAAAAATAGTTTTATATTAAAACAAATGCATTTTTTAAACATTTTTCAATTGTAAGTCGACAAGTATAATTTTATAAACGTACATTATTTCATAACCAGTATATCATTAAAGAACCGCCGTGTACGTTAAATCTGTCGAGAGCTCAAACGTCCTCCCGCTGGTGTGGTAGTTAGGAGAGGGGGATGCCAGCTCAGGTGTCATCCACGTTACTTGACCATGGTTCAAAATTGCGTGGTCCGTCTCCCTCGTGTAGCTAAACAGTGCGACGTTAATATTCACTCACTCACTCACTCATTCATAACCAGTAAGTCCTAAACTTTAATTACTGGTAAAATCTGTTAGTTTTATTTGAGTCTTTTGTTAGGAAAATTATGGCTATTTCATTGCTCTAGGGCAGGAATGGTGAACCATTAATGGATCAACGTGCCATTTTTTTAAAAGAAACATTTAATGAGGTATAGGTGTGCCGAGAAAATAATTTTGACGTGATGATTGGGAAAATAATAAAACTAAATAATAACAACTCAAGACTCTTTATTTACTACGAAAAACTATATTTTGTACTTTATAGTAGTAAGTGCTTTAGTTATACGTGTAATTCAAATTAAAGAGTAACATTAGTGTGATTTCTGCTGCTGCGGATTATAGATGAAAAATAACTTATATTAGGATTGTAAGATGTTACTTTTAGCAGCTGTATTGGAGTCATCTACCAAAAGGTTTCTAAGCGAGTCTTTAATGTTTTCCATCTCTGAAAATAATGAGTCACAGACGTAGGTAGATGAAAATATGGTTAAAATAGCATGGTTCGGATTCTTCAAACAGTTAAACGTGTCTGGAATCGAATTCCATGTTTCCAAAATTTCATTACTAGCATTTTTACTTTTACTGATTGTTAATATTTCTGTTTCAATCAATTCCAGCTTTCTCCTTTTTCTCAACAAATTTTTGAATTCATATTGAACTAGAGTGGAAATCAGTCAGAGTTGTAATTCAAATTTTTTTCAATTTACAACCAATCGAATTGGGACAAATTCAGTTTATTAAATAAAGTCACATCGGAGTACATAAGAAACTTGAGCATTTCCGAGAATTCTTTGAACTTTGAAAATCTCGCTGAAAACTGCGACCGATCACTCGAGTTTGTTCGTACCACTTCATATTGAGCTTTGTTACTTTGAATTAAAATGAAATCCGTTTTGATCGGTGGAGTGCCCAAAATATTGTGCCACGTGCCATCAGTGGCACGCATGCCATTGGCTCGCCATCCCTGCTCTAGGGCAATGCTCCGCAACCTTTTTATCGCTGCGGACAGGTCAACGTTTGATAATTTTACCGCGGCCCGCCGAGGGTGGGACACGTTGGTTGTTTATATTTTAGATTGTTTTGATTTAAAAATTTTAATTTAGTTACATTTAAATATGCCTTCAGAATAAAATATAGTTACATCAAAAATGAATAAAAGTGATTTCCGTGGAAAGTTGAGCAAATCTGAGAGGAATGCACCACTTTTAATAAAATGACAATACTTTAATGTTCTTTAGGTGGCCCGAAACCATTTGATCCACGGACCGGGGGGTTGCAGATTACTGCTCTAGGGGGAGTTAGGCACCTGGTGAAACCAGTCCATTAATCACCATAAAATGTGTTTAAATGTGTGTGTGTTTGAAAAATGTCCTGAAATATTTTTAAAATAGGGAGAGAAAAAATCGAATTACAAGATACACACACAAAGTTCGTTAAATACAAAAAGTACTTCGCTATTTGGGGCTTATTTTACAAAGAAAATAGTAAAATGCTCTTGATTCCAGGAAAAAGTTCACAAGATAGAGAAACTCATAAAATAGAGATTCGTTATATGGAGGTTCGACTGTACTTCGAATTTTTCTCTTACTGGTCATTTTTTTTAACTGAATGCTTAAAAAAACGGGATTAATAATAGCCAAAGTTTATTCCACGCACGGCTTTTATTATAATTACTCAAATAATCAGAAATATCTGCAGATAACTAATATCTGGAAAATATATAAAAATTTCTTACGTATTTAGTTCAACCGGCGTCTCGATTGCACATTAAAATTCTTTTCTCCAACTGAAAACAAATTTTTTAGAATAATTACAAAAGATGCCATCTTACGTTACAAAATTTTAACAACAGACGATTAAACATTAGCAAATGAATTAAGAAATCAGATAAATAAAAATTACAAGAATTATTGAACTAAAGCAGACGATATTAATAAGGACAAAATAACTGCTGTAAAATTTAAAAAGCCAGTAAAAATTCGAAAAGGAATGAAATTATTAGTCAATTAAAATTAAATAAAGAAAAGAAATTTAAGTAAAACTAAATATTTTTCAATACGAAACAGAACTTCTAATCAATGAGAAAAGAGGCTGATTGCTTCAAAAGTATAATTCTATAATTTATGCTTTTAAATTAGTTTGGGAAAAAATGTTAGTCCGATAAAGTTTCAAATCCTGTATTTTGATAGGCTTAAGAAGAAAAGAAAACTTGCAAACTCTTTTCTTTTGAATTTTAAAATGGCAATTGTTATTCTCAAATAAATTGTCAAATAGTCTTGGAAAGTTCTGTGCAAAAAATATTTCGTAATTTCACATTTTTTAAAGCATATCTCAACGAATTAATAATTAACCTTAACATTTTTATACTTATAACAAAATTGTAGTTTTTTTTACAGAGAACCTTAGACACATAACATAACACCTCTTTTTTCTTTTGAGATATAATATTAAGCTTAAGTTATAGCTTCTTTTCAATTAGAGAGCACATTTTTTACTTCTGAAATGTATTTTATTTACCCCATTTTAAGAAATAAAAAAGATTAATAATTCTTATGCTGTAGCATAGTTATAAATTCATCTTTGCTATTGCACTATTTGAAAACGTTATGTGACCGCTCTTTTAACCTGAAGAATTGACAATAAATAATATATTTTAATTGTTTAAAAATTTGTTTTAAAATCTCATTTTTACTTTTTTAAAAAAAAATGTCAACAAACTTCTTAATGGAACAAAAAAAAAATATTTTTATGTGTTGTCACAAGCGGAATACAAAGTATCTTTTGGGTAATATAAATCATTCAGTAGAGAAACAATTCGAAATATTACAAGTAAATATTATACAAATATAAGCAGTAAAAACTGCAATAAAATGTGATCCTAAAGATAAAATTGAATAATATTAAAAAATATTTAGAATGTGTGTTAAATTGTCCAAAATATTGTTTTTTAATTTCAGTTGATAATTATTCATATTCTATTACTGTGCCACACACTTTCTCTCACTACAGATATTCATTAAAATATTTTTATAAGTATCTTTCAAATATTATGTAACATCTATGTCGTTATGATAAAAAAAAGTCTTCAGGTATTCAAAAATAAAATATTTTATTTGCAGTTTCTTTCGATCTATATTACAAAAAAAGGCCTAAAAATTTGTTTAATTGAAAAAACAAGAGTAATGCTGTACTGATAATATTATACATATAAAACTTGTTACAATAAATTTACAATATACTGTATGAGCCCTTTAATTTTAAAATTATTTTGTTCTGTATTCATTCTTTAAATTTTTTTTACGATACAGCATTCCATGCATCGATCAGGCGATACGAACGCTGACGTTAGTATGTTACTCCAGACGATAAGATTTGTTGAAAAACAAAAATGCGAAATCTAAAACATACAAGATCATTTGAAGATAAAACAATCAAGATCATTTGTATATAAACATAAAGTGCTTGTGATTGTAATGGAGCTGAGTGGAGTGTCGTTTGCTCAGAAAAAAAGAATGAGCAGGCTTCAAAGAAACCAAATATTGTCCTGAGAGAATTTTTGTAATACAACCCAGAACAATTTTCACAGAAATTTAGAATGAGAAAAATTAATTGTTGTACATTTCTTCTACAATACAATAGAACAATATTTCAATTATTTCATTCTTTTTATTGAAATTTAATTGTAACATATTGCTTGTTGAATAATCCGCTAAAAAAATGAACTTCTGTTAGAAATTATAATTATTTTTAGTTAATAAAAACTAGGATTATCAAACTGTTTATTTAAATCCAAAGAAAAGTATTCTTTGGTTGGAATAGTAAAATGTTTTTTTAAACATCGATATAATAAAAAGCAGAATTAAAATTGTAGAATTTAAAATAATATCCTTCCTCGAACTGTCTAGAAAAGTGTCCATGGTTCAAAATTACGAGATTCGCCATCAATAGCCTTAGTGTTGTTTTATAGTGTATCGTTAACAAACACTCACTCATTCATCATTTTCTATAACTGCGCTCTCTCAAGTGCCATAAATTTTTGAATTTCTACCGATCTCTTTTAAAAGTCTGGGCTCTCTCTTTTTCTGTAATATCTCAAACTGCAATAAAATGTATTTAAAAATTACAAGCCCAAGAAGAATTTTCTTAGCTACTTTAAATATTTTCTCAGCCTTTCGAAGCCTTCTATACCCATTTTAAATTATTCTTATTTAAAGTTAGAGAGTTTGTAAAGAGTAACTAACATTTTCTGGCGATTGAGGAGGGGGAGATAGAAAGCTTCTCTTTATTTTTATTATTTATTTTTAATTTTTATTATATACAAATAAATACTACAACCTGGATTCGAAAGCGATTCTTAGAAACTTCACAGGAATAACATTACACCTTTGAATTATAATATATGCTAGTAAAAGGCTAACTAAAACTGATAAGTAAATTTCATTTCACTGGCACAAATTTTATTGAATTCAAAATTATTTATAATAATGCCAAAGCTCTAGATATTTTTCGAAGTTTATGATTCCATTACAAAAAACACACGCAATTGCTTCTTGGAAGTTGTATTTATTATTATTCTATCATAAGTATTTCTAGCCATGAATGAGATAAATACATTTTTAAGTTTTTTAACCATTAAAACAATGTGTTTCAAAAGGAACATGTAAGCAGATAGATCGAACAAACCAAATTAATTTATATCAGGGAAGCATTTTTTCTTTAATTTTCTATCCAACTAGAATATTAATTCCACAAAACAAGCTGAATTAAAAAAAAACTAATTGAAAGCGAAATCCCAACGAACAATAACGTTAAAAAATACCAGCTTTTTCTAGTGACACGGCCGACTCTAGCAGTTTTCCCACCCCGGACAAAAATGAAAAATGCCGCCCCTCTCGCCACCGCCCCCCCATCTTTCTCTCTCTCTCTCTATATATATATATACATATATATTATTTTAAGTCTTAAAAGATTCAAACAACTCGAAATTAAGGACGTAATTACTTGTTAATATATTAAACGAGTGAAATGTAAGAGAAGGAATCCTCCACTGCAGCAGGCCAATATCTTCGAAAAATAGTCTGCGGTTGGTGGGGATCACAAGCGTATGTTTTAATTTGTAATAAATACACTCAGGACTAAAATAAAACACCTCCTGTAAATCTCCCTCTGTCAGAACCTCTTATTACCCTTGTCCTCTTTTGGATAACTGACACCGGACATCGTAAGGGTGAGAAGAATGTCTGTTGTGACCTCACACTAGTACGGGAAGAAATTTACAAGTGAAAGATGTGTGTAAACGTATTAAATTTCATACTTTAACATATACTCCCGCCTCAAACCCTTCAAGTTTAAACACAAAAGAAAACTGTCATTAAATATACAGTGTACAAATAAAAAAAATTAAGAAACGTTAAATGCAACACCAAATTCACACCCAATAATATTTCAGAAAATATATCAAATTCTTTATAACAAAAAAAAAGTATTTTTCAACTTCGATCCAAATGCCGCCCCAGGCAGGGGTCCGGATTGTCCGGCCCTAGAGCCGCCCCTTCTAGTGAATACTAATAAAAAACAGATTATTTTCTTAAATTCATAATTTTTTAAATTTTATCTTATACGTAAAAATAGGCAAATTCTCTCAATTTATATAAATTAAAACGTTAATGTTTGTAATTCCGAGGAAAATATTTCGCCATAAAAAACTTTATTCCCAAATTTTCCATGTTACATTTTTACTTAAAATTAAACGCATTTCAACATATTTGAAACTTGTGTGCAAACTTCCATTGTGCGTTACTACAAATTTCTCTTTTTCTCGGCAGCGAGTTATTTTTTATATAATTTTCTACAGTCTCTGTTTTTCTTTCAGCTATATGTTTCGGCAAAAGCAGATGAACTTAAAGTTTAAACATCTTTTTTAACTTTAAATCTTCATGAATGATTTCACGTACAGTGCCGGTAGACATTCGTAGTATCGATGCAATGAATCCTTCAGTCAGCGGATTTTCTTTGAGGATCAGAGACAACTTTCTTGATTGTTGCCTGCATTCGAAAGATCTTAGAATGAGGTTTCCTGTTCAGGTTTTCATTTTTATTTTCAGCCAGACATTTTGTTTCCTTCCAAATTTTTCAATAAATACTTTTAAAAAAAAAAAAAATAGAATAACCGAAATTTTTACACCGCTTTATAATTTATTGATGCAAATTTCTGCTCGGAAAGCGTAAGTACGTACCTTCGAGCCATTTATCAATTCTAGGAGCCGTATTTTCAAAATAAATGTTTGATTTTACATTCCAGTAAAAAAACCCCATTAGTATATGATTATTCTGAAGTTTCCAAAGTCGTATCTCAAAATGCAAACGAAAAAAATAAAAAACAAAATCGTTTCCATAAAGTGTGAACGATCTTCTGTATTGTTGAATATTAATTAACAATAACACTTCTTTCGTTTAATTTATAACAAGTAAATGATATTCGCTAGCACCAGCACGAATGATAATAAAAAAAAGTTATGGTCTGTAAGCATTCAACATGTCACGAGTGAATAAATACTCATCAAATATAAATGATGCGAAGATAAAGGTGTTAATGTATTAATGAAACGAGTAGGCTTTTATGAGACCAACACCTGGGTAATAAAGTAAGTCGTGATATTTCAGTAAATACAAGGACTAATCTAGGCAATATCTTATACAGATATTATATGTTGACTAACTGGTATACCCGTTCTTCGCACGGGTGTACTGAAAAATTAAACAACTCAGATTGAAGGATAAAGAAGTTTTTAATGAGTTAATTTTACGTGAATTGCAAATTAAACAAAAAAAAAGCATTTTGCATATCTCAGCTAAACAAAAAAGAAAAAAAACACCTTTGTTAAATTTTAAGTATGTAGATCTAATAGCTGACAAAAAGGATTTTTTTTAAATTTATAATTCCCCGTAACACTCTTGAGGGTCGATTTTTGAAAATACCTCCCTAAGCTGATCTCTGCTCAGCAAAAGTAACACATTGTTAAAAGTTTTGCGTAATAAACGCTTAAAATAGTGTAAATAATTTATATCTGAAAGTGTAATACATTCATATTACTTTCTGTTGTATTTATTTTATGTTAAAATTGTAATATTCGCTAGCAACGCCGTTTCTTAAATTATAATGGCTATAATGCAGATTCAATGAAAAACACAGCGAAATAATAACGATAGAGTAAAGTTGGCAAATGTCTAGCTACTTTTCCTAGCTCGAGCTTTATTAGAGCTTTGTAAGACCCTTCGTGTAGGGGAGCGATACGCGTTAATGCTTTATCCACCGCATAATGATTTACTGCAGTTTTTTTCATACAATATTTTTTTTGGATCACTACATTGAAAATTAAGGGATATACATAAACAAAATACTCCACTTTAGGAAATTTAATCCGTCAGAGCTAATAAATTAATTAAAGATATTCCACTGTAAAATTAATTATATACACCGTTCACTTAAATAAATAGTCAAATCGTTTTCTAAGGTCTTCATTAACATACAAAAACATAAGAACTTAAATTTTGACACAAACTATTTTTTCGGGACAAAAATAATAATCTTTGCAATCCACTGAAAACACCGTCTGCTGAAAACGCATATCTGCTCCAAAACTGTTCGCCTTCCCCGCTAAAATACTCATCATAGAACCCGTGCTGCTATATATCTTGGAAGAGTAGATTTTAAAGAATATTCCTGCTAACTATTGGTAGAATATTCCTTCTAAGTTGGTGTGGTGTGGTAGTTAGGAGAAGGGGGTGCCAGCTCAGGTGTCGTCCAAGGAACTTGACCATGGTTCAAAATTACGTGATCCGTTGCCAAAAGCCCCCATGTAGCTGAACAGTGCGACGTTAATATTCACTCACTCCAAACAATACAGTACAGTAGTTGTAATTATTTTTATACTTAAAAATGCAATATCCGCCTGTTCAATTAAAATTATAGCGTTATAATTAAGTACTA
The DNA here is from genome assembly GCA_019973935.1 of Trichonephila clavipes. Lineage (NCBI taxonomy): Eukaryota > Metazoa > Arthropoda > Arachnida > Araneae > Nephilidae > Trichonephila > Trichonephila clavipes. The sequence continues at coordinate 1,244,801 of BMAU01001132.1, forward strand.
ACCACAAACAAACATTGCAAATATGTCCAAATGATGTAGTGTGAAAGACAAAGTTTATCTACTGTAAGTACCAGAAGCAATAAAAGTATTTATTTTGAAAAAAGATCAATTTCTTACTACCAAATGTGCATAATAAAATCATTAAAAAAAATTTAAATAAAGAGAGATTTATAACAACCTCTCCCTTCAAAACTTAGTTTTATTCTGAAATTAAAAAAATTAGGAATTATGCTGATCACAGGAATTAATTATAAGCGAGCGCCTTGCGTAGCCAAAACAAAAAGGGTTCTTTCACAAACAAAAGATAGATATATGCTGACGTGGGCTTTTTTGCAGCGCACGCCATAATTGCTTACAGATGGTATAATTTTTTCCTACTTACTTGACAAATATCGTTATATTTTGGACACTTCTCACAATATATTTATAAATTATAGCCTATGCTATAAATTATAGCCTAAGCTATAAATTATAGCCTATGCTATAAATTATAGCCTATGTGTTATTCTGATGTATAAGCTATATTACTGTAAAGTTTCATTAAAATCCATTCAGTTGTTTTTGCGTGAAAGACTCCCAAACATCCTCACAAACTTTCGCATTTATAATATATATCTAGATGTTTCAAATTTACAACAAAAGAAGTTGGCTATTAATTCACGGTGTATTAGAACTACGAAATTATTTATGAGCTATGAGTTTCTTAATTTCGAACCAATTAGCAAATGACGAGAAAATGTATCACTTTTTCAACAAATCATTGTAAGGTAAAAAGAAATGTAAATACCAATTGAAAATTAACATATATTGTGAATGTGATTAAAATCAAGAGATCTACCGGGCTCTAATCTCATTTTAGTGAGGTTTGATTAACTACTATAAATTCTATCATGTCCAGTGTTTAAATAAAATATTTAGTATAAGAGAAATTATTGTTCTTAATAATGAAATTACTTTCCAGGGGAAATTGGTTCTTAATAATGAAATTACTTTCCAGGGGAAATTGGTAAAAATTAATATTATATAAAAAAAGGCTTTACTGAAAGGTGCTAAAAGTAGATAGTAAGAGATCAATGATGTGAGCGGGGCTCAGTCTAATCAATCCGGTTTAACAAGGAATTTGATTGGCTGGGAGAAAAAAGTCGAATGTTTGGGTACAAGGACGACACGTGAGCCAACAAAACCACTCCAAACTTGCACATCACGCCAACGGGAGCACTTTGAGCCTGGACAGATTTAACGTGCATCATCCCTTTTACAAGGCGGTTTTTAAGTGACATCAGGGCTCAAATCCGAAATATGCCTGCCATGAATTCGTGACCATGGTCACTCAGTTATCGTGGCCACATGAGGATTCTGAACCACGATAGACTTCCCTTGCATCAGCTTATCTACAATTACAAACATAGCCAGACTAACCCTTTTAAGGCCGTATCACATGTACACGTTTCAAGCAATTTTTCGTGCAATTTTTACTCAGTTGCCATAGCAACGGTTTTAGAACAACTTTTTGCTAGTGAGCTCAAAAAATTGTTCCAAATAAAAGTTGCATGAAATTCCAGCCAATGGGGTTCGTCGGCGCCCTACGTCATAAACAAGATGGTGGCTTTGGTTTCGTCTAACACAGAGGTTCCCAAACTGTTTTGTCTCATAGACCCCTTGCCCTGTTCTTTGGTTTTGTGTAGACCCCTACTAACCTAATATTAAATTTTTGCAAATTTATCAACATAAATGTTTTTTGACAGCTGGTATAGGACTAGTTACTTTAAAAATTTTACGTTTCTAACTGTAGTTAAGTAGAGTGTTTAAAACTTAAAAAACACGTGCGGGAATTAATTAAAAATTAAAATTTAATTTATGTATGTAATAATTGTTAAATAAAATAACTGAGCAACAAACCAATTTTTTTAACGGGTGGGATGAATCTGTTGTTTCAATTACAGGTTTTCAACATTTTGCTTTAATATTTTCAGGTTTAACCCTGAATCTCCTCAGTTAGTAGTATCCCATTTTTCTTTTTTTTCTTTTTGTTTTTATTTTGGAGATTTGCAAATGGGCTGAAACTCATCTTTTCTGGGAAAAGCAATTAAAAACTTCCTAGAGATGTTCCATAATTCGGGATAAATAACATGTATATCTTTTTAAAGCCAAAATTGCTGACATTTGTTTCTAAACTTTACTTTGATATCTTCGTTAAGGTTATTAAAATCGGTTCCTTTTGTAATAAGACATTTTTCTTCTTGTTTTTTTATGTGACAGTATGAATTCATTACTTACTATGATAAAACCATATTCTCAAACCCAGTTTCAAAACCTGAATAAAGGGCATTTAAATGTTGAACAAAGGTTAAAACGTCATTTTTTTTGTCAGATTGCCTGTGACAAATTGAGAAACTGTTAAAATTCGAGACGTTCAGCTTTATATTCCTTTAGCTTGATTCTGGCAAGAAAGACTGAAATTATGGGGTTTTTTTAATAAAATTTATGCTGTCGCCTTGTAACTGCAAATTAACCCTAGTAAATTTAGTAAATGAAGGCTCTTAAAAGGTAAATCTGGTTCATACTTGATAAATTTTCGTATATAATTAAAGTCACGATCTGGTTTAGGCTATCGTAGACCCCCATTTACACCTCATGGACCTCTAAAATATTTTTGGGTGACGTGGACCCCTTGCGGGTCGTCATAGACCCCTGGGGGTCCATATGGACCACTTTGGGAATCACTGGTCTAACACATCAGATATACCGTATAATATTTTAATGGTGTATAATATTTTAACGGCGTATAATATTTTATATAGGATGGTGCTCCATTTCAGTTTATACCCATCAACAAAAGCGTAAGTGAAATAAAAGAAATAATTTTGGATGTTCGTTTTCCGAGCAAAAAAATCGGCGAGTAATTTTTCAATGTGGAGATAGAGCTCGGCTGACGTCAGAGCATGTCGTTTTGTTTACGGCAACCCTTCCCCCTCAGATTAGGACAAAAATTGGTCGAAAAAGTTGCATGGAAAATGAACGTGTTATACGGCTTTTAGGGACCCTAGACCTTTTCTTCTTACTCCTCCCTCTTCAACAAGAAATAAAACACACAAAATAAAAAATTTTAAAAAAAACAATAAATAATACAAAATTAAATAATGTTAAAAACTAAGCCATTTTAAAAAATTTTATGAATAAAATATATTTAATATACAACAATGAATTGTGTAACGGTATGAAAAGCAATATAATTTTCTTTATATGTTTATTATATACAGTTCTCTAACAGAAAAGTAAATTATCTTACAAATCTTTCTAAAATAGCAGTTAGACCGAAAAAACTGGGCCTTAGATACTTGTTTCAATTGTCTGAGGTAGCCAAACCACGGCACGCGTGTCACAGTGTGACACGGCGGAGGAGTTGCAACAGAGGCACGCAAAGACTTAGAAAAATTTTTAAAAAATTGAAAAAGTAGTAAATAACATTTTTTTTTTACAATTTTCTCGAGATGTGGTTGTTTTAAGGTATCCGACTACGTTCGGAACCGTGATTTTGCTAAAGCGCATAAATGGATAATTTTCATATTTAGTTTCACTTAGATTAGAATGCATGTACAAAATTGTTTTAAGTACATTTTGAGAAAAAAAATTGTTAAATACAATATTTTGGCAAAAAATTAACTTAGGATAATCTTTTTTCAAAATGTTCTTTCGTGAAAAATGTTTCTATTATAATAATAGTTTACCTGTACATAGCCCAGACCTCTCTATGGAGTCTCAACTAGAATTTTTGAAATATATAACTTAGAAGTGGGTTTATCCATGTTTTACGACAACAGAGGGGAGAAATTTTAAGAAAAAAACGCCGATAATTATTTCAAATGGTTGTAACTTTGAAAATAATGTGAATTTTTCAAAAATCTTAGTTGAGCCTCTGTACAGAGGTCTGAGGTATATACAGACAAAATATTATTATAATAGAAGCATTTTTCTCAAAAGGAGAACATTTTGAAAAAGGGTTATTCTAAGTTAATTTTTTGCCGCAATATTGCATTTAAATATTTTTTTTTATCAAAGTGTCCTCAAAACAATTTTATACATGTATTCTAATCTAAGTAACACTAAATATCATGAAAATGATCCATTTATGCGCCTATTTAAAATCACGGTTCCGAACGTAGTCGGATACCTTAAAAAAAACAAAAGAAATTATTTTAAATAAATTTGAGTTACAGTGGAAATTTATGTATCGTGTAATCAATGAATTTGCATTGTTGGGCGAGTTGGATTTCCAAAGCTATTTTTCACTAGCGAGATTTTGGATCTTGAGGGAGCGAATTTTAAAGTATCTGGAGGAAAGTCTGTCCAGCGAGTGCTTGCTATTCTAGAATGAAGATTAGCTGTGATTTAGATTTTCCTACCCACATTAAGAGATTTTAAAATATTTTAAAATTAAGATTACAGAGAAAAGATTGTATTTTTCCTGCCCTAGTTGGTCATATAACTTCTTTTATGGGCAAACTTTTGCTTTTTTTTGTCTAGATTTTGGAGGGAAAAAATTAACATATTTCATACTAATGCAGGAGCTTTCCATGAAAGTTAATAGTGCTCCGAGCTGTGATAGATTTAAAAATTTAGCATCCATTTTTGCAGGATTCTTTCAGTGATAAGTTTGATGATTTTCAAGATGATAAAAAAAGAAAATGCAGATCTTTTCACAAATCTTTTTTCAATTTCTCTGCAAAATGTTAATTGTTATCCCCCTGAAATCTAAATATAAATTATTGTCTACAGCACCATACTACTCTAAAAAGTAAATATAAGGAGTTATATTATAAATTTTGTGGAAATTTGTACTAACAAGCAATTTTTCAAATTTACACGATTTGGCTGTCAGATATTATTGTAGATTTGAATTAACATGTTTTTTTTTTTTTGTGTGTGTGTGTGTGTGTGTGAACAAATGTTTTCTATTATGAACGTAACAAAATCAAAATACCGTTCGAAATTGATTGAAATGATTAACAATAAAATTTAAGTTTGTTTTTTAGTCTCATTAATAATAGTGTTTTTAAACTTCCTTTACTTAGACTTGTGCATTAAAAATGTGCTCTTTGCGTTAAAGTTACATAATAAACCTTGGAAGAGGCCCATTTAACTATTTTTTATCTGAAAGTGGCACTCTTCTTAAAAAGGTTTGCCACCCCTGGTCTAAATGATGATCCAGTCCTGGTTACAAAGATGATAGAAGATGGATAAAATTACTTCGTATAAAAACTAGGTAAAGGGTTCTATTCGCTGCTAATCCTCTAGGGGAAAATACTCGTTTTAATTGTGATTTTAGTTGAAAACCACTTTCCTTAGAGAGGACTTGATTTTATGCAAATGCAAATTTCAGTTTAAATGCTAGTCATTGAGTAGGTGAGATAATGGTTAGAGTTGATCCCAAGCGGAAAGCGTAGTGTGAGTAACCGATGGTCGCCCTTCATAATATTGAATCCAAAGGGAAGGATTCATAGAAAGGTGGAAGACGTCCACTTTACGGCTGATGATTTAGCTAGTTGGAAACAGGAGAGTTCTAGAGAATAATTAAGATAAGTGATTCTATATATCTAATAGGATTAATAAGTTTTATTGCTCCTTCGAGTTAAGTTATCTGAGTGCATTCTCATTAATTTTCATCAGTGCTAATGGCTGATTAAAAGTACAGTAAAACGTCGTTTATCCAAACGCTTATTATCCGGAGCGTCAAATATCCGGAACAGTTTTCCTTTCCAGTTTCTCAGACAGAACCTAAAAAATGTATGGAATAAACTGTGGCCAAATTTAGAAGGCGAAAAAGACTACAATGACGACCACAGGGAGGAGATTACCGACTTTGTCCAATCGATCCCAGGATTGCGACGAAGAAGATGTAGAAACCTGCATGACATGCGATGCAGAAGACTGTGGATCTCAAATGCTAAATGATGACGAGACTGTCCTCAGACGAGTCCAACCTGTCGACGATGAAACGGACGAAGACGAGGACAACAACAACAACGAAAGTAGCAAGGGTTCATCAAATGCTGACGCGTTTTCTGCGTTAGAGACAGCTATGGAGTAGTACGAACAATAATCAGAATGCTGCTGTCCTACTCAACTACTGCTGCTCAAGAGAATCAGAGACCTTGCAGCGAAAAAATGAAGGTGTACAACGAAATATGAGTGATTATTTTCCACAAGAAAAGTAAAATTGCGACATTTTCCCCCTATTTTGCTTTTTCTTCAAGCACGTTCCGCATGGGATGATTTTCAATATTCATGTACTGCATGGATCGGGTTCGGTTTTCGGTTATCCGAACGGTGTCCGCTCCCAATTGATTCGGATAAACGATGTTTTACTGTAGTTAACTTTAGATCATGTCTGTTTCTTACTCGAATCCTCCCACACCTGCGTCCGACGGGTCCCGACAACTATTTATATATAACCCATCAACTTTAAAAGAATTAAAATTAAAATGAAATTCAAATATAGAAATCGCATACGCATCAAAATACATGGTTCCGATTATGAGAGATCTAAATATAAAAATTTTTTCATAAAAATATTGTACTTTGCAGTTCTAGATATGACATTCTGAAAGTATTGAAGAAAGCATTTTTTTTTCAATATTATTTATGATATAATCGAGGCAAAGGAGCTATACATATAAGGTGACCACTTTTTTTACAATAAAAAGGAGGACGAAAAATTTAAGAAAAAATCACAACTTGAATATATGAAACGTTTTATTAATTCAAACAAAAATACGCCTACATTCTTTTTAATTATGATCTTAAACGAGTATTTTTTCCATTTAATGATTTTTTTGTCATCATATTTTCTAATATATCGGAAAGTTGGGCAAAAAATATCCTTCATACTGAATTTTACGGTATATATAAGCACTGTAGTTAAAATATTTTCATTCAATTTTGATTTCTTACTAGTCACTTCACAAAAATCATTACCAACTGAAAAAAGCTCTTTCAACTGCTACATTAGCTCCAGGGCAGCACAACGTAAATTCAACAAGAATAATTACATTTTCATATAGTATGTGTTCATTTTTTAAAAATGGTTTAAGTAACTTCACCCATCTGTTACCAATTTCTCATTATGTTGATTTTCCAATTGTTCTAATTTATTAGAATTTAAATATTCATTCAGTCTTCTTTCTACTTCAATCAGACAAGAGTCATCGATTTTAATATCAGGCATTTCTTTCGATAAAAACTCAATGTAATTTTCTATATCTGCCAAATTTACTTGCGATGAAGTCAAAAAATACCATTGAAAACTGTTATTTCCTGTGATATTTGTTTCAGACCATTCTTCGACATTTTAGAAACATGTTTGATTCATCTCTGAATACAGAAATTAAAAGATCAGTTTTAAAATATTGAAAAGGAGGACACTTTTCGAGGATGGACAGAACCTATAAAAGGAGGACTGTCCTCCCTAAAAGAGGACGAATGGTCACCTTACTATACATAAATCAAAATTTATGGCAAGGGGAATGAAATTTTGCTAGAAATAAATATTTTTTGGATATCTCAGGCTAATGACTTTTATCAATTGACTTTTTTATCGCAAGGGTAAATAATGCAACAACAAAGTTAAGATTCTCTTTGATAAACAACGATCCCAAAAGCTACATGTTCACATTTTAAATCTGCTTTTAATGTGAAGTAAACATTTCTAAATATTCATTGATACTTTTATCACCTAGCGCTAAGTTTTTTTGTTCTTCCTGATGAACGAGATACGTCTGCCTTTCAAGGATGAACAGCACGTAATTAGGTCAACGAGGAACAAAAGAATTCACTAACATCCTCAATTTTCCGACTGAGCTACGACGTGTTCTGGTACGTACCGAGTGATATTTGTCTGGAGAAACTTATCTAACTGTTTCTGGCATCCAAGGCATTATGAAGTCAATTTTAAGAAAGGATACAATAAATTTTGAAAATAAAAACTATGATGGGATTGGGTTATATATATATATATATATATATATAGGAACATTATACACTTTTTTATGGAATGATATTATTTTAACAAGTTTTATATTAAGGTATCCGACTACTTTCGGAACCATGATTTTGCAAAAGCGCATAAATGGATAATTTTCATGACATTTAGTGTCACTTAGATTAGAATATAAGCATAAAATTGTTTTAAGAACATTTTGACAAAAAAATATTTATTTAAATGCAATATTTTGGCAAAAAATTAACTTACAATAATCTTTTTTTTCCAAATGTATCCCTTTTGTGAAAAATGCTTCTATCATAATAATATTTTGCCTGTACATAGCTCAAACCTCTGTACAGAGTCTCAACTAGAATTTTTGAAATACATAAATTAGAAGTGGGCTTATTCTTATTTTACGACAACAGAGTGAAGCAATTTTAAGAAAAAAACGCCAATAATTATTTCAATTGGTGGTAACTCTGAAAATAATGTGAATTTTTCAAAATTCTAGTTGAGCCTCCGTAGAGAGGTCTGAGCTATATACAGGCAAAATATTATTATAATAGAACCATTTTTCACAAAAGGAGAACATTTGGAGAAAAGATTATTCTAAGTTAATTTTTTGCCAAAATATTATATTTAAATAAAATTTTTTTGTCAAAATGTCCTTAAAATAATTTTATGCATGTATTCTAATCTGAGTGACACTAAATATCATGAAAACTATCCATTTATGCGCTTTTTTAAAATCACGTTTCTGAACGTAGTCGGATACCTTAAACGGTTTTATTTCAACTAAAGGGAGAGTTCAACAAAAATTTAATGATTTTGGAAAGGCGTTATTTTTTTATTTATTTATTTTTGATTTCAGCTTTGAAAAATCTGATCATTTTGAAAAAGAGATAAGTTTTAATTCCAATACAGTGTAAATTGAAAGAAATTCAATTTTTTTTTTTTTTTTTAAAAAAAAAAAAAAAGGCCATTCAAAGAAATATTGAAAAGGAAGCCGAATTTTAAAGTTTGTCACAATTTCTTAATATTGAAGAATTAACAAACGTAATAATTAGTAAGAATATTTTCTTTGTTGCTTTAATTTATCCACAAACTATAAAGGAATATTTCTACCTAATTAATATCTTAGCGATTAGTTGAAAAATATGATTTTAAAAAACAAACATATCAAAGCTATTTTCTAATAGTTTAACGCAGTGGTTCTTAAACTTTAGATCATCGCCCCCCCCCTCTTTATGTCTCAACCCGACATCGTGGACCCCCAAGAATTCGAACACCTCTTCCTGAGTCTCAACACATAACTAAATAATTTAAATAATAACGGTCGTTAATAATTTTAATAACAGTCGTTATCGTATTGGCGTGCTATTTTTAATCCCTGCACATATGTGTCTCCCCTTTTCTTTGAAAGTACTGCTTTGTGTTGTTGTTACTTATGACGCCTGATCGACAGTAACATCAGATCAAGTCCCACGAAATTGATCGTGACAAAGGGTTAGATATACGCCTGTCGTTAACGGTAACTCTGAGCATCATCCAGGAGACAATACGATTTGGCTCGGTTCCACCCCAATTTAGAAAGAGATCAGAAACCTCCCATTTCTCTTTCTCTTCCACCAACCTCACGAGAGGACATGTGGCTCGACGGCTATTTAGAGTACCCCTATGCCACAAAGGCACTATACATTTAAAACATCCATGCCTTTTCCAGGTTTAGAACCTAGGCCCTACGGCACAGCAGTCAGCGTCACTAACCACTATACCGGATGGGCGAATGAGTGAGTGAGTGAATATTAACGTCGCACTGTTTAACTACATGAGGGCTTTTGGTGACGGACCACGAAATTTTGAACCATCGCCAAGTGACGTGGACGGCACCTGAGCTGGCACCCCCCTCTCCTAACTACCATACCAACGGGAGGACGTTTCAGCTCTCGACAGATTTTACGTGCATCGCTGCCCTGCACGGCGGGTCTTTAGTGGTACTGGGCTCGAACTCATGACATGCCTGCCTTGATCGGATACCTTGACCACTGGGCTACCGCAGCCCCACCGGATAAGCGACAGTATTGCGTTGTAGTAATGGTCATGTAGTTGCAAACAATAAAAAACTGATTAATATTCTTAATCGAAATACATGTTCTTGTACAGTATTTTCATTGGGAGCAATTTAGGGATCTAGTCTAGGATGGCACATCTTTCAATTTCTCCACGAGTCCTTTCAGAGTCTGCAAAAGAGGGAAATCTCTTAACATTAAATGAGAGACCTTCAAGGGCCTTCTAGAAAGATGCTGGTAACTTCCCCCCCCCCTCAAGGATTCACGGATCACAGTTTAAAAACTGCTGGTTTAAAAAAAAACATAAAAGGGGAGGAAAAGGAGGGGGAATTCGCCTTATTTTCATATTTACTATCTTCTGTCTACTTACTCTATGAATCAAATTAAATTATTATCTTTCTCTAAAAATTATTTTGCTTACAGAATATATCATTCTAATGATTTTAATTTCAATTTGTTATAATCAACGTATTTTTAGATATATATTTCATTTTTTTATTGAGTACTTTTTTCCCTATTTATTGATCATCTTTTTTTATTCTTAAAAAAACTGTTCTTTGTTATCTTTCTCTCCGTTCGTGATATGTACTGAATATTTCTCGAATTTTAGTTATAATTTCTTTGAATCTCTACTTAAGTTACAATATTGAGCTGGTTTTTCCTTTTAAAAGAGTCTAAATCTTTTACGTGTGCTTTTTTTTTACTCTTCTTTATTTCTCTAATTTTCCTCTTAGTTCATCTTTTTTTCTGAAAATCTTATTTAATAGTTTAAAAATTTTCCTGAGACATAATTTACTTATTTATATCAAATTAATGCTCATTTGCATCACATTTTACGCTCATTTTCTCTTACAAGTTTAACTTATTCGAGACATTCTTATTTTTTAAATCTTTTAACATCAATTGCCTCGCGTTCTACCAGAAGAACAAGTTTCCGGGAAGTGCAATCCCTGAGGTTGTGAAATAAAGCAGATCAAGATGTGTTTTATTAATGGCTGCGGGACTAAATACTTAAGAATTTCTATGATGTTTCTTACACACTCCAAATTATACTATCTCCAGATATATGAGTTGAAAATGAAACTACATAATTACATAAAAATTAATATTAGTAACATTCTTTGATAAACTATAAGTACCAGTATATTTGCGACAACTTCAAAAAGAGTTTTTATTTTAATTTTATAAATTTTACTTCGTATTTAAATTCAGAATTTTAAACCGAGAATATGAAGAAAACAAATAGCAAATGATAATATAATCCTATTCTCAAAACTGCTCAAATCTAATTTTAGTTTTCACTTTTTCAATTCCTACCATTAGCTCACTCTTTCTCTCTATATATATTTATTTATAAATTTATCTTATTCAAATTTTTAATCGTTAATAAAATACTTTCTATTCATCCAATCAAGTTCAAATAAATTTTTTAAACTTGTAGTGGATGTCACTTGATGTTAATACAGTTTTTTCAAATATTAATTAATTTAATTTAATTAATTACCGGTTTTTGACGCCAACTTAGATTCGTCTCTATTATTGTAACAATGTAACTGTTAAAACAAAGACAAAAGTTGGCGTCGAAAACCTGTTTTTCAGCCAAACTAGCCAAACCGAGTGTGCATTGTTACAACAATGCAGACAAATCATGCTCTTTTTTTCAATTTTTACTCTATTATTTCACTCTCTCCCTATATATATATTTATATATCTTATTCAAATTTTCAATCGTTAATAAAATACTTACTACTCATCTATTCAAAGTAGGAATTGACTTTTAAAATTTTTTTATATTACTTGTTGTTAATACAATTAATTTTTCGAAATCTTTTTCTAACAATTCCAGTTAAAGAAAAAACAAGTAATATAAAAAAAATTTCAGTCAATTCCTACTAAGAAAGAAACAATTACTACAAACTCTCTACTACTATTTACACTTACTGCTACTTACTACTTACAACAACTACTTACAAAGAAACAATTTATTTTGGTTACTTTTTATTAAATAGTTACAATTAAAATAAATACTTTATATACATATGACAGAATCGCACTTTTAAGTGACAAAATAGAAAGAAAGCGATTATTCTTGCAATTTTCCATTTTCCTTTCTATTTACAATGTTGGACTACTTTTTTTGTTTGTGACTGTTCGTTCATTAATTAAATTTCATTATTGTAATAAAATATCACAGTAAAAAAGAAATCACATGCTCAGAAATTAGGCCATTTCAGGTGGGATTCGAACCCACGACCTTTGGATTAGAAGTCCAACGCGCTATCCATTGCGCTGCAGGAACAAAACGAACTGTTTTCTCTTCTATGTATGCTGTTGGACTACTATTTTCGTTTATTACTATTTATTCAATTTTTTTATTTAATTACTGAATTAATATTTGAAAAAACTGTATTAACATCAAGTGCCATCCACTACAAGCTTTAAAAAATGTATTTGAACTTGAATTGATGAGTAGAAAATATTTTACTAACGGTTGAAAATTTGAACAAGATATATAAATAAATATATATATAGGGAGAGTGTGAACTATAATAGTAGAGAGAGAGGAATTGAAATATGTCAATAAAGGATATTAATATAATAATTTTAATATCATTTATTACGTTCTCCTAAAGAGTCCGAGGCTCTCTTTTGACATGTATAGGAGTCTTATTATTTTAGATATCTGTTTCCGAATTTCGTGTTATCTTAATGAAAGTTATGCCATGTCCCTAATGCTCTATACATTTGAAAAAATTTTTAAAAATGTTTAATAGTTTCATCAGTATTCGATACTGAAGAAATGTTTTTAAAAAGAGTTTAATGAGACATATTAAAGAAGTTAATAATTAATTTATTTTACCAGTATTAAAAACTTTGAGATTGATACATGAACCTGTAATTCCTCCAACCCTCAGTATCATGTTTAGAAAAGGATTCGTCACTCCCAATGTCACACCTGACTTAGGAAATGATGCCGGTGTCGCCATTTTTCCACACGTTGTCGTCTTTCGTTTCATCCAATGCATCTGTAATTCAACATTTTTTTTTTTAAAAAAATGTATTACAGAAGAATGTAAAAGAAAAATTAGACTGTTGAACATTTGAAAGCAAAACTTGCATCATTTTGCTTACGCCCTCGACGTACATTTGTTTCATCCGTGTCAAATTTTCAATGGACATTACTTTGTGCCTATAAAATTGCCTTCCTTTTCATTCCTGCGCCATAGTGAACTCTTCTTGATTCTACTGCAGATATATTTGATGTTTAGGCGATTGAAAGAAAGCGTATACAAAAAAACTTCCTAAATACGAGCAGACAACAATGTTTAGGATAGACTGAATACTGGAGATTAACTGAGGAATGGGATAAGTTATCAATGCAACTGGCCAGAATGGACGGTTACTTTTTTCCTTTTGAAAGGGATGTAAACTCAATTTCCCCATCCAACAAATGTTTTACCTTCGATTCTAAGCCGCACCCGATTTTCAGTAGCATTAACACTGTAAAAATAGTGCGACTTAGATTCGAGTATTCATGAAATATTAACCAGGGATGCTTAAATCCTTGTCACACACACAAAAAAAGTATAATAACTTTTTTCCATAGGCAATTTAGGGGAGAAAAAAATAAAACTTTTTGTCCAAGAATCATTTAATGTGAGCGTGCGTAGTAAATTTCGAGTAAAATTCTTCAGAATGAAACAAATGCGCTTCCACTTTATTTGCTATGCTCTCTAATAATAATAAAGAATCGTATTTTTCAGGAAATATTTAAAAACTTTTATTAAGCAATCGTCAATGCTCCAGCTTCCAGGGAGGATGAGAAGGAAATAAATAAATAAGCCTTCTTTGAAATATATAGAAATAAAAAACAAGTAATATATAAAAAAAATTTTAAGTCAATTCCTACTTAGATCAACAACGAAAAAATTTTATTTTTCTTAGCTACTTTTTATTAAATAGTTTCATTTAATATAAATATGTATAGACAGACAGATATATCATATGACAGAATCACAACATTAAGTGGTAATTATTTTTATTAATTATTATTAAAGTATCGTATTGTCATCCAAAAAAATCGTGTTTATAAAATTTCAGTTCAACTGAATGCTTTAAAACGTGAGAAAAAAACCTTTTCAAGTTTTGACACAAGTCGCCAAAAACGATGCCAACGTGGCTGTATTTGTAATTCTTTAAATAATTAGTTTTAATCAATAAATTTTTTAAAAATTATAGTTAAATTATTCTATTGTCATCCAAAATAATCATGTATATAAAATTTCAGCTCAATGGAGCGCTTTAAAATGTATTTTATTAACGATTGAAAATTCCACCAAGATATAGAGATATAGAAATATATAGAGAGTGTGAATTATAGATATATAATAGTAGGAATTGAAAAATACGTGAAATAAATAAGAATATGCTTAAATAAGTTACTGTGTTTTAGAAAGTACGCTCGTTTTGTTTTTTTATAAACTCACGTGTAAATACCATCACGTTATTCAATGAAAGATTATTTCCCACAGTTTCGTGTTTACCTACGTATACGTTATAAATGTAGTGGTACATTTATCCGAAAACTTTTCACTCGATCGATAAAGTAGTACGACATCAATCAAAATGATTCCTGATATTTATCTAACACATTGACGTGTTGCAGAATTTTTTTTATCACTCATCAACCAGAATTCGTCACAATATTTTGAGAATAATACTTTTTTTGTATCCTTTCGATAAAGATATTCCTTATTAATATAGCTTCTTGCCATTCATTTTGTAATTCTTATCAGAGTATTGCACTAATAACCTTTGAATACCGTCTAAATTTTTTTAAAATGTCATTCACGAATTTCACTGTAATAAAATATTCTAAAAACCTTTAAAAATATTATTCCGAAGATACTTACATAATGAGTTTTGAAATATTTACTAACATATAAATTAATCTCAATTTTTTTAAAGTCGTTAGCGAAATGCAAAAGAAAATGAAATAATAGTTGTTTTATTAAGTTTTGAATTCCATTTTAAAAAACGCCAATTTATAGTATATATTTATCGGTACTAGTATTCTTTTTCTTTATACATATGGCTATTCATAACACATAAGCCTTTACCGACATAATATACAAAATGATACGAATGATATTATGATTAATAGTAGCTAAATTTTTTTCCACTAACGCCTTTTATTTTTATAACCATTCAAGTGACCAAAAAGATCTCTAGTTGAATGATCGAAAATATACAAAAATTAATTACATATTAAGTTCAACCAACGTTGACTATGCATTATAATTTTTTTCTCCAACTGAAAAAATATTTATATTTACAAAAGATGCGAACCTAAGCAACATAACTTTAGCAACAATCGATTATATATCAGAAATTAAATAATCGGATAAATCACTGTTACATGACTTATACATTGAATTAAAGCAGACAATAATAATATGGAAGAGAATTTTTAACCTAAGCACCACACACACACACACACACACACACACACAAAAAAAAACATCTAATATAACTACTGCGTAGTTTAAATAATCAATCAAAAATATCTGTTCAAAATATATAAAGATAAAAAATGTAAGTAAAGGGTGTTTTTTTAGAGGTATAGAACTTTAAATTGCAATAAAACAACGATGTATTATTCGATTGACATGAATTTTTTTTATTCGAAAGATAATCTTGTGGCATTACATTTTGAATATGATTTCTGGCATAGGATTGCCACGGCTGGCTCGGATGTAGTCCAATCCGGACGTCCAATTTTCGATGACTTTTTCCTACATTTGTGGCCGTATATCGGCAATAACACAGCGAATGTTGTCTTCCAAATGGTCAAGCGTTTCTGGCTTATCCGCATAGACCAATGACTTTACATAGCTCCACAGAAAATAGTCTAGCGGTGTTAAATCACAAGATCTTGGAGGCCAATTCACAGGTCCAAAACGTGAAATTAGGCGGTAACCAAACTTGTCTTTCGATAAATCGATTGTGGCACGAGCTGTGTGACATGTTGTGCCGTCTTGTTGGAACCACAGCTCCTGGACATCATGATTGTTCAATTCAGGAATGAAAAAGTTAGTAATCATGGCTCTATACCGATCACCATTGACTGCAACGTTGTGGCCTTCATCGTTTTTGAAGAAGGATTCCACCAGCCCATAAAGCGCACCAGACAGTCAGTTTTTCTGGATGTAACGGTGTTTCGACGTACACTTGTGGATTAGCTTCACTCCAAATGCGGCAGTTTTGTTTGTTGACGTAGCCATTCAACCAGAAGTGCGCTTCATCGCTAAACAAAATTCACTTATGAAGTCATCGAAAATTGGACGTCCAGATTGGACTACATCCGAGCCAGCCGTGGCAGTCATATGCCAGAAATCATATTTAAAATGTAATGCCACAAGATTATCTTTCGAAAAAAAAAATTCATGTCAATCGAATAATACATCGTTGTTTTATTGCAATTTAAATTTCTATACCTCTAAAAAAAACACCCTTTAGAACTAAATTTTTTTTTTACACTTTGAAATAGACTGTGTTATACTGACAATATACAGATTATGCGACAAGAATTTATTGAAGTAATGAAAAATCATTTAAAACAGTTGTTTTAAATCTTTGCAATTTGTGTCCTTCAATTACATATTTTGTTCTTTTTAATTTAAAGAATTTTCTTTGGCTTATTTTTTTGGTCGCGAGTAATTAGGGTCACTAACTCTTCCTCGTTGTTATTGTTGTCAAATGTCCCAATCCTGAAGCCACTAAAGCAGTGCTTCTCAAACTTTCAGTATTTGTGATCTAATTTTCTATCGTATAATTTTCATGCCCCCCCATACAATAACAGGGAATTGAATATAATAATATTGTTTTTTGACGATAGTGCTATAATAATACGACTTTAACTATACACCGAATAAATTATCTCAAGATAAGTATTAACTTTTGAGATAAAATCTTACTTTTAAGTAATAAATATTTTAAATAAATTATTTTTAAATAATAATTTTTTAAGAAAATCTTTTTATTTTCAACGTTTTGATATGCTCGCCCCCCATGTAGGGTTATCATGCCCCCTAAAGGGCGTGCCTCACAGTTTGAGAATCCCTGTACTAAAGGGCTGGCGAGTAGAGGTGTTGCAATAGGTTAATCTCCAAGAATCAAAGTCCTTATGTTGTTATGGTGTGGAAGTTTGGAAAATGAGGTGACTGCTGATGTATCGCCCTCCTCACTTAAACTAGGCTCTGTCGCCTTGAGTTCTGGTGTAGCTTCAAAGTTTGGCGTTGATAAACAGTTAATCAAAATTATTTCCTGTCACAATTAAATACTAAAACAAAACAAAAAATTACATCATTTTTAACAAAATTAGCTATTATTGCCATAAATTATGTATAAGAATTAAAAGTCCAAAATTCGATTTGAAAAACAATATATGCTATTATGGAGCGTAAAGATCTTCATGGTCAAAGACTCTATCCAAGACAATAACTTGTGTGTATTCCTCTTAAGACACTGCTGGACAATTGCTAAGGACGGATCACAAATTGCTATGTAGCATAACTTTAAGCGAGACATGAGGCCTAGTAAGATAAAATAGAGTTGCCACACTGTTCAGACATTAGAATAAAGAATATTTATTGTTCTGGAAAGTACAAAAGCTGTGAGACATCTGAAAGAAAAAAAAATGTTCATTTGATCTGCGTACGGAGAAATGGAACAATGCATCTAAAAGTCAGCAGGCACCTTAAAGAAAGGTATCAGAACGGGATATGTCCACCGTGGAGTGTGATGCAACATTCCACACGTCGTACCATACTTTGCACAACATTATCCAGCAGCTGTTGAGGCAATTTATCCCATTCCTCTGTGAGTGCACGGATGAGGGTGTTCTTGTTTGTCGGAGGATAGTTTCGACCAGCAACTTGCCTCTCCAAAGAATCCCACACATTTTCAATGGGGTTTAGATCTGGAGAACGCGCTGGCCATACGAGACGTTGAATACCCTCGCTGTCTAGACAATCCTGAACAGTGAGTGTTCGATGACATGTTGCGTTGTCGTCCATAAAAACAAATTTATCACCGACAGCACCACGGAAAAGACGAACATGAGGAAGTAGAACTTCATCAATGTATCGTTGGCCCGTCATAGTCCCATTCGCAACCACATGTAGGCGCGTGCGGCCATTGATCATGATGCCGGCCCACACCATGATACTGCATGTCGGATATCGGTCCTTTTTCTGGATATTTTCTGGACGATAAGCAGTACCATTCTCGCGCCAGATCAGTTGGCGTCTACAATCCGATGACAGACTGAACCTACTCTCATCTGAGAATAGTACGCATGCCCAGTCCTATTCAATCCAATTGTGATGCTCACGACAACATTGCAAACGGGCAGTACGGTGCTGTCTGGTCAATGGGACACCCACAACAGGTCTGCGTGCGTATAGTCCTCCTCCCCTCAAACGTCTGGCAACAGTTTTTCGGGAGATCTGCTTTCCTGAGGCAGCAAGAAACTGATTTGCCACCTGCTGAGCTGTGGTGCGCCTGTTCCTTTTTTCTGATAGGACGATATATCTGTCTTCTGCAGGCGTCGTACTTCTAACACGACCTCCCCCGTGCCGTCTACTACACATTCCAGTAGTTTTAAATGACTTCCACAGCCGTGAAACAACGCTGTGAGCGATGTCGAACTCCCTGGCAACATCTGTTATTTTTCGCCCTTCTTCGATCTTTCCAATAATTCGGCCACGCATAAAATCATCTATCTGATGTCGGGAAGACATGCCAAAAATTTTAAGTTCGTCTATTAAATCTTTCCCGTAAAACTTTGACTTGAAACAACAACTGTCCACACGCGTCAAAACCTTTAAAGCTCTTATGAACGCTATCACGTGATGAACAGACGTGGAAAAAAATTTGCATACTCATACTTCTTTTTACTAATATCCCGCACTTATTCTAATTTTCCACATTTCGCTTCCTTTCATTTTGGGGTTGCTATGGATGATAGTGTTATCCGTCCTTAGCAATTGTCCAGCAGTGTAGATGCCTCAGAAGTGCCCCTTTCTTTTGAGCGAGGAAACACTTAATCAGGACCAAATAGAAGTCGATTTCTGTATTTTTTACAGACGAGTTTCAAATTATTTTGCTTAGAGATACAGAATGTGTTCTAATCTAGAGAAAACAAGAGTACCAGAGAGATATACAATAAATCCAGCATTTTGAAAGACGCTCATAAAAGAGGTAGGATCATAGCTTGAAATATAATCTCTCTGGATGGTTACACTGGCCTGCATGTGCTCCTTGGGGGAATTGTGACTACTGTGAAATATCAGGACGAGATTCTTGTTCTATTTGCATGGACATCTTAAGGCATGGGCCAACTAGGCTGGGACCAGGGCCTCACCTTCGGTGGGGGGGCCTCGTTTCGTTCTCGACTCTGTCTTAATAAGATCATAATCTGGATAATTTTAATAATCAAATATTCCCGTACATGTTCTCCGAAAAACAGGGCATTTCAAACTGCATGTCAACTGGTAAAAGTGGTAAGATTGTATTATTATGTAATGACCGTTTCCCATGTCTGCGCGTAGGCCGAATTCCTTAAACGATCATTCAACTCATTTATTCGAAATACGACCATCGGTTGAGCCGGTTTGCGCTTAGGTTTTTGAGATTTTTGTGATTCGTGCACATTTATCTGTTTCAGATTTCCGTTTGAACGAGTATTTGACAATGCATACTGTATCCTGTCTACCTTTAAAGATCTCAGATAGGGCCTACTTTTGCATAGGGGACCAGGGCCTCAAAAAATCTTCTCTCGACCCAGTGCCTCAAATAGTCTTAAAACGTCCCTGTCCATATGTCACATAACATGTTGATGTAATTGGCGATTAATTTTTTTTGTTGAATGATAATGCTCAACCACATCGATCTAAATTTGTTGATAAAATACTTTGAAGATAAAAGTTTCGATCGTATGAAATGGCCAGTTCGATCTACGAACCTTAATCCGATAAAGCATTTTCGGATTACCTTGGCAGTCAGGTAGCTTCCGTAAGTTCTCTTCTTCTGAGGTTGTTAAGTCAGTGAATCAAAAGTTATAATGTGCCTTCTCAATCCTATATCCAGAAAATTAATTTACTGTATGAAATGTGCTATCAATACATTACAAGAAAAGGTAGATACACATTCGTTACGCAAGCTCATTTATTTATACATTCGCACTCAAATCTGGGATTTATTTTTTTATGAAGCAGTGAATTTTTGCAAAAAAAATTAGTTGTGTATTTGAAAACTCTATTTGTATTAAAATTCTACAAAATCCAATACATAACTACTTAAAGCACAATCCATCTAAACTGCATGTTTTTATATTCCATTGTTTTTAAAGTAAATACACTGCTGGCCACCGTAAATGCAACACCAAGAAAGACAAGAGATAGCATAACAAAATTTATTTTGTAGATAACATGTTATCCAAGTATCAAATGATTAACTTTATAGACTTCTGTGAAGTGTGGTTCCTGCCAGAATCATTAGCCAGAGTAGCCGACATTGTTGGATATCACCGCTGCCACGCGCCTCGGCATTGATTCAAAGAGACTTTGGGTGTATTCTTGGGGTACAGCAGACCGAGCAGCTTCCACACGTTGCCAAAGTTGTTCTGGTGTGGCAGCTGGGGGTGTAATCTGGGTCAATCGTCGAGCAATCATGGACCACATGTTTTCTATCGGCGAAAGATCCGGAGAGCAAGCCGGCCAGAGAAGCAACTCAATCTGGTGATTGACGAAGAACCTTTGGACAATGCGTGCCCCGTGTGGTCACGCATTTTCCTGTTGAAATATGGCTGTGGCCAAGCCCTGAAGGTAAGGAAGGACAACTGGCTCCAACACCTCGGAGATGTAGCGCTGGCTGTTTAAAGTACCGGCAATGCGTACTAGAGGAGTGCGAGAGTGATATCCAATAGCACCCTATACTATAATACCCGGTGCAGGACCAGTGTGGCGGTCTCAGCATCCTCTCTCCACGGTGTCTCCAAACTCGAATCCGACCATCATGGTGTTGCAGACAGATGCGTGACTTGTCAGTAAAGATAACTTCATTCCATTCTGCCGCCCACATCCTTCTTTCGTTGCACCATTGGCGGCGGAGACATCTGTGGTTTTGCGTCAAGGGTAGACCAAGCAATGGACGTCTTGCGGACAGACCACTCTGATGTAAACGGCGTCGAATGGTACGCGCAGACACTGAATGATGGGCTACAGAGTCAATGTGCTGTGCTATGGTTCGTGATGTGACTGAGTGATCCGTCACTGCCTTGCGCACAATTTGCCTGTTCTCACGTGAAGTGGTGCACTGAGGTGGATGCGATCCGTTGTACCCTCCTGCATCCAACGATCACATATCCGCATTACAGTTGTTTGGTTTCATCCAACACGACTACCGATTTACATGAAAGATAATCCACATTCTCGGTAGGCTACTATCCTTCCTCTGTCGATTGATTGATTGAATATTAACGTCGCACTGTTCAGCTACACGAGGGCTTTTGGCAACGGACCACGTAATTTTGAACCATGGTCAAGTGACGTGGACGACACCTGAGCTGGCACCCCCTCTCCTAACTACCACACCACACCAACGGGAGGACGTTTCACCTCTCGACAGATTTAACGTGCATCGCTGCCCTACACGGCGGGTCTTTAGCGGTACTGGGCTCGAACCCATGACAAAGCAAGCCACAGTCCAATACCTATACCACTCGGCTACCGCGGCCGTCCCTTCCTCTGTCGAAGTCGGATGCTTGATCAAAAGCTGATCGCTGTTTTTTTTCGAGACATAACTGATCGTTTTTTGAAAAAAAAAACACAATTGCTGAACTTGAAATCGTCGAAATCTCCAAGCCTTAAATAGTGCTTTGAAGTGGTGCCACAGGCACGCGTGATGTGTATCTGTGCTGAAATTCCAATCTTGTGTTCTTGTGTTATATCTCT
Organism: Trichonephila clavipes; assembly: GCA_019973935.1. Lineage (NCBI taxonomy): Eukaryota > Metazoa > Arthropoda > Arachnida > Araneae > Nephilidae > Trichonephila > Trichonephila clavipes. The sequence continues at coordinate 1,266,868 of BMAU01001132.1, forward strand.
CTTTTGTACTTGGGTTATTTTGTGGAAACTTGTTAAACCCTTAACTGTTAGCTTAACTGCATCAAATATGAATGAGATAAAGTTTATCAAAGGGAAATTGGCAATAGCAATCTGGTTAACGTTGTGCTAAATTTTCAGACCGAAAGTGTTTGTGTTATTATTTTATATTATATGTGTCAAAATAATACCTCCATGAAACTGCCAGTATTTATTTCTGTACGTGTTAAGTAAATAAATTAATTTAATGTTTCCATTTCTTATCTATCTATAATGAAACAGAATCTAATGTTACTTTTCAAATATTTTGTAATACAGCTGATCAGAAAATATTAACACGTAATCTTTCCGCAAAAATTTTGCTGTGTCCTTGCTTGATACTGTTATGCTAATCTAAGATACAAATATCTTATATATTTATAAAGATCGTATTTTTGGTAACGAAAATTCTGTGTAATTTTTTAGTTTACTTTTTATTATTTAACAGGCACCATATTGTTATACTATTTACGTCATTTTAGACATTTTTATTTTCTCATTTAAGTGTTGATGAAAACTTATCTAGATGATTAATTATATTGCGTAATAATTATGAATGCTTTATTTTTAGATTTGTAAATTAAACAATTAGAAAAAATGAGTAGACGATTACTTCAAAGGGGTCGGTACCCAAAGGGTATGTCATTATCTTATATTTAATCCTTTCGATTTTCATCATACGAAAATTTTTAAAATAAAGCTAATTAGTTTTTTTTTTACCCTTTTAGCCCCTGCTGTTGAAACAGTTTCTACTACAAAGTATGTTAACTCTCATTGAATTTATTTCAAATATATATATATATATATATGAATTTCCATTTTAGATAATTTTCTCATAACATGCTTTATAATTTTTTTTTTCAGTCTGCATGTTTGTTTGTTTTTTGGATATTTCAATGAACTTTTGTTGAGACTGTGTGAATTTAATATGATTAATTGAATTTTAAATACTGTATGCTTATTTTAAAGGTTAAAAAATTATCAAAAATTTTTAGTGTACATCTTGGAAGAAAATATTTTTTAACAAATTCAAATCTCTTTCAGTGCTTCTTATTTTTATTACAGGTATGTAACATAACTTGTTAAATTTTGTAAGAGGCATATTATAATGTAAAGTAATTTTTATGTATCATTTATTATTTTTTTTTAAAAAAAAATAATCTGTCACAAGTTTTATTTTATATATTTATGTTCTGTAATTATTTGTTTTACTGTTAATAAGTTTTATTTTTATATGAGAAAATTGTTGCTCATCAAACTAGCTGATTTTTCCTTTTATGTTACTTTGATTCATTTCATGTAATCTTTAATTAAAATTGTCTGTTTTATGTAATTATGTTTTATATTATTTCTTACATATTAAAAATATTTGTAAGATTAGATGGCTAATGTATTGCTTAAAGTTTGTAATTTATAAGTACAGTTCTAACACACGAAATTTACTTGTAATTTTAAATTACCTGTATTACTTGAGAATGCCTAAGTAGCTTTGTTTAATTCTTATAATAAGCTTTTTTAAATTATGACATTTTATGTATGTAGGGAGATTTAAAATGTAAATAGTACTTTAGAAAAGTTTGGTAAAAAATCTAATTTGAATTGTTAAATTTCAAATGGATTAACTTGTTTTAAGGACTCTAAAAATTAAATCCTTAAAAATTTCAGCATTTGTGTATTATTACAACCATATTGGCAACGTTATATGAAATAAAGTGCATGGTTGCCTATTCAGCGTGTACGAAACATGTGAAATTGGGCCAAACATGGCAAGCTATCTTAATTGTTGGCATTGTTGCGATAGTACTTAAGTACCAATATTTCTTTGCTTAATGCAGGATTGGTACTATATATTTCATAGAAGGGTAAAATTGAGTTTCATTTTTTAAATTCATTTTTAAGTTATTGGTTGAATGAATGGGTTTTATTTTTCTAAATATTCATAAACAGTGTAATTTCATTAAATATCTTTCAGATTTGTTTAATAATCTAATCTTCATTTAGAAAAATTTTGACATTTGCAACTAAATAAAGGGTAGTTTTCTTAACTGAATTATTCAAAACTGAAAGCATGAATGATTATATGTATTGCTTGTATTACAGTTCAGCACTAAATAATTTTTGTAATGTTAAATAAACTTATTCTAAAATTAATGTAATGTCTCATGTCTATAATTAATGAACTGTCTATCTTGTGTATATTTTTAAGATATCACAGGAAGTTAAAATTGGGCATTTTTTTGTAACTGGAAAAATAATTGTTCATATTAAGAAGCAGTTATACGAATAAAAGATGCATAAGTTAACCCTTACAGGTTCATTTTATGTAGCATGTAACCGTTTTAGTTGATTTAGACATAGAATGGAGTGTTTCTGAATCAATATGTCAATTCAGTTCAGATGAGTGTGCTGTTTTATCAGGCATTTGTTTTGATTTGTTCAAATTTACTTTATTATTGCACAAAATAATACTTACCAAATAACAAAACATGTAAGAAAGCATAGTAATAATTATTATATGACAGAATAGAATAAAATAAAATAAGTAATAAGAATACAGCATGCAAATGTTTTGTCACTGGTGCCAATTAATTTTACAGGTTTTTTTCTGAATTTTCTGGTTTATGTAATTGCTTTCAGCATATGTTCTATTTTGACATTCCATATAAAAAATGCAGTTTAGTGTTTATAATTAAACTAAACAATCACTGATTTTAAAATAGGGGGATGTGTTTCCTATAGTTGTGATTGGGTTAAAATAAAAAGGGAATTATAGCTGTATGTGTGTCTGTGATAGTGAAATAATAAAATTACCCAATGTGTTAAGAATTTTAATTATGAAGTGTTAAGTTAATCTATTTATTACTAAACTTGTTATGCATTTATTTGTATTCTATTATAAATTTAAATTTTCATTGTTGATTATAATAAATGTTCTGTTATTACTAAATTGTTTATATTTATGATTATTTTAAATTGTACCTCTTAACAATAATACTTCCATATTTTTATAGTTATAAATAGTTGATATACCTTTTTTATTGATTATCTTCCAAAACAGTTGACCATAAATATTATTTAATTAAATAATATATATATATATATATATATATATATAAAGAAATATGTATTATATATCAAAAATAAGAAATAATAGATAAAGAACATAACAAGAAATAGCATAATAAAAATATAAAACCTGAACATGAAGAACAAAATTATAGAGAAATAAAAAAAGAAACTACAAAAAAGAAGAACCTAGCGAGTCAGAAAGCAATTTCGGACTTAGGACCGAATAAGTTTGGTTAAACTAGTTTGAAAGCGCCAACCTCTTCCCCCTTTGCAACTCGATAGGAAAACCAAATAAAATAAAATAAACTTCAGAGTTTGGATAACTCAGAGAGTATGAAAAAACCACTCATTACTATTTTGTAACAAACTCTCCCAAACTCTTAATGCAGAAAAATCACAAAATAATTACGTAAGAAAAGTAGAAAAATGCTAAAACAATTACATAAGAAAAGTATCTTTCAAGAAATAATTTAACAAAATTTCTTTACTCACAGAGCTTTTACGAGGAGAATCAAGCGTCTTGACATTAATGAAAATCGATTATTCACCAAGTTAAAAAATTCGAAAATACATAAACACATCTTTTGAGCTGACTTTTAAACCAGCCAGCAAAGACAGGTATAAAAAAAAGACGACAATCAAATACGGTAGAATTTGAATTGGTTGATTGTCAAAAATGTAAATTTGCTAGGCTCTAATTTGGTTGGTTGTCAACAATGTGTAAGATGTTCAAGATGTGTGTGGAAAAAATGTAAACTGTGATATGAGTGTTATGATATAATCTTCACAGCAAGACCACTAACATGCTGACTTTGAAATCCTATTGTTGGGTGGTGGTTTTGGAATTCGAAGTAGCAAGACGGTTAATGTATTTGTGATGAATATAAGTTCTTAAGAAATTAAAAGGGTATTCATGATCTAAACAACATTGAAAAAATTGTTTTATATTGTATTTATCTATTTTGTGGGTAGTTAAGTTATCATTTCTAAATAAAAAATTCAAAATGATATTTCTGTAAATTGATATATGCAAATTACTATTCCATACGGTAATTTTAATTATATGGAACTTAAACAAATCTCTTTTGTCAAAAATGTTACTGACTACATTATTGTTAATAAGATGCAAGTCTAAATCCAAGAATTCCACCATATTAGAGTTGAAGTTAGTTTTAAGGAGCTTGAGATAATCAGGGTAGAACGTAATATTTGGTTTGTATTCACTATTTTTACCAAAAATTATTATATCATCTATATAACGTTAAATTAAGTAAGAATCATTTACAACATGATCTATTTCAAAAAAATGTAAATATAGGTTCGCTAAACAATTACTAGCTGGACCACCCTGAGGTAATCCTTTGATCTGTTTATAAAGATTCTGATCAAATGCAATGAAATTTTCTTTTAATACGAGGTTAACAAGAATATCAAATTTATCTTTTTTCATTGAAGTATATAATTCATATTTATCATAAATTAACTGTGAACTGTAGAACTGTGTGTGTGTAGAATCTTAATCATATCGTCAATATCTATAGAATTAAAAAGGTCCTCGAAATCAAAGCCATGCATGGAAAAAATTAACATATCCTTAGTAACTCTAGCAATCTCTAAGCTATTTTTAATTATTGCCGTGTTTTGTAAATTATCAATTACATTTTGAAGAAGAGATTGTAAGATCTTCCCAGACCTCGTGATATATGTATTGTATCCATTAGTGATACTACAGAATTTTATAGGGCTTTTATGAAATTTTGGTGTTAAAAAAATACTTGGATATTTAATATTATTTAGATGAATATTTAGTCTTTTGTTCAAAGCTAAAAGACAATTATCATCTTCTCTATTAATGTGAATTGATTTTTGAAAGGAATTATTATTTAAAATGTGGTTACATAATAATTTACTGTAAAAGTATTTACAAATTATGGCATAATTAGCAGAGACCTTATCAACATATGTAATCACGAAGTCATTTTGGATATTTTCTATTGATGATTTAAGATCTTTATACATAATTTCATTTTCAACAGTGAAATCTAATTCCCGAATTTCTGTTGCTACATAAGATCTAAATTGATTGAATGCTTCAATTATATATATATACTAGATTATTTCTTTGGACAAAGAATTAAATGTAATTTTCTTAATAAATATGATTGAATAAGTATTTTATTTTTTAGTGTGTTTTATTAATTTTTAAATGAGGAATAGTTGACTACAGTAAAGTATCATAGTTAAAGTATTTTCTGGTACATGAATTTTGTATAAATAAAAATATATACATTGTGTATGAATAACATTCTCACTAATTATGTACTGAATATGTATGCAAGTTATTTTTCTTGTATACAACTTGACATTTTAAACTCATCTATAAGCGATTAAATGATAATAAAATTTTAAAACATTCAACATTGAATTTTCTCTCCATATTTAATCTGTTCATATTTGATTTTTCAGTTACATCAGTTCTATTATTTTCTGTTTAATTTGGAAATGAATGCAATTTAGTTATATTAAAATTTAAATTTTAGGCTGTTTGAATTACAGTCGTAATTTAGAATTACCCCAACAGTTCATATTTCAGTATTGAATTTCTATCCAAAATGAGAATTGACAATGTATAAAGTTGTACACTGAAGTTAAGATCAAACTAATACATACATTAAAATATGTAAAACACTTTAAATTTGTTTAAAATGTGCGCAAAAATACAATGTACAGAATGTGAAAAATTATCTTTGTATTTTGTGAAATGCATTATGCTTGATTGAATGTTAAAATACCCACAAGTTATCTTTTCTTTCTATCATGGAGCTTCCTATCTTTGTAAACGTGAATCAAACATCGTGCAATGCCCATGCAATCTATTTTCAACTTTTCATGTCACTTCCCACCCATCTATTCTTGTCATTTTATACCTTTCTTGAATTGTTTAGATAAGTGACCGCCAAACCGTGAATCACAAGCTACTAGTTCACGAGGATATTTTTGATAGATTGCGTTAACTCTGACGTTATTAAAAATTAGTGCCGAAGCAGAGAGTTCCATTTTTCTTATTTAAGTTAATAAATCTGATGAACAAAATCTGTAATTGCACGCTTATATTGTTTGCGTATAATTCAATTTCAGTTTGTTTGTTTTTTGTTACATATAGTTTAAAATTAAAATTGATTTAATACTTTTTAGAAATGAAAGCTTATAGGCTATGGACAAATATAAGATTTTTTTCAAATAGTTGGGTAGTTCTTTTCGTTAGTAGCTCACATTAGGATTTAAAAACAGTATGGTAGCTTGGAAGCTTTATAAGTTTGACGACCACTTTTTTTAGATTATAGATTTTTTTTTTGTAAATTATAGAGTTTTTTTGTATGTGTGTTATTTTTAAGTGCAGTCCTTGTATCAATAAAGCATCTAATCTACAAGTACATCTTTTTTTAGTATTTGGTCTAGATCTGGAATTCTCCAAAATTTTTAAATACATTTGAACAAATTTAAGAACAAATGCCATTATAGAAAGATGTCATTTATTTACATGTATTGATTTATTTTGATGCTTGTAAATTAATGGTGTAGGTAGTATAAACATTAATTTTTTTTAAGTAAACTGAAACACTTTTTGAAGTATAAATATTTTGCACAATTAGGAAAATTGCGAAATCAGAAAAAATGCTATGTATATAATTTTGTGTCTTTGGAATGCTTTACCTGTATATTTTATAAATTATTTGCATTTTATATCAGTTACATTTTATATTTCATAAATGCAAAAGATGCCTGAGATAGAACCCTTTGTTATCGATATATCTGTCAAAAGATCCATGTCTGCTTTGAAAAATATCTTAGTAATAATTAGAAAAGTTAAGCAATTGGGGATAAGTTTTATTTAAAAGATTGGGGTTTTTTTTGGGGGGCTAACTGTTCCACTAAGTGATTCAAATATCTGCCTCAGAATTTTTTCTTTTTTCATTTTGTTATATATTTTGTTTGGGAATAGTGAAAGAGAGAGAGATTGTGCAAATGTTATTATTTAAAGGGAACTGTTTTATTCCTATTCAACTTAATTTGAGTGCTTAAATTTTTATTGTTAAATAAATTTTTTAAAAAATGTACAACATGTTAACAGAGCATATAATTAAATACTAGGAATTTTTTAATTAAGCCTAACCAGGTATAAAATGCTATACAGCTGAAAAATAATGATTTTGTTTTTAAAGAATTCGGAGAATATATATTTATTTAAGGTATATTTTTTATAGAAAAAAAAGGGTTGTGTTTTAAAAAGGTTGTTGTATTGTAGTTGTGGATATTCTGATTTTCCCCCCTTATCCTTAATGAGATTTTAAGAACATTATATTATGTTATCAACATAATTTTATTATCTAATTAAGGATTTTGTTTCATATTTGTTGACAAAAACTCCTATGAGACAAACGTATAAAAAAAATTATCACTTTAAAACTATTTTTATAATATGTATAAAAGATAAAATATTTTGTATAATTGTGTGTGTGTATTGATATATATATATATATATTCTTTCTGTTAGTTCTCAGTTTCCCCAGAATCCTCCTGTGCAAACTCCACAGGTGTCATATTATGATCCAAATACTCAATCACAGGTAGAGTAGTCATATTTTTTTTTACTCAATTTGTATTTATATCTAGATCTATTATTTGTAAATAGATCCTGACTTTAATATTAAATGAATAATCATTCATTCTTTTTGAAAATTTTATATATTGATTACTTTAAATACAAAATTATATATAATACAATTATTTTGTCGTCATTTTTTCTTGTTTTTGTATTTGAAAAAGGGATCAAAAGAGAAAGCTTTGTAAATTATTTTATACCTAATACAATAACTTTCTTAAAATGAGGCAAGTGAATGCAGCCGTTTTTATCTGTAAAGAATAACATCCAAGAATTTTCATTATTTGAAAACTTTTTAAAAACTTATTTTAGTAAAGTAATGTGTATTTTTAGATTGCTAGTTTTTTAAAGAACAAATTTTCAATGTAAAGAAGTTATAAATTTAGGGGAAGGGGTATGATGCATCGTTTAACTTCTTTTAAAAATACTTTTTCTCCCATATTTTTTTTATAATTGTATGATTTTCATTTGAGAATATATGCAGGATTCATGACTCTTTTGGGACATTTTTTATTGAAATTTAGTGTATTTGTAGAATATTAGTTGTAAAACATAGTATAAGATATAAATATAAATTGTCTTTTTTAATTTACTGTATTTATTCAAAACTAAGCCGTACTTTTTTCTAATGGTAATGGTATAGAAAATTGGGTGCAGCTTAGAATCGAAGGCTGAAACTTGTTGGTTGAGGGAAATTGAACATGATACTCTGACGGTTTGAGCAGCTATGTGTTTGTATTTAAAAGTTTTTAATAATGGTAAAATAAATTTTTCACCTTATTAGTTCTCATTAAAATGTTTGTAAATATTGAAAATCAATACACCTTTTTACTAAAACTAAACTAAATTCATTGGTGCAACAGTCCATAAAGACCAAGGTTTACTGTGCCCATATCAATTTTCGTGACCTTGGGCCCTGAGGTGCATGAGCAGATGATCCGGTCAGGCGATCAATCTGACGTGAAACCTCCAGTGTTTAGTTCCCATGCAAGCTTAGTACTCACTTATTGACTCTCTAAAGGGATGAAGGGCTAAGTCAATCATGCCCAGCCCAAGATTTGAACCCCTTACCTGTGGTGTGGAAGCGCAATATACTACCACTCAGCCACTGGGCTTCCACAGCTTTTTTCACCATTTTTTTTATTTTTTCACAAAAATGTCTTGAGAATTTGGGGTGCAACTGAAAATTGAAGATGGCTTAGGTTCAAATAAATGTTGTTTATTTTCTGTGACTGTTTATATTTTAAGTGTACTGTAAAAAATTTTGTGTGGCTTTTTTGTTCAATGTTCTTTCAATAAATGTGAAATTCCAAATGTTATATTTCATCATTTGTATTTTGTTTTTGTGTGTGTTTCAAAAGAACGGTCAAAATTCATGGGCACAACCTTCATACCCAAACCCAAATACTTACCAACCCAACCAAGTAACGCATCAACCTGCTTACCCAAATCCAACCACTTATCAACAAAACCAAGCTCCTCTCCAACCAGTACCTGATTCCGCTGGCTATTGGTCAGGGGGACAGATGCATCCTGTATCTTCCCAGGTATTTTAATAATGCTTATTTTTTAAAAATTTACATGTCCTAATTGTGTTCTTATTTGTGTGTGTTTTGGTTATTTCTTGCAAGCTTATTTGTGATAATAACCCTTTTTAATGCATAAGTTTTTAGTTGTTTCCTTCAGTAATTTAGATTTAATTTGTAATTTTCATCTTTAGTTATTTCAGTAGATTAAAGAAATTATAACCGTAAAATACGGCATGTAATGCACACTTTTAACACAAAAAATAAGATCGAAATTTACAGTTGTGCGCCTTATATCCTGGGTATGAAAATGATAGCTTTAAAAATAAAACAGAAAGGTGAGCACACAAAAATTAAACTTCTACATATATCGAAATACTGTTTATTTTAAAGAAACAACATTGCTTATGAACTTAAAGGGTTGTAATTCTAAAAGTAAACTATATTTTCTAAAGTTTGGAATAATACCTTGAATAAATGACTTTAAAAATAAGAGTATTGTGCATATACATTTGAGGTCTCTCTGTGGAAAGGGGGTGTGCGCTATGCGCCGAATTTTATGGTAACATCTTCCCCTACCCCAGGGGGGAAGGGGAAGATGTTACCATAAAATGTCTTTTATTGAAAAGCTCACCGTTATACTGATAGGAGTGTGCAGTACCAGTTTTGAAAAACTACAGAATTTCATTAATTATTTTCTTTTTTGTGTTTTTAATATATATATTGTAGAGTAGTCAAGGGTTATTTAAATTGGTTACTTTTATTTAAATTTGCGGATGGTTATTTATGTTGGTTGTTTCTTGATAAACAGAAAACTTCTGGCTTAGTTTTAATCTTCTTTTACTTATGGTCACAGACATATGAAGTTTAATATCATTTAGAATAATTAAGTAAATGGGATATACACACACAAATAGCAGAAGTGATAAGCAGCAGCTACATTTATTTAAAAGGGTACTAGAGGGGATTATTACATATATATTATTTTATATATGTAATAAAAAATATGTTAAAAAATATTTTAATTTATTCTATATCTAAAAATATTTGAAACATAATTTTTGGGGGGGAGGGGGGTGAATGTCCCATGAAAGTTTCATTATGATGAACAAATAAAAAAAATCCATAATTTGTATAAACATACAATTGTTTTTTGTGTGACAGATTTCTAATAAATTCTTTGTTGTAGAAATTTTCTCTATTATGTATAGTAAAAATATATATATTCCTACCTTTTATTTAATTTTTTTAAAAAAAATTAAAATTTAGGAATTATTTCTAATTTAATAGTATTATTTAATGGAATTTTTTTTGTGACAAAACGTTACAATTGTGATTTTTTAAAATTCTGTTCTATGTAGTACATAGTGAATTGAATATTTATATTTTTACAAGATATAAGAAGTTAATTTTAATTATGCTGCTTCCTTTGATTTTATTATTTTTGTTGATGCAATGTGCCATGCTTAAATTATGTTTAATACAAAAAAAAGAGGGTAAATTTAATTGCTTTACATCTCATGTAGATGTTACATTTTTGTTTGTCTCATGTATTTCACATGGTAGAGAAATATATATGTATATTCAAAATGTTTTTTATTTTTAATATTTAATGTATGTTTCATATATTATCTGCTGATATGATAGTTGTAAAAACTAGTTCAGATGCTTTGTTTAAAAAAAAATTAAAAGGGTTGATTATGCATATTGGATTTTGAGAACTTCTTAAGCACATCTTCATTTGTAGTACATATTACATTCAAATTATGAAATATAAAGTAATGTTTACAGGGGAAAAAATCAGTCCTTTGAATTGTTAATCTTTATTTGTTAATGTATAGATAACTTGAATTTAAATTATCTGTATATGTAAAAAATTTTTTTATTTTTCTTCCTTTACAGCCTCAGTGGAATGAAGCATGGCCATTTAACAAATCTGAAAATGTTTCAGAAAATACCAGCTATGCAAATTACCAACAACCTCCACCCATGCCAACTGCCACTGAACAATGGCAGCAGCAACAGCAAGTTCCTTATTCACAAGTTGATAATCAAAAATATCCACAACAAGTAACAACTTTCCATCAAGCAGGTCAACAAGAATATCAACATCCTGTACAATATCAAACTACTAACAATAACTCTCAAGCTGTTTCATTGAATAACACATTACCACCCCCTTGGGAAAATGGAAGTTTAGAAGTTTCACAACCGGAACATTTATCGTGGACATATGGTGCTCCTCAATATTCTAATCCCATTCCAGCCCCCATGCAAGATTTCCCCCCAAACTCTAATTCAGCAACGAATACCATGCCATGGCCTTCAGACTCAATTAATTATGTAACAAGTAATAATTCAGATTTCAATGTCCATGATCGATCTTCCGCTAACTACTTATTAACTAACACTGAAAACATAACTGTTATCAGTTCTGCAAATAGCTCTCCACCTGTTGAACAAAATAATGTATATGAAGATGAGATAGGAAAATCAAAAACCACAAATAGTTTGTCCAATATAGAAGATAATAGCTCTAGTACAGAACAGCCTAGTGATGTTGAACATTCTACCAGTATGTTGTCTGCCTTCTTTCAAAATAATGTTCCAGAAGAGTCTGGAGAATACTCTGATAATATTTCAACAGCTTCAGTTCCTAAGGATGGAGGAGAATCATCTAGTCAAGAAGAGAGAGATTCTCCTGTTTTAGAAATTGTATCTAAGGTTACAGATTCTGGTTCTAGTTTTGAAGAGCAAGCATCTGGTAATGAAAGTGATACAAATTTTGTACAAGAAGAGAAAGTGATTGATTTAGATGTGGAAGAAAGAGAAAATGAATCTGGTTTTATTGAAGGTAACAATAAACTCGTATATTTTTCTTTCTAATAGTTTTAGAAGCTATGTATTTTTTATTCAAATATGAATATTCCTGTGAAATACTGCATTTTGATTAATAAGTTGTTTTCATGGTTTGTAGTTATATTTTTATTCACATGAATTTAAGAATTGAAGTAATTAATGCTAAAAATTCAGGAAGCAGATACAGGACATAACTATTACTGAGCATTTTATTTTTTCATCATACTTTTTTTCTTCTTTATAGTTTTTTTTCAAGCATTTGATTTAAAAGTATATGAAACAACACAAAGTATAAAAGTTCATGCATTCTGAAATAATTCTGGTTTGTTTTTAAGGGTTAATATAATTTAATCTAGTATTAGCAGTTTCTGTTTTGAATAAATTTTAGTATTAATACTATTTAAGGAATATCCAAACATGTGAACAGGCCGCGGTAGCCGAGTGGTATAGGTATCGGACTGTGGTTTTGCCTTATCACGAGTTCAAGCCCAGTACCACTAAAGACCCGCCATGTAGGGCAGCGACGCACGTTAAATCTGTCGAGAGCTGAACTGTCCTCCCTTTGGTGTGGTAGTTAGGAGAGGGGGTGCCAGCTCACACAGGTGTCGTCCACGTCACTTGACCATGGTTCAAAATTACGTGGTCTGTCGCCAAGAGCCCTCATGTAGCTAAACAGTGCAACGTTAATAATCAATTCCCAAACATGTGAACATCAATAGATTGAGGTATTTTAACAGTTTGATTATTTAGGTGTTTTTTTAAAAGTAGATGGTTTAAAAATGAAAATATTATTTTACATAGGATTTTTTGCATGTAACTTATTCCAATTGTAAACTTAATATTTTATCAGTATAGGGTAAAATGCAAAAAGGAATTTCTTGATTTTTTTAGGAATGGAAATCATTAAATTAAATTCAGATAAACATTATTTCTGAAAGTTCATAAGTTAAATTAGTAAAATTGGTATTTCTTGTAAAACTAAAATAAAACTGAAAGGGAGGAGGTTGTTAAGTTAAAATTCGCAGAATATGTAAAACTTTTTTAATCTTATCCCAGACCTATAGACAGGACCACCATCAATCTATTATAGGCAGCCCAATACAGTTCAGAAATTATTTAAAAGTTACAGGGATTTTTATCAGCATTAGCGACAGCTACCTTGTTGAGACTAAAACAAAAGGCGAAATGATCACTGGACATGTCTTAAGCATTACATAAAGGACAGGTTGGGAAACTTATTAAACAAAATCTGTACAGGTGTTATATGGGATAGTTCTGTAAGAAACTTGAGTAAAATATAGTACAATTGTGAAAGGACATACATCTACATAAAATAGTTATAAGTATTAGTAATAAAATATTGTTATCCAAAGTATAGGTAAATAAATCTCCATCTTAGAAGGTATTTACTATTTTATTCATTATAACTACATTATTTACAGAGCCTATAAATCAGGAAGTACCTGAGCCACCTCAAGATGAAGCATCCAAGAATTTACAATCTCAGTCAAAGCAGGTAATTATGTAATTATTATATATAGATATACTGTAATAAGGCTGAGGAGATTCCAAGGCAATGATTCACGCCTTTGACACTATTTAATTTTTATCGTTTCTGCCTGTGCACTCTGTCATACATGACAACAGATATACCATATTTATTCGAATCTAAGCTGCCCCTTTTTTTAAAATGTCAATGCTACTGAAAATCAGATGCGGCTTAGATTTAAAGCAGAAAAATTCATTGAAATTGAAAAATTACAGGTTTATGTATGCATTTAAAATAATTTAATACTGATATAATAAAGTAATTATTCACTTCTTATTAGATCTCATTTTTAATTTTGTAAACATCAGATGTTGATAAACCATTTTACATTACTTTTTTATTCTTTGATAAAAATGTGCTAAGAATATGAGGTGTAGCTTAGATTTGAATAAATATGGTATATAACAAATTAGATTATGTGAGATTTAATTTATTATAAGAATATGATATTAGATTATTTTATTTCTAAAAATTTTAATATTTTATAGAAATATGATGAAATATCATCTGAAGAACCTCCTAACCAAGAAATACCAGCGAAATCAGGTCAAACATCTCGTTCTACTTCTTCAGAACGTGAAAGAGTAATTATACGTCCACGTGAAGAAAGTCCTTTTAAACCTCCCAGGCCAAACAGCTCTAAAGGTAATTGTCAGTAGTTATATTGAAGAACAAAATTATACTGTACAACTATATTTTGTAATTAAAAATATCGAATTAAAAGGCATATATATAAGTATAGTAGGTTTTTTTCTTAATACATGTAAAATGATATTTATTAGAGAAATGAACTTCTAAACAAAAATTTTCCTTTACGGATGTTATTTTTATTTACATGCATCTGATTTTTTTGCATAAAAAATGTGTTACTATCACAAATTACCTAACATTTTATTGAAAACTTTCTGAATTATGTAATTTTAAAAAGTCTTAAGTACATGTTTCATGCAGTTGACAAAAATTTTTCGTGGTACATGCATTTAATTTTTTATGACAAAAAACAGGTAATTAATATTTAAAAAATAGAAAAAGTTAGAAATCTAACTTATTAAATATGTCTATGATTTTTTTTAAAAAAAAGTTGTGTTATACCAAATTTTTAAATACTTAATTTCTTCAAGTCAAATTAAATGCAAAGTTTCTTTCGCCTTAATAGTTCAGGAAATAAATATATTTTTGAATATAATATTCACTTTTTTTCATTAATGTGTCATATACTCATTTAATTGTAAATAACCATGGATTCACCAACCAATGTTGTATTGAGAAAAGGGGGAAAAGGAAATTATCTTTGCTCAAAGTGATCTAGTAGTAACTACAATTTTTGACAAATATCTCTGGTATCAATGATTAGATGCACTTGTGGAATTTGGAACCTAGGATATTTAAAACCTTTTCAACTCAATTCTGAAGAAAAAAGTACCCACATCATGAAATACCTGTATTGCAGAAATTAGTTAAATATCACTTTCAAGTCATTAAGAAAGATACAAATTTTGTGTAGTTGTGATGAAAATTACATACCGTAAAATCTGGCGTAAAACACGCACCTATGCTTTCAAGCTGCTTTTTTCAATTTATAGGTATATTCGTTGTATAACATGCACCCCCCCCCTTTTACGTAGAAACCTAAAATATACATGTGCACACATGCAATGGTCTTATGTTTTGAAGTCTTTTATTCAAGGTATTATCCTAGACTTTTGAAAAAATAGTACACTTCCTGAACTACAACCCTTTAAGTTCATAAAGTATGTCATTTCTTTTAAATAATCAGTATTTCAACACACATCAGAGTCTATTTATAATTTTTTATGCTCATCATATTTTTATTTTTAAAAATGTCAGTTTTATACCCGGCGGATAATGCACACCTGAACTTATTTTTTGTGTTAAAAGTTTATAAGCCAGATTTTGCGGTAAGTTTTTTTTTTATTATTACCACATGCATAAGTAAATAAGGGGAGGAAAATTTTATTAAGTATAACTATTTAGATTGTAGTTTTAAAACTTTGCTTTATTTTCAGAACAGAAGTAAAGTGTATACAATATGTATTAACAACAAAAGCTTATGCTTTTGGTGTAATTTTTTTTAAAAAAATTAAGATTTAAATTTAGAAACAGTATAAATAACAATGTTATTTTTATGTTCAATGTTCCTTCTCTTGCAAAAGTTACTGATGTTATTGAACTGTGATATCACATCAAGAATTTGATTTCTATAAGTTTTTATTTTCAATATTAATTAAAATATTTTATAATTTCATTTCAGGTGTTGTTGTTCAACAGGAAGTCTCTATTCAGAACCATCCAGAAACAAAATATTCGGAGGGGAAAACTGTTGTTCAAGAAGTAAACTTAGAAACATTTCCAGATAATTTGGAAAGACCTTCAGATTATGAAGAACTCAAAAAACAATCGCCTCTATATTCTTCTCGTAAACATTTAAGGAGTGAATTGAACAGTTCTCCAAGCTCACTTTTATGTGATAATTTAGATATACCTTGTGTAACCCTTGCACCTGCTGCTCCTCCTCTATCATCAGCAAAATCTGATAAGTCAGAGTCATCTACTGATTCTAAATCCGAGATTCTCTCATTCGGAAAACCTAATTTGTCTGCTATGAAGTTAAGTGAGGTAATATACTTCTCTCTTCATGAAATTTTTTGTTTAATGCACATTTAAATGTTATTATATTTTGTTTCTTTATTAAAAACTATTGGAATACATTTTATGCATAATATTTTATTTTTAGCCTATGGAAAGCCAAATTAATATATTCTTAAAGCTTTTAATGACTTTTTAAAAGAATTTTTATAAGTTTTCATTGTGACAGTATCTGTTTTTAAATTATTTTCATAATCTTGGAATCAATTTCTTGAATAGTTACTTAATAGCTCAAATGTTTTTGTTTAGTGAGAGAGGAGAGGGATTTATATTTAAAGCTTTTATATCAAATGCCAGACGCCCTTTGATTTTCTTAAATCACTGTACTCAAAAGACGTTTGTTTTATTACATGATTTTTTTTCATGTAATTTGGTGTTCTTTTTTAGTATTGAAAAAAAAATGTATATTAGCTATAAAACAATACAGCTCTTAAAAGTAGTTGAAATTGAAAATTCTTTAAATATCTTTTTGTATTTTTGTTAGGCAAAATGATTTAATTTATAAAATTGTAAAATTTCATTAATTTGTTAATCTTTAAATGTTTAGGATTTTTAAATTGAGAAACATTTTGTTATAGAACTTAATTCTTGATTTAAGATGTTTTTTGTGTGTGTGAAATCTTTTTAATTTATGAAAAAGTGTAATTTGTTCTTAAATTAGCATTGAATATTTTAAGTACATTGATTGTGAATTAGTAATTTGATATTAAAAATTATACTGTCATTGTAGTGTAATTTATATTTATTTACAAAATAATTTATTGTTAAATTTTAACATTAAACTAATATTTATTATATTTAACATAGTTTAAAGCAAACATTTTACATTCAGTTTGAGTCAGAAGTTCTAATTATTTCTACATATATTTTATTTTGTAGCCTAATTTATCCAGTTCCTCTTTGGATATGAAGGATGCTAATACCTATGAAAAATCCCAGAACAAACATATGTCTAGGAAAGAATCCAACAATACACATCAATCTAGAAATAGGGAAACAAATAAATCTGCAAATTCTCAACATAAGCAATATGATGACAATTCACAGTCTCCAAAAGAGGAAAAATCAACCGTGGAAAAAGATTATTATCCTGTATACTTAAAAGATTCTAAGATAAATGGTAGTAGTGGTAGTAGCAGAGATTCTCTGTCACTACGACAAACACCATCTAATACAGAATATTCAGATACAAGTTTGCCATCATCAAGAAATGGTAGGAGAGATGTCAACTATCCTGCTAATGACAGAAACGATCCAAGGTATGGAAACGATCGAATGGAAACAGGGCGACAGAGATTTGCTGATCAAAAATATCCTAGTTTTGATGAGAGACAGTATTATTCTGATAGGGAAAGATCAAGACCTTCTAGCAGGAATTCATTGAAAGATAGATCTGAGGATTATCCTTTTCAACCTAGACCAGATGATTACTATCATTCCAGTAGAAGTGATCCTAGACGTTATCCACCAGATTACGAGAGGCCTTCTTCTAGAA
This sequence comes from Trichonephila clavipes, assembly GCA_019973935.1. Classification (NCBI taxonomy): domain Eukaryota; kingdom Metazoa; phylum Arthropoda; class Arachnida; order Araneae; family Nephilidae; genus Trichonephila; species Trichonephila clavipes. The sequence goes on from BMAU01001132.1 coordinate 1,284,732, forward strand.
TGAGTGAATCAGATCTTAGTCGAGGTGATAGACCTAGTCAGGGTTATTATAGACAACAATATGCATATCCTCCAAATGCTTATCCTAGAAATGAATACCCTAGAAATGATTATTATCAAAAGCCACCTCCGAGAGGTAATTCATTTTATTAATCTGTGCATAGAATGTTTTAAAATAAAGTATTTATATTTATATATATATATATATATATATATATATATATATATATATATATATATATATATATATATATATATTTATGTATCAAATATAAAGTTTTAATGATATTTGCATTTTGTAGTGTTGATTTTTCTTCATGTCCATAAAATTGTGTTCAGGTTAATCATATTTCATTTTAGAATCTCTAATTCTTAGAATTGCAAAATTACATCTGTTACTTCATATTCTCACCATAATATATTTTTTCTTAACTCAAAGTTAGGCATACATGTCACTCAGGTTACTGATTTTGGTGAACTAAACTGGAGTGCCTCTCGAGGTCAATTTTAAATGTTTCTTCCTGTATGTGTTAAATTCCTTTACTTTTACTTCATAAATTAACTATAAATCTGTATTAAAAAAATTGAGAGATGGCAGTGTTGCACAGATGTTTTTTCTTTCTGTCAGATTAAGAGTTAGATTATAAGTAGGAAAGAAAGTTCTGTTTCAGTGTTCAGCAGCCATATTTATTTTGCATCAGATACATGTTACATAGATGTTTTCTTGACATGTCAGATGAAGATGACTTAGAACTAGGGAGAGATCAATTGGCATGTGTGTGTAATTCAATATCAGTTTTTCCAAGTCAAATTTAGATGGTCCAAAATGTAAGCTCCCTTGTGCAACCTCTTTTTCTAAAAAAATAAAACATGCTTTATTCATTAATTTCTTGTAATACTCACATTTAAATAGTTAATCCATTATAAATGGAAGCCGAAAAAGTTTTCTTTCGTTGCAGTATAAAACAGATTTTGAAGACCATAAGTGCCAAAAATCCTCAGTCCAGATAGTTAAAATATAACAGGAACATTCAGATTGGAGATTTTTACTACATTTGTCTTTAAATGTATAATTTTCAAGAAATCTGTCTCACAAAACAGACAGTTGAAAATTCAATTGTGTATTTGTATAGTTAAAAGTTCTGGCATTGGGTGAAATCATTGATTTTTTTCCGTACCATCAAATTTCACATAATTTGTTGTATTTCAGATTTTCAAATTTTTCATCCAAGATTTTAAAGTGTATATTTATATAATACAATTCATTTATTTAGTATTCAGGCAGTAGTTTTTTGTTATTTTTTCTATATGATTTAAAAAGGAAAAAAGTGGTTTGTTTTAATATTTATTTGTATCTATGATAAAGATAGGTCATTTCTGAACAGTCCTTGAATGAAAGTATCTTTTTTTTAAAGAAGATATTGAGGTTTTGTTCTTATTTATTATTTTTTAAAGTTTACAGATTTTATGGATGTTATAAGATATAAACTACTGATGGTAATTCAGAACATTCTTTTGTTGTAAAAAGAATCAATTTTGTTTTAATTCATATTTCACATGGTTTTTCTATAATATTTACTGTTTAATTCTATTCATCTAAATGATTTCATTTTTTTTTATGTGTGAAAATATTCAGTACATTTTAGTTAGCCAGGTATTAATCTTGCAGCAAAAGTAGATATTTTAAAAAGGACACACAAAATATGCAAAAATAAAAGTTACTTAACTGTAAGTTTTTACATATTTTATTTCAGACAGCATAACTATTTTCATATCATTCGGAACTTTTTGAAATGGATCCTCTGTTTCTCCCCTTGAATTAATTCACTCGGGTATTTGTAAGGTAACTTCTGATTTAATGACGTGTCATTTCTTTTTATGCTCATTTTACCACATGAGTATTGACTTTTTGCATAAGTATTCCAATTTCAGACTCTTTGAAATTGTATTTATGGTGCACTTTAAAATATGGGGACCCTTTAGAATACATTGATATTTCTTCTTTAATAGTGTTTAATAATATATTCATGAGATTGTTTTGGCTACTTGCAAAAGAAAGAAGGGAAAAAAAACATTTGATTGTTCGATGCTAATTTTGTCAAATATGTATTCCTGAAGAGTTAACTCATGTAGTCCAATCATAACAGTTCATAGCTCTTCATATTTTTTTACAGAAATTATTTTCTCATTCCAGTTGTAAATAAATGTGATGCTTTAAAAAATTTAATCTGTATTTAAACCATGTTACCTTTATACTTTTTTTACTGCAACAGGTAAAAATTTATTCCCATCAAATCACCCCCTTTGTAATATAGTTTAATATCTTGATTTTTTTTTTCATGAGTTGTAAATTTGGGCAAAATGTTAAAAAAATAAAGTCTAATAGATTTTTTCTCCATTATAGGCATGTATCAAATTTTTATCTTTTTAGGATTAATACTGTGGAGAAAATGATCGGGAGTTAATCTTGAAAACTGTGCTAACTATGAGATGTTATTGCAGTAAGCAATTATTTGAGGCCTGTGTACACTTAAAAGTTTATTACCTATACCTGGCTACTTGAACAGTACTGAAAATTGTTTTTGCCATGATCTTTTTCCCCCTGCCTTTTTAAGAACTCATGCTTGCTGTTCAGAATTAGTTTTAATTTAATAAATTCAAACTATTTCAGGTTATGAATATGATCAGTATTCGAGGGACCCTTATTATTCTTCGTATTATGATGCATATCGATATGCTTATAGTAATTTCAACTATGGATTTTATGATGAACTTTATAGAAATGATCCAAGGTATGTGTAAAAATATTTAATGAAGAACATTAGTGTTTGTTTCATAATATAGTTTATATTTATTCTTAAATTATAAGGTTTTTTTATATTTTATCAATTGTTTTAATCACTGGTTTTTTAGATATAAGGAATATCAGGAACAGTGTCGTCAATATTATGCTAAGCATGGATATGATGTTGATTACGATAGATCTAGTGTCCATTCTGGAAGAAGTTCTGCTAATGAATTAACTAAAGGAGGTCCACCAGGGTATACTTTTAATCTTTTTTTTCTTTAGAATTAACTGTACCATAATTTTTGAAATGTTCTGTTGAAACATTTTATTTAAATACCAAACACCGAAAGAAATTTTAAAAAATATTTTGTAATCATTAACAAATTACTATTGAAAGAATTATTAAATTAATATTGAAATTTAATAATTTATTGTATAAAGTTTTTATATATTTTTTAATCTTGATATTTAGCAGTTATCACGAACCAGATGATTCTAATGAATCAGAATTTTCTTCGTATAACCTTGATCAAAAGTATGGCTATGGAGGTGGTCAAAATGAAATTTCTAATATTGATGCAGGTAAATAAAAATATTTAAAACATCAAATTAAAATCTGCTTATTAATATATGGAATGTTATTAGATTCTCAAATTATGGTTGATGTTATAATTGTTTATTGATGATCATAATTAACTTCCTAAATTTAAAAAAATAATTTTAGATCAGACATCTACTCCTTCATCTCGTCTTACTCCGGTGAAATTTTCCTATGCACATCCAATTGCCCGATTTTCTCCTGGAGGTTTACTTATTACCGGAATTCCTTGTCAAACTAGTTCTGTACCAGCAATGCCTATTCGCATCCAAAATTTACAGGTTTAAACAAATTTATTTTCTTTTACGAGATTATTAAATTAAAAAAATGGCTTTTGGGCTACTTAATTGAATTTCCTTTCTCAATTTTTTCATTGTACTGGGAATTTCTTGCTTATTTTAAAAAATTAAAATTCAATCCTATAGGCATTAAGGGAAGATGAAGAATCGTTTCAGGAGCTAAAAAATCATCAAGGTCCTCTTATAAGGTAACAAATTTTGCTGGTATGTTTGCTGCATGTTTATAGGTATATTTTTATATCTTAAATATATTCTATTTTTATTTATATTTTATAGGGGACTAACTCACAAAAATGATGTAATCGAGTTCTGCACTCAGAAAATTAAATCCATCAAGTCACTCGAAGACATAGTGGATCGAGATTCGTATATGCTGTTGTGGGAACTAATGGTGCTTTTGTTAAGGCAGAATGGGGTAAGTTTCTTTACGTTAAAGTTTTGTTATTAGAATACAAATATTTAATTCTTAAACTGTCCCATATATAAAAATGTGTTACTAAACATGAGTATTAATTTTTCTAGTCTGTTGCTGGCAGTGATATAGCTGAATTGTTGTTACGCGATCATGAAGTTCTTCGTCCACCAACGTTACCTTTAAAGCCAGCTGTAGATACTCCTCAAGGTGAACACTCTCCTGCCGATGTCAATGATTCTTCCAGCCAATCACATGCTGGAGATACCTCATCACCTGATGAGGGCATTGTGGTCCTGAATGATAAAACCCTTTTGAATACCTCTCACACTGTGGATGTTGATAAACTTACTCGTAAATTTAGAGAGTTTCTGCTGTTTGGACATAAAAAGGTTTGATCAACTAATTAAAAATTTAATTTATATTTTCATGTAAGAGAAAAATTTGTCTTCATATTTTGCTTTAAAAATTTAAAAATCTAACTTTGAAATTATAGAATGGCAACTGTGTAAATTTATTAAATATCTTTAAATACTGGTAGAGAAAATGCTATGTAAACTACATTTTTGATTAATGCCTTTTAAGTATGGTGTTATGCTTTTATAATTGTCTGAAATAAAAGCACTGTATACATATAGCTCATAATTCTCAGGATTTTTTATGTACATTACTAATAGAAATTGTTATATTTATTTTTAAAAAAATCAAACTATATGCTAATATAATTGGCTTTTGGGGGTATTTTCTTAATTTAAAAGTAATTTATATAAATTACATTTTTTTATTAATTTGTAATTATCACATACTTATTATAAGCATGATATTATAATCATTTTTAAAAAAATATTTCTTTATAACTACAAATCATCCTGAAGTCTTTTATAAAATAGAATTTTGTCTGAAGAATTTTTTTCATGATTATTTTTATTCTTCATTATGATTTATTTAAAATGAAGTTTTTTATTTTATGTATATATATATATATATATATATATATATATATATATATATATATATATATATTACACACAAAAACAAAATTTATGGACTAAAGAATTTAGTATTAAAATTTTTGCATTAAACTTTTCTTTAAAAATCATTTGTTAAAATTTTTATTTTGTGTATATTTATGATTTTATTTTATTACCTTTACACTATTAAAGAAAGATAATTCTTATGTTGTAATTTTTTACTTTCATCCTCGTAACTATAATTTATATATATATATAGGATGCCTTAGAATGGGCCATGAAACATGGTTTGTGGGGCCATGCCTTGTTTTTAGCTTCCAAGATGGATGTCAGAACTTATGCAAATGTTATGACTAGATTTGCAAATTCTTTAGCCTTAAATGATCCATTGCAAACTCTGTACCAATTAATGTCTGGAAGGCAACCCTTAGCAGTTACTGTAAGTATACTTTCAGATTTTTCTCTTAACGTAATTTCGTTATGTAATAGATTTTTTATTATGTATCATCCTGTTCTTGAATTGTTTTTATGTATTTAAAATGTCTTAATACATATTGTAATATTTTAGAACGTAGCTGATAAGAGGTGGGGTGATTGGAGACCACATTTGGCCATGATATTGTCCAATCCTTCTGCTCAACCTGATGTAGATTCTCGAAGTATAACTACTTTGGGTGACACCTTAGGTAAGAGTTATGTGTTTTTCGCTCAAATTATGCTAAGAGTTAATTTGCTATTTTGATTATTATTCACTTGTTGAATTATTCTTTTTTTAATTAGCAAGTAAAGGCTGTCTTTGTGCTGCCCATTTTTGCTACATAATGGCTCAAGTTGATTTTGGTACATATGAACAAAAAAATAGTAAATTGGTACTTCTCACTGCAGATCATTCGTAAGTTTAAGTTTTATCCAGATTTTCATTTTAAATTTTAAAGAAGGAAATTAGATATGATGTTGTCCCAAACCAATATCTACTGTGTACAAAAAGTATAACTTTGAGATTTGAGACTTAAGATATTTTTATTTGATGATATTCTGGCTGATACACACAGTATATTTTTTTTAGTGACCACAGTTCACTGTATAACACTTAGAGTCACATAAGTCTTTTTATATAAAAATTTGGTTTGTAAATTAGTCATAATAGTCAAAATGTTCAAAAAGTGCACATAGCAGATATTGGTTTGACAGTGAGGAAATGTCAAAGCAAAATATTTTCAATTTGGTAGGAATTCTTACACTTGGAATTGTTTGCAAGATATTATGTGCTTTTTGTTCAAAAAACTTTTTTAATACCATTAATCTATATCTGCTTAACATTTTAATTATTTTAAGGGGATATTACCTTTATGTGAACACCAATTAAATACTTTTAAAGTGTTCCAGTTTCTGTTTTATGCACTGGAAAAAATATTTTTGAATTTAATTTACCAAAGAATTATCTGTTATACAGAATTGTTTCATCCCATAACCTAACTATTAGAACATATATTTTAAAGTTGGTAGCTATTTTTGTTTTAATTGTATAATCATAATGGGTATTCAAAGTATATGTATCACAACTTGGAGTGTTTCTAACAAGGGTGCTTGTGATTGATTAATAATGTATGCATTGATCATATTTTAGTTTATTAGAATATAGTCAACTCTTCTATATTCCAAGCCATGACTAGAGTGGGCATATAACAGGTGTCGGTAGTGCAATAGGGTGAAATTCGTGCATTGGTGCAGATAGAAGTAATTATGCGGGTGGTGGGTTGAGGGGTACTGGGCTGGATGCTCACCCAACTATTATGTAAGGAGCTGGAGATTCATAACATACAGTTATCATTATCATCCAACCCATTAATTCCAACAGATTACTCTTTGACTAGACTGTTTAAAAGCATTTTACGTTTTCTGTTTTGTTGAGAGTTTGCATAGATCGTCCTTTTGTTCCCTTTACTTTGTTTAAAATTTTAAATTTCTACACATTTGAACAGTGCAAGTTTGTTCCTTCAGTTCCTATAACTCTGTTTTGACATTTATGTAACATTTGTAATTTTCAATACTAGTAATATTAAAGAAACAAATATTGTATTCCTACCATAATTCAGTTTTATTTTGAATTATGCACACATATAAGCTTGTTTTTATTTTATGTGTTTATCAGGTTGCCTTTTGAAGAATTTGCATCAAATGAAGCAATACAACTTACTGAAATATATGAATATGCTCAGAGCTTAGCAAATGCCAGTTATATGCTTGTACATTTGCAGGTGTGTGAAATTCACTAGATTTTACTCATTATTTATGTATTTAAATTATGATTTACTTATATTCATTTTTTTTCATATACAGTTATATAAATTTTTGTATGCCTTACGACTGGTGGAACATGGATTTTTAGAAGAGGTAAGGTTTTATTTTGCTTACAAAATGTAGATTATATTATTAGTTGTGAGATAAATGTTTTCATTGTTGGACTCTCATTGCAGGCACTTCATTATTGTGAAATTATTTCCCAAAAAGTTCAAGAACATCCACATTTATTCCAGTTAGATTTTCTTTCTGAAGTTCATAAAGTAAGTCTCATGTCATGAATTTTTGTTTTCTGTTTCTAAATGTGTTTCTTTGTTGCTCAAACATTGTTTATAGTTTTTAAAGAGTACTAAATTTTAAACATCTTTTATGTGAAAATATTTTATTCAACTATTAAAGTGATTGAATTTGATTCTATTTAAATTGAAATGCTAATGAATTTTTATAATTTTTAATTAATGAGTGACGTAAAAAAATTTCTTGTGTAATTGTGTCAATTTTAGTTTATATATATATTAACCTTAAAAATGTTTCTCTTTTCAGCAATAGAAATTCTCATAATTTATATTAATATCTACTCTCTATAAATATTTTTGATAGTTTAAATAATTTATTAATTTGTTTTCTACCTAGAGATTTATTTATTAAAATACTACAATACATCATAAAAATAGAAAGATATAAAATTCTAATATTCTATATAGATTTTTTTAAACAGAGTAGGTGTCTGAAATTTAAAATGAATTATGATAAATTTTATTACAATAAAATTTTTATGTTAAATTTTATTAATCTTTCTTCAGTTAGCAACACAGTTGAAATACCATGATCCACATTTCTTAAGAGGCCAGGGTGAGTTTGAAGACCAAGAGGATCCAGATTGGCTGAAAAATCTTACTTCCTTAGTACAAAATTTTAATGTATGAAAATATTGTTATATTTAAATATTTTTATATATATATTATATGACAAAAAATGATTCCTTATACACAATAAATTATTTTTTAAATGTTATATTCACGTAGTATTATTGTTCTCTTTAGTATTAAAAAAGGGGTACATAAAATTATATTATGAATCTCCTTATAATACATAGGGATGGCGATTCTTTCCGAAAAACATCGATTTTTAAATTGATTCAAATTGTAACCTGATGAATCGATTCACTAAAAGGTCGATTTCTAAAAAATCGATTTTTTTTCAAGTCAACATTTACAATGTAAATATGAATCCATTTTATGAAAAACAAGAGAAAGATACCATGATGAATGATCTCTTATCAATAAAATCGGGGAATTTTTTTAGTTCATAGATTTTGTGACAATTGCAATTATTTTTATTACAATATCAAAGTATCAGATATAAAAGATGACATTTGTTTTCTAAATGTATTTGTTACATTATATGTTTAGAAAACATATAATATGGCTTATAGTTCCCAAAGCTTAATATCTAAGCTTTTTAAAAACAACAGTCTGTCAAGTCTACTGGGATCCAAGCAGTTCCACTCATCACTTGCGATGTTGCCGGCAATAAAAAAAAATGCGCTCATAAGGAACAGATATTCCCACAATGCTCATATACATCTTGGCTATTGAATGAACGTGGTTATAAATAGAGTTTTTCTGTTCTTGCCAGTAAATTAACTCTTTAACCGCCATTACTGTAATATAACGGGTTTTAAAGATAGTGCGTTCAACTAATTGTAAATAATTTTAAGATTTTTACCAAAGCAGAAAATTATCGAATGTCGATTTTCTAGGATGAAATGTTGATTCAGTGCTACATATCGATTTAGAAAATCGATTTTTTTGGGCCTGAGAAATCAATTCTTCGAATTATCGATCTCAGATCGCCATCTCTAATAATACATGTGTCTGCTTTTTTTTCAAGAATTTAAGATGTAATTTAAAACATTTTTTTGTGTGTGTTCTAAAAGTAATTTAAAATAATAAAAGCATTTTGGTGTTTTTATTATTTGTATTGCATTAAATACCATAAATAGCATTAAATTATTGATAAGTTTTTATGGTAGACACATTATTCTTTTAATGCTTGCAATATGTAAAGGGTTGCCAATGTTATAAAACTATTATTTAAAATTAAATTAAGGAGAAACCCATTGCATGTTAATCTTTTAATTGATAAGCAGAAGTTTTAAAATTATCTTAAGTAGAAGATGATAAATTTCATCTTCTATCTGTGTCTTTAAATGAGTTCAATATCTACAAATGTTTGGCATAAATCATTTTGATTTTATTTCCAATATTGCTTGAATTTTAATACATTTTATATCAATGTTACATTTTTTAAATCTAGTTTCAAATTAAATTTTAGTATCTATCAGGTTAAACATCTGTGACTCTATGAAGGTTAATTACTACTTTAAAAGAAGATTAATTACAGTTTAGAAGAGACTATTTTAATTTAATAAAATTTAAGCACGCTTTTCTCTTAGAAAATGCAAAACATTGCTAATATACTATAAAATAACTTATTTTGGCTTATATGAGGAGTGCAATTTACCAGTTAGTTATAATAGTTATTGATCAAAGTGATGGGCTAGTTTTGTCATGATCAAATAAATTACTAAATATTACAATAAAATTTCTGAAATCTTTTTTTTTTACTATGAATAAAACCAGTATTAGATGTAATTGTGGTATGTTTCTCTGAAGTACAAAATTTATATACATGAAAATTTGTAGTTTAAATTAAATCATACATCAAGAAATTTATTCTTACCATCCTCAAAAATATTTTTATTTTAATTCCATAAACGGTCAAAAAGCGGTTTATGCTATAGTAGAAATAGGTATATATTAAGTGTTGTTATGTTAAGTGCTAAAGTTTGGTGTACTTTTAATGAAATTGAGTGGCATATTCTAATCTTTAATGCTATAATATAGATTTGCAATTTATGTATTTTATTAGAATGCTAATATAGTCAGTAATTGTTGCATGTTACATCAAAGTATCTGAAATTAAATTAAATGTAATAGAAATAATTTATATTTTTTCTGTTGACTTTTATCAATTTTAAAACTATTAAGAACAACATATTTTTAGCTTATGGTTTTTATTATAAACCTTGTTTTTATTTTTGTATAGAATTTCACATTTGGAGATCAACCTCAAATGCAAGTTGAGCAACCAATACCAGAAGTCAATGACTCATCTCAAAGCACAAATAATTTACAATATGCCACCACTCCAATAACTGAAAGTGAGTTTATAGATATTTAAAATGCTACTTTCGAATATTCCGTGTATGTGAGGTGATATATATTTAATTGCATTTTTTCATGCAGATGTGTCCTTTCAAAATGTGCCTAATAACAATATCCAGAATGAAACAAATAGCTCTTATAATCATGTTAACTATTATCCAAACAATGGATGGAATCAACAAAATTTGCCAAATTCAACATTTTCATCAAATAATAGTATGTATATATATGATTATTTTATATGCTCTAAATTATATAACAGAATGATACAAAATAATTGTTTAAGCTATTGATATTTATGAACTTAGTATAACAAAGCCATTTGTTAGTCATATCTGATTTCTAATGGAATTTTTGCAATAACTTTTTAAACAAATGGAATTTCCTTATCCATTTTGAATTTTATTATGAATGTTATTAATGTTGATTACAAATATTAAGTGTCAATTAGGTAAATCTGTGATTTGTGAAAAAATATATTTCAATTATTAAGGTTAAAATGTTAATTCATCATGAAAGTGATTAGTCATTATGAAAATATGGCATAAATTATTCATATTTGGAGATTTGTTAACTGTAGAATATTTATTAAAGTTATTTTTGTTTTGTTTTCAAATCCTTTAAATATGACATCTATTATATATTGCTGGAAAAATTTATGTAATTTGTGAAATTTTTTTATGTGTGTAAAATGGATTGTCTAGTTTAATTTTTAATATTTTCTTCTGTATTTTAGGTCCTCATGAAAGTGGTGGATATTATCAAGGTGATACAATCTCTTCTAACCAAAGTAATTTTTACCGACAAAATAGCATTCCGAGTCATGAAGAAAATGAAACTACTGATGTACCATCATCTCCTGTGACTCAAACTCCTCCATTTGACTATTTTTCAGGAGGAACACAACAGGTAATCATTTGATTCCAATAAATATCTTAATTATATGTTTGCATGTTTTTTAAATTGTTATTACCAATAAGTTAATTTAATCAATGTTCAAAACTACAAATTTGTAAAAATGAAAGCTGTTAATAACACAATAGTAATAAATTGTATATTTTAATCTAACACTAATATACTTTTATTTGGGTTTTTTTTAATTACAAAACGTAAAACCATATGAAGTTATAAAAATTATTTTTGTAATTAAAGTTGAATTTTCAGCATTTCTAAAAAGTTGAAGCTTTGAGACTTTTGAAGGAACTCTGAAACTAAGAATGAAATAGTAATATGAAAGCATATTTGCTATTTCATCTTTATTTTACTCTTGCTAGTGAATCATAAATAAAATATCCTTCCTTTTAAATTTAAACATTGGTATTTAATTTTATTTTGTTTTATTGCCTTTTTAATATTATGTAGTATGGATATTTTTTCTTACTGTTAAAGTTTGGTTTTAAATTTGGTAAAGTTGATCTGTGAAATTTGGAAATCTGTTAAGATATAGCAAGTAAAAATTATCAAAATTATAAGGTCTATATCATCCATGCAAACTATGCATTAGAGATTGATAATATTTCTTCAAAATCTTTTACCTGTATGTATGTGTATCTGCTTATTCTTCATCTTAATTAACTTTATATATTCAGTATGAGATGCTTCTTAAAAAACATTATGATCTTTAAACAGTAAAGATCATAATGTTTTTCCGCTGATGCCAGATGGAAATTTCTTCCTTTGTTAATTTATTCTTTTATCCATTAATTTCAATTTTAAAAAATAATTCACAGAGAAGTTATAAGTTGAAGTGTTAATGTGTGAATTCTTAATTTCTGCCACTTTTTCTTAAATGATGTTTGGTAAATTGGATATTTTTAACTTTTAATCCCTTCAGATGATTTTAGATTTCTAGAATTGATAGTGTTCGGTATTTCTTTCAAAAGTTTATCACTACAAATTAATTTAGAGTTGCTTATGTTAGTCTTTTTAATTGAAATTTTATTTTTTACATTTACTGATAATCATTTTTTCTAATTTTTATGCTTTAAAGGTAAAACTATTTTAAAGTGATTTTGTGAATTGATATTAAGCATTAATATTTGTTTTCTATATTATATGTAACAACTTATTGGAAAAACTTCCAAAACAGTGTTTCCCTGTGGTAAGAAGTGTAAATTAATTATAAAAGGTGTACTTTCTATTTAAGTTATTTAAAGTTCATGAAAATTCAAATTTTGTATTTGAAACACACGGTTTGTTTTTTAAAGCTTCTGATAATTTATATTTTTTAAAAAATATTAATATTTCAACTATTTAAAATAATATATGTTCAGAGAAAGAGTACTGAAGCAGTTAATTTATTTTTAAAAAAAATTCTTTTAAATGTATATATTTTAATTTTTATTTTCAATTTAAGAAACAATGATGCTGTTTCTGTGCTCTAGAAAAAAAATGAATTTTCATGTGACATTTTTGTAACTGAGAATGTACAGTTAGCAATGATGTATTATTTAATTGCTGTGCCATATTTATTGCTGCATGGTTTTGTAGCAGCTATAATTTTTGTTTTGTGCTTTCTTTAGTTCATAGTTGTATTTCTAAAAATGTTTTTTTTTTTCCTTTCTTTTCATCAATGTATTTTTATTGTATTGATCATTTGATTGTAGTCCTTGCATTGCCAAATAGTGTTGCATGAATAATATTGTTTTATTAGCAAGGGAAGAGTTGGAAATTTATAAATTACAAGTGAATATAATTTATATCTTTTCTAAAGAATTTTGCGAAATTTTTATTTCAACTTCCATTTTAGACCCTGAATGATTGATTGCGACATAATGTTGCTAAAATTTTCCTTTTATTCCAATTCTTTTATATTTTGTTTATAAACAAGAAAATTATTCAATTATGTCCCTTTAATTTTTTTAAAAAACAATAAAAGTTATATTGTGATATTTTGAGTTACGTTTTGTATTAATTTTGATTTGGTGAAGTTGTTCAATATAGACTAAAGTGTGACATCACTAGTTTTTATCCTCCATTTTGTATATTTTTGACATTTGTATCCTTGGTTAGAAATTTACAGTTTTCTTTAATTCTCCAAATAGCTGAATTGAAATCAAAATGTCACTATCAGGTGTACATGAAAATAACAGCTTTGCTGAGATCAATTAAAAAAAGACCCAATTTTTTATTGTTTTCTGAAATGAAATATTCTTTTTATTAAACCAAATTAGTGCATAAAACTTAAAGCTCTCTTAAAATTTTAAACATCAAGTCTTTTAATATGTTGGCCATAATAATAATTTAAAAAAAAACAATTGAACATTGTGCTTAATTAAATGACTGATGAACTATTTTAAATCAATCATGAAAAATCTGATTATGTTTTAAAATTAATGTGCTTAAAATTATTAGAGGAAAAAAGTAAGTTGAAAAAAACTAGATTTGAGAGAAAAGCATGTGTTTGAATTTGCAAATCAAGTTTTTCATTCATACAAAGGGTGGATTTTTTTTAATGAGACTTCTTTAAATGGTAAAATTTAAATATTAGAATTGTAAGGAGTTAAAAATATCATTTGTCAAAAATTAAGTTAGATTAATTTTGAATAAAATAACTGCCAATATTTTTAGCAGATGAAGATACATTGGAATTTTTTCTTAATATAAAATTGTTCTTTGTCATGAACATAAATCTTACTGTTTATTTTGTTTTTATTGAAAAGAACTTTCTTATAAAAAATTATTTTCAACGTTATTGAATGTTACTTTTTTCTCTCCATCTTTTGCTGTTTTGAGTACTTAAGACTTAGCAATATTTTGTAATTATATGTGAAATTGTTTTCTTTTAATAAAATTGTTTGCTGCTGTTTGTTATTTTAATACGAGTGATTATAAATTTAAGGCTCAATATGGATTACCATAAACTTATTGTTTGGAAATAATGATCTGGACATTGTGTTAGCCAACTGATCAAGTCAACTACTATGAAACCTGTGGTACACATTGCAACTTTATTTTTCGTAAAATTTCTCTTCATGAAGAAATGCATTTTTCAAGTAACTGAATGAACTTCAAACCAATTTTCGAATCAGAAGAAAAGTTTCAAAGTGAAAGAAAATATTTGCTGCTGTATTCGTCAGAGTAATGTATGTGATGTTCCAATAAGCAAGATGCTGTTTATTCCTTGGAATCAGTGTTTTATCATGTGAAAAATATTTCAGAATGATTGCGGTGAATTCTCAATAGTTATTAAGCTTTGAAAAAAATGCTATTTCTATGCATGTGTTTGGCTATTGCATCCTGCATGCTAATTTTTAATATATAAACTATTTTATTGTAACTATCCGTGAGATAAATAATACCCATTTTCTGATTGTTGTGCAAGTTGATTAAGCCTTATTACCATATTTTTCAATTATTGAATTGCATGCTTAAATTGAATGATGAATTTGCTGGTTTTTTAATAAATATGATAATATATGAAACTTGGACAATATTTTTTGTATTTTATTAAATATGATCTTTAAATGCTGTTAACAATAAGAAATATAATATTTTGTGGATGTAACTAATTAGTAACTGATATTTCAAAGGAAATAAGTAAGATCCACTTATTATTATTACATTTCAAAAAAGAAGTGTTTGAAATGAATGATGTATTCTGAAAACCCCCCAAAATTAAATATATATGTACATTATATTCCTATTCCTTTATCTTCCCTTTTGCTTATGCATTCATTTGCAAAAATTCTTAGAAACAGATAGTTTTGTCAATGTACAAGTTATTTTGCTTCTTACTTGTCTTATTCCATTTTTTTTTTTTTTTTTTTGCTGCCTTTTGCTTTTTTTAAAAATATATTTTATGCGGGACTGCATGCTCAACCTAATTTTCTGTAGTATATTTTATTAATCACATTTTAATAATTGACCTAGAAGATTAGAATGTATATAAAAGTGCTGGGATCTTATATTTTGATTGTTGAAAATGTGAGTTTATTTTAATAATAAGGAATCTTTATTGCTGTTTAAAGCAAAATTGATGCATTAAAAAAATTAAACTTTAAGTTCTGATTCTCCAGGTATTTTTTTTTTTTATTTTCCTAAGAACACTGAATTTTTAATGTTTTTAGAATACAATGCTTGAACATAGGTATTACCGTATTTTCCTGTATATAATCCGCGGATTATGTGTTAAAAAAGTTTCAAATTTCGTTGTGCAGATTATACGCCGCCGCGGATTATCTGAGAAAAAACATTCTCCATCAGAAAAGTTAACAAAGTTTTGAAAGAAATGCTGTTTATGTTCTATAAAATAAATAATAGATGGCGCTTTCACGACTCGGCTGACGTATTACGGCCATAATTAGTGTTTGTCCAATTACTTTCAATAACGAATTAGGTTCCTCGGAAGGAAATAGCAGTTACAAGTCGCTGGCGTCATTTACAACTTTGTCTTGACTAGAGGTGTTGCATCCTTTGAAAGTTTTTTTATCATGATGAAGTGTGTTAGCTATACTGCAGACTTCAAATTAAACGCTGTAGAGAAGTCGGAATCGAGAAGCTGCAAGATTTTTCAACGTTGACGAATCGAATATTCGTTTGTGGAGAAGGAACAAAACTTCGAAAATTGCGATAGACGTAAAAGGGCCGATCGTCGTGGAAAACCTCACTGGCCAGAATTAGAGGCAGAAATAAATAAATGGATTTTAAAAGAAAGGGACGATGGGAAAGCTGTCTCGACAGTTAGCATCAGAATGAAAGCCCGAGTGTTATTGTACACGAAATGGTCGTTCAACGGTCGGACAGAAATTACCTGATGACTGGGAAAAACAATTGGACGACTTTTTGACATTTTGCAAGCAAATTATTGTTGAAAATAATTTTACAGAGGATTTGATTTATATATATATATATATATATATATATGGACGAAGTTCCATTATCATTTGATATTCCACCAACCAGACCGTCGACGTTCAAGGAGCAAGATTATTCGCCGCCAAAACTGCCGCGGATTATACGCCGCTGCGGATTATACGATGTTTTTTTTTTTACTCGGAAAAAAGGGCTCTGCGGATAATACGCCGCTGCGGATTATATACAGGAAAATACGGTAAATTGCATTCTTGTCATCATACTAAAGATTTTAGCTTCTTAGATAGTAAGGGTAATTTGCATTGCATTAATTTCTGAATAATATATTATGTTGGAATTTGGAAATGTTTCTGAATACATCAAATATATCCAAAAATTCTTGATTTTGAATTCTTTACTGAATTTTTATATTTTAATAGTCTAATATTCATATTTGAGCAACATCGTGCATCATTAATATTTTCTATTTAAACTTTTGAAACTTCTAATGTGTAAATTGTGCTTATTTTTCACATTAAATTTTACTTAACTATTCATTCATTGTAGAATTGTTAAGTATTCAGTGATAAAAATAAATTAAATGTTTTAGATTTGTAATTAAAATTGTAAATCTTTGAGTTTTATTTCTAAATTAAAAATTCTTACTACTTATAATAATTTTCTACTTCATTTTAATAACTGAACTCACAGTGGCTCAACAACCCATGAGGGCCAAGGTCTACTGTGCCCATATCAGTATACGTGACCTTGGGCACTGAGGTGCATGAGCAGATGTTCCAGTCAAGTGGTCAGTCTGATGCGAAACCCTCCAGTGTTATGTTCCCAAGCAAGCTTGGTACTCATTTATTGACCCACTGAAGGATTAAAAGGTTGAGTCAACCTTGTCCAGCCTAGGATTTGAACCTCAGATGTGCTGAGTGGCGCATGATGCTCTACCACTCAGCCACTGGGCTTCACTTCATTTTAATAAGTTAAGATTTTTTTTTCTGTGCCAATGACTGGGGATTATTTATTTGATTGACCCTCTCTATTTCATGTTCACTCTCAAGATAACTATGGAGTTCTCTCACCTACAAGTGCAACTTCTGTTTTGTACTGGACTGCAAGATGCCTTGTGTCTAAAAAGGGCAGGCGTAACTTTAAAAATAAATTATTTCAACCGTAATGAAAGTTTTTAATATTGATTGCACTGAAACTTTATTTTTCCTTTAACATATAATTGGGGGGGATCCCTCTTATAAACTAATGCATTCCAATATCTCTTGAATTTCTATAATTTAAAAACTCTTCAATTTAGTACAATTATGCTACATTATTTAAAAACTCTCTCTTCCTTAAGTGTTTGCTATCTAAAGCATGTTAATTCACATCATTTTATTTTTTTAAAGTTTCCAGCATATTATATATACATTAACATTGTACTAGAGATCTAAAAGCCTTGACTCCTTGTTATGAATGTAGGAATGGAGAGTACAAGAAAATAGATATGGCGTGTATCTTTGAAAGACAAATTTCTGATATTTTCCTATTTGATTGGTTTAACTGAACAGATGATTTTGCCTGTTCTTTAAATTCAAAACTGTTGCCTTTAATATTACAACCCTGTACTACAGAGTTAAAATATTTAAAGATTAAAAGGTATTACTTTGAATTCCCCCCCTCCCATTTTTTTCCAACATAGTTTTTTTTAATTAATCTTGTTTATGATATTGAATAGGCTAAATATAATTTAATATTGGCATATTGTTTGTTTTAATATACAAAATGACATTCATAAAGCGTGAATTAGATGGTATATTAGAGTAAATTATTAATTATTTTGGTCTTGATACTTGATGTCTACTATATCTATTTCTAAAATCAGATTGAGCTTTTTACATCAGTTTTATCTCAACAAAATGTATAATTCAACAAACTTTCTTTTATGACACATTTTTAATGAAGAACTTAATTGTTAAGATCTTATAGTAATGACATCTATTTTTCAACTTGTCTTTCAAATGATGTACATCTTATTTATTTAACTTGTGTGCTTTTCCCCCCTTATCTGACGAGGTCTTTATAGATCACTGTATTTATTCTCTTTCCTATTCACTTGTTTTTAAATAGATTAATTACCACCTTTTAATGCTTTATTAACCATTGCTCTGAATTTGATGCCTTGCAGACAATTTCTTTCTGTTTCTCTCATTGCATATATGTCCTTTGTGTTCTTGTGCTGCTCAGGAATGGAGCTCTGTCCACTCCCTCCCTTCTGTTTGTCTGTCTGATGCCTGCTCGAAATCTGATCTTGAAGCACTGGTTCGCAAGGAAGAGACAGAAAGTGATGTTCCCTTGTGCTCATCCTCTCACAGTACACCATTACATAATTATTTACTGTCGAATGATAATGTGGAGGATCGACGCATGCTCATGACTCAATCTGGTTTAGTTGATGTTCGCACTTTAAATTCTTGCTTGAAGTCGTCACGTTCACAAAACAGCAAACATAAGAAATGCATTAAATTTGATGCTAGTGTGTCACAAGGTAAGCTGCAGAAAACAGGAATAAGGCGTCGTAGGTTTAGTAAAAAAAAGACTGATGGTTTAGATCCAAGTGACAGTAGTTTAGAAGGAAGTCCCAGCAAGGAAAAAAATAAGGCTCATCACAAGCTTTCTCTACTTGCTACCTTGGGTATTTTCAAGCCTGATCAAAATACACCAAAGCTCTCTAAAAGAAAACGTAAAGCAAAGAAGAAAAATGAAACGATAGAGAAGCTTATGCAGAGCAAAAAAACATTTGCTATTGACGAACCGTGTGATATGGAAGAAAAGCAGTGGATGAATCAAGAAAAATCAATAGATGAATCTGTGCAAGAAACAAAGAAAATTATAAGCATATTAAAGAAATTATCTGATGAAGAAAAGAAAAATTCTCAACTTAGTCAATTGATGGCAAATGAATTTAATAAGAAACCACCTTTAATATTTGGAGGCACTTATCCTATTGATGAGCCTTTTGAATCAGTTAATGTAAAAACAAATAAAAAGAAATCTAAAGTTTTATGTAAAGATATTTTCTCTGATGAATTAACATGTAGCACTAAGACCAGTGTGATAAATAGGAGATCTAAGTATTTTATCCCAACTTCTAATGCAGGTTGTCATAAAGATCTTAAAAAAATTAAATATGAACATTCTGAAAGAGATACAATTACAAAAATGTCACCTTTAACAATGTTTAAGAGAATGCATTGTTCACATAAAAACAGTAGGGAAGATAGCAGTTATACATCATGGTCTACCACTCCGTCTTCTGGTAGAGAAAGTAATAATATATCAAGAGAATCAAATGTGAGTATTTTCAACAACATATAACTTCTATTCGGTATGTTTTCATTCTGGGTTGTGACATTAAATTTATTTACTTTTAATTTCCATGTAAATGATTTTTCAAATGTTTCAGCTATTCATTTTTTTTCTACGTAATGCCTTGTAAAATTAGTACAGTTAGGCCTGTTTTTATGCAGTTTTTAAAATGATTTATGGTATTTGACATTGTCAGAAAATGTCATTACATTTATTTTATCTTCTCGCTTAAAAGCGGTTTGATTACAATTTTTTTAAAAAAAATTTACAGTTTATGTATAGTTTTACTAAGCAAAGTTTTTAATGTATTTTTTATTTTATTTGTTTTATTAGTTTTTATGTGAAATTATTTCAGGGCCTTTTCTTTGGTTCGATATATGTATTGCCTATATCGATTTTCAATTATTTATTCATTTGGAGATTAGAAAACCTGTATTTGAATTGTATTGTGTATAATTCAAGTTCAGTGCATGTTTTAAAATTATATATTTTTCAAGGGTGATCATATGAAAAACTTATAAAACTTAGTTTTTACTGTAGGATCTTACTTTACCTTTCACTTTTCTAGTCAATTCCATTGTTTAATTGTTCTTTTCTAAATCAATAGAATATAAAATTCTTTGCAGAATTTGTAATTCTTTAACCATTAAATATTAAAGAATTGAGAAGGAGCTGTACACTCAGGAACATTGAAAATAGCGACCCAAGAAGGAAGCTAAGTACAATCGCGAAACTTTGCAAATAAGTACAGCGTAATGTGATATGCAAATGATCCAAGTTTTGTGCCAATACGCATGCTCATACACGCTGAGGTGGGGCTACAATCAGGAAGAGGGTGCTACATAAGCCAGCGCAAATTCGAAGATTCATAAATGTGACGATTACCCGCCGATTGTAGGAAGACTTTGGTAAGCGAAACATGCCAGGTAAACGTGCTAGAAGACATTTCTCACAGTTAAACGAGTTTGAGAGGCCTGATCATCGGGATGAAAACTGCAGGCTGATCGACACGCCGTGTTGCTGGCCAGGTGGATCGTTTGGAGTGTGCCGTTAGAAATTTTTGGGAGCAGTGGACACAAGAAGGTACCCACACGCGGAAAACCGGGTCTGGAGTGACCAGGAAGACCACGAGGAGAGAGGATCGAAGGATCGTGCAGCAAGCACTTGTGGACCCCACAGTGACTCGTTCAACGATATGAGCAGACGTAGGTGTAGCAATTGTTCCACAAACAATTTCCAAACACCTTGCAGAAGCAAATCTTAAATCCAAGCACCCTTTCCATGCAACCCTTTTTTCCCTTTAACACCGGAAAATCGGTAACTGCGTCTACAGTGGTGCCAAGCCAGATCAATGTGGAATGTCACAGATTGGCAAAAGGTTGTGTTTAGTGATGAATCCCGGTTTGTTTTGGGGACAGATGATAACCGTAAACGGGTGTGGAGGCACCCTGGTGTGTGGTACGATTCCCCCACACTGTTCTACGTCACACTGCCCGCACAGCTGGTGTAATGGTCTGGGGGGCCATAGCCTATGATAGCCGGTGCACTTTAATTGTGATGCGTGAAACCTTAACGGGCCAAGGTTACGTTGATGATACTCTTCAACCCCATGTAGGACCTTTCCTAAATGGTCTTCCAGGGGCAATTTTCCAGCAAGATAATGCTCGTCCGCATACAGCAAGAATTGCTCATGACTTCCTATTCATTTTCAGACTCTTCTATGACCTTCCTGCTCCCCCGATTTGTCCCCTGTAGAGCACGTGTGGGATCAGCTAAAATGGCAGATGCCATTGTGTCACTCTGTACATGATTTAGAATTGGCTGTTCAAGATTTGTCGGCCCATCTGCATCAGGACAACATAAAGTGTCTAATCAACTCAATGCCGAACCGTGTGGTGGCATGTATTGCAGCTGGAGGTGGTCCAACGCGCTATTAAAGTTGCCCAGTATTTGTGTCGTTGCACACCCTGTATTCTTTTAATTGTCTTGTTTTTAAGATCAAGTGAGTCTCTCATCTGTGTCATTATGTGTATTAAATTTCATTTCAATCAGATGCTTTCTTCTTAGGACGCTATTTTCAATGTTCCTGAGTGTACTTTTAAAATTAAACTTATATTTTAAGAATTACTTAATTTAAATTTCAAAGAATATTTTGAATTAAACTAGGAAGAATGTTCTGTAAAAAAGGGCATTTTTTGTAGTAATTTTAAATTCAGAAAATTATATTTAACTTGTTTGGAAAAGTGGGTTTCCCTTTTTTCCTACTTGAATTTTGTGACTGAATAAATTTATTTTGTTCCTTTTTTGTTTGTTTTCAAATTCCATTTGTAAACTCAAAAGTATTACATTCTCAATAACCCTCATGTTGCAACTGAGTGTAGTGTTAATAGATAATCAGTTAACCTATTGTAAAGAGAATTTACACTAACAATTTATTTGTGAATTTTTTTTATTTATTTAAAGGATGTTATTTTGTTGAAAAATAGTAATTTTATTTGTAAATTGATTGTGTGTCATTATTTTATGAATGTCTCTTTTCATATTTTCTTCAATTTAAAATGGTACAATTTTGTATTATTAGATTGTTACTGAAATATTTCAACTATATAATATGTTATGGATTATGTAACTTCAATTATGTAAATTTTTATATATATATAAATTCAGATTTTGTTATTTTTATGTTTCTCTTTAAATTAGGTGAATGAAAATAAACCTTTATATGATACTACAAACAGTTTCAATAATTCATCACACCGGGAAAGACGGGACAGTGCAATGAGTTCAGGAAGTAGATACAGTTCTGGTAGTATATCAATTGCTAATAAAAACACCAGTAAAGAATCGCAGAAAACAGAGACCAAAAAAGAGAAACATAGTGCACAGGTCAGTTCTATGTTTTTTTGTTGTACTGTGGATGATATATATTTGTATTTTAAATTTTTCTTTCAATGAGAAGTAGTCCACTTAATATAACTGTATTAAAAAAAAGGAATTGAAAAAATTTAAAGTAATACATTGGATTATATTTTTCTTAACTTAAGAATTTAATGAACTGAATGTCGTATAAAAAAACGTAGTCTTACATTTTTATTGATGAACTATATTAAAGTGATTTGTGAAGTCATTACTTAAACTAAGGCCTACTGTGCCCATCTCAGTTTTCGTGACCTTGGGCACTGAGATGCATGATCAAATCTTCGGGCCAAGTGGTCAGTCTGATGCAAGTCATTGCTTATAACCAAAGAAATTAAAAATATGTATTTTTGCAGTCAATGTATCTAGCTATAAGCAACAATTTTTAAAAACTTATGTTTCAAAACATGAAAATCATTTAATTCTTAAGCATGAATTTATATAATCAATAATTTACTGTAATAGTCCTTGGATATTTGATATCGTAAATGTCATAAATATATGGAGGTGACATTAAACTAATGCTGCTGAAACATGAACTGGATTCATACTGAATTTTTTTTTGTAATAAAATTTTATTATAATTCACTTGAGTGCCTTAAAATTTACATAAATGTTTAGACGAGTGATTTCATTGAGAATGGAGGATATCATGATGCTTCCAAGACTTAACTTTGCACAACTTAAAATTGGGTTCATAAATGTTTGTGCATGCAGTTCAGTTATTTATTTCTGTTAAATATAGCTTCTCCCTCTCATTTGAAAATGGAGAATGTATGTTTGTTATATGTTTAATTGTAGATTACTGTAGGGGATAAATATGACTGAACATTGAAGTTTAGTAGCATTGACATACACATAACACACACGCATAAATATTTAAACTAAAACATTTATGGGAAAAATTAAAATTTGTATTAATTTCAGGCTGGGAAGACTTGGCTTGGAGGTATTTTCAGCAGGCTTTTGCCTAAAGGTCCTAATCAAATGATTCTGCCAGATGATAAAAATCCAACTGTGAGTTATTAAGTTTTTTTTTAAACTTTAGTATTAATTTTCAGTATTTATGTAATCAATTATGCCTAATTGTTTTATCTCCTTTTTTATGTAAAAAAAAAAGATTGTCTGGGATGAAACTAAAAAGTGTTGGAGGAATAAAGATAGTAATGACGATGATGAAACTAATGCACCATTAGCTCCACCTACAGATATGGAATTGATGGGTAAAAAAAATTCCTTTGTTAATTTTAAGAATTGATTTTCTTTTTCATTTGGAAGGAAGAAATGTTTTATAAAAGTTCTATATAATTTAAAAGTATTTTTGTGTAGTGCATATGTATTCTATCAAGGAGTTTTATGTGAAATTAATAAATATTTGAATTATGAAGTTGTAAATAAATTTTTTGGAGGAATATATATATGACTGGTGATATCTTTAAATTTTGTGATAGTTGTTGGAAATCAAATAATTTTTAGCTAATGAAATAAGACTATAATTGAGATTAAATTATGGAAAATACCTATTTCACATGTTCCTATTATCAAGAAAATATTCACTTTAATTATTTAAAAATATTACATTGCCTTACATTTTATTGAATGCTATAAAAATTGTTAATTTTGAATAGTGTAATTTGATATTTCTTAATACTGTAATCTTTAAACTGCTGCAAGCAAATACTGTATTTTTTCGAATATAAGTCACACCATCTAAAAAATCTCAATACCTTTTTGTGAGAAAATAAAAAATAGTGTAAAAGGGTTTATCAATATCTGATATTTACAAAATTTTATAAAAAATTAATTTATTTTACATGCATTAAAACCTTTAAATACCTACATGAACCTATAATTGCTTAACTGCCAGTATCATGTTCAATTTCCCCCATCTTACGAAGTTTTCTGCCTTTCGATTCTAAACTTAACCCTGTTTTCAATAGCATTAACCCTTTGGGGATGGGCGGTGCAAATATGTATTTTAGAAAAACGCTCTGGTAGGCCAGGAGAGGCATATGACTTTTCAGCTGGAATGTCTTTTTAATTACCACTAGGTAGAACCTTATGTCCATTATATTGAAACTGAACATAGTAACCTGACCTTCAGTCTGTTTATATTCTGCCTGGATTTGGTATTTTGCTCATCAGCTGTGGTGGGGGAGGGGACAATCAAAATGTAAACTAATAGCTCGTAAAATTTCCATTTGATATAAAACATTCGCATTACTAATAACTCTTCCAATGCTTTTTTATTTTCTTTTTCTTAACAGTGTGGAATGTTTTGGAGTTTTAGCGTCAGTTCTGTTATAGTTTTTGTTGCTTTTTCGGATATATTTCGCATACATTTCTTATTTCAAAAACCTTGACTCCAGATTATTTAATTGTTTTGAAAGCATTTTCCTAACTTTAATATGAACAGAAGGGGTGAAAAAGCCAAAGTGTATTATCACTAATCGTATGTAAATAAATAAAAAAACATTTTATGTTTGCAAATCATACATTGTAGGACTTAGCATTTCTCCATGCTTCGAGATTTTCCACACTCAATCTTTTTAATTTTGCTATTTCTTTTTGTAATTAATCTTTGTCATAATTTTTTTTATTAATTTGAAACTTTATTAATATATTTTGTCAATGAAAATTTTGGAAAAAATTGAATAGCGCTTACAAAATTTATTTCCCAATGTAAGTGATATTTTTTACATAATTTCATATACATTAAAGAAAAACGTTATTACATTTTAGTTTTAATGTAACAGACAACTTATGTAGTAATCTAAAGGAATTCCAAAAATTATGACGTTAGGACCAAAAATTTATTATGTATGCTTTTTTTTCTTAAGTTAGGATTAGCGACGAAAACGTCCTATCCTGAAGTGCAAATCCTTACCCATTCACCCCGTCCCTAGCGAGTGTCTCATAGAAAATCGAACCATCCTGAAGAGGTTAATACTAGAAGAAAGTGTGGCTTAGATTCCAATAAATACAGTGTATACGGCTCCTCAGCTATTGCATCAACTGCTCCTGGTGTATATATGAGCCTTTACAAACTATGAACCTTTGCATTGTGCTATCTGTGAAACTATTCTGAAAACTTTGAAGTGCAATATCATTATATTGCACCTCAAAGTTTTCAGACCTTCTCAGGGTCTGCAAAGAATTTACTTATTTCAGCAATGGATTTACTATTCATACCCCTTTTCTTTTCCCCTCAAACACCGCATAACTGCATATGCCAGTGGGAAAAAACAGTGGCGCTGGCGAGTGAATCATGCAGCTTTTCCTCAGCAGTTAAGAGATCAAATTAAACTTGTTTTATTTATCATTCTTATTTTTCAATTCCTACTATCTATATATTTATCTTGTTCAAATTTTCAATCGTTAATAAAATACATTTTAAAGCGCTCAATTGAGCTGAAATTTTAAATACACGATTATTTTGGATGACAATAGAGTAATTTAATTATAAGTAATAAAAATTAATTGATTGAAACTAATTATTCAAAAATTACAAATACAGCCACGTTGGCGACTTAGCGACCCTTTTGGCTACTTGTGTCAAAACTTGAAAAGGTTTTTTCTCACATTTTAAAGCACTCATTTGAGCTGAAATTTTCTATATACTATTGTTTTTGGGTAACAATACGATAATTTAATTATAATTAATTAAAATTAATTGACTGAAACTAATAATTTAAAGGATTACATATACAGTTATGTTGGGGCTTCATTTTTAGCTACTTGGGTCAAAACTTTAAAAGAATTTTTTCTCACATTTCAAAGCATTCAGTTGAACTGAAATTTTATATACCTGATTGTTTTGGATAACAAAATGATACTTCATTGATAATTAATAAAAATTAATTACCACTTAATGTTGTGATTCTGTCATATGTATATACATATTTAATTGTAACTAAAATAAAGAAATTTTATATTACTTGTTAATGAAAAAATTCACAAAACTAAATCATAGCATCTTTTAACCTGCATTTTTTAAATATCTGAATTCATGGATTACTTTTTGTGTAATTTAATATGTGGAATATTAAACAATGTTGTCAAATATTTGAATAGGTTCAAAGTCTTCCATGAAAACCTTCCAAACTCCAGGTAGTTCAGTGCCACCTTCTAGTTCAACTGCACCACCTGGTAACATAGTGCCTCCACCCTCTGCAACACTGCCAGCAAACAAATTCCAGAGACAGAAAACAAAAGGCAAGATAATAATAGCAAATTCTTGAAAATAAGTTATCTGTTTTCTCATTTTAAGAGAAAAAAAAATTTTAACTTGGAAAAGGTGTTTATAAATTTATATTAAGAATATTTTTCATCTATTTTTTCTCTGCTTTTTTCAAGGGTTTTCACTTTTTAGACTTTTTGGCTGTTGGTAAATTCTTTTGTAGCTGGTTTCAAATTTTCATTTTTAATAATTTGACAATTTTCTTATTTTACCTATCTTGTAGAATTTAAATTGAAAATCAAATTCTAGTAATAGATAAATGTCTGCGATTTTAGTTACAAAGATATTATTGTTTTAGCATCCCAATAAATTGTTTGTTACCGCTTTTCAGATGCATTCTTTCACCAATGATGAACTTAATTTTCAAAAATATATTATAACAGCTAAATTTATTTTTTAATTTATATTGGTCTAAAGTAAAACTTGCATAATAATTTAGTAATGTATTCATATAATTTATATGTAAGCAGGAGTTCGAGAAATAATTTGAATAGAATTAGGAATTTTTGGATATTTACGAGGCAATTGTTTGTTCGTCATTTAATTTTATTCTTGACATAATTTTGGAATTTTTAGAATAATTTTTAGAACTATATCTCAAAGATCAAAAACTGTTTTTTGTGTGTGAAAAATCTGTATTGGTCTTTCTATTCTGGTTTTGTATATTTTGTTTCCATGGCAATTTTAATGTCTTAACATTTACAACTGAATGGAATAATAATAATTCAGAAGACTAGTTTTTTTCTTATTCAGAGATAATGATAAAATAATCAAAATATTGGATTTAAAGGGTGTACGTGCTAATTACATTCTAATGCATGTTTTCATACAACTTCTAAAGCTTTTAGCTAGTCAATTGCTTGTATGAATTCAGTATTATAAAGTGGACCAATTACTTGGACAATTTAAAGATCTTAGTGTATAATTATGCTATAATCTTGAACTTTACTTTTTATTGAATGGTAAATGATGGTTTCTAATGACAAGAAAATTTATAGGAATGCGGCAGAACTATGTTGATATTTTAAATTCTAGTGGCGCAACAAAGAAAACTAGCATTTTGCCAGAAGAACTTTTTCCATCACCATATGAAAGTACCAGTACTCCCCAAATGTTCGTGCCAGGTACAAGTAAGTAATCTTTTCAAAAACCCATCAAATTTAAGTAATTTAATTCAAAATATAAATTATTTTGTATGTGAATGACTAGTTTGGGTGTTATTTTTATAACAATTATTTGTGTTTCTAAAAAGCACTAGTGAGATCACATGGGTATTAATATCTAAAATGCATTTTTTTGAGCAATTGCCATGAAATCCAGTGTATAATGTGCACCAATACTTTCATGCTGCATTTTATAATTTTGAGATATATTCGCCGAATAACACACATCCTCTCTTTTAGGAAGAAACCTGAAATGTACATGTGTAATGCTATTATGTTTTAAAGTGATTCATTTGAAGTATTATCCCAAGCTTTCGAATGAATAGTTTAGTTCTAGAGCTATTACTTTTAAGTTCATAAGGAATGTTATTTCTTTAAAGTAAACAGTATTTCAATCTATTCAGAAGTCTTAATTTTTTCTATGCTCATCTTTTTTATTTTTAAAGCTGTTATTTTCATACCCAGCATATAAGGTGCATTTGTAAATTTCAATCGAATTTTTGTTAAAAATGCTTGTTATATGCTGGATTTGACAGTATTTAATGAATTTCCTGTATGTTCTGTATTCTTTAATGATGAAATATTTATCAATATGGTTATAAAGACCAATCATACATTTATAGAAATGTCAGAATTTCTTATTCTATTTGAATGTATTAAATGAATAGGTTTTGGAAGACAAAGTATATAATATTAATTTTAAACTTTAAGTGTGTATGGGGAAGTAAGTTTAAGGGAGTATTGCAGATTTGGTAAAAATGGTTTAGTTAAATTTAAGTTGTGCGCTAAATTGTAGTGCTGTATTCTGTTTATATATTAAAATTAAAATCTGTATCTAAATTAAAATCTGCATCTAAGATTTTTAATAAGCCTTATAAATGCTTATTATCATATATTAGAGTCTTATATTTTTTGAGTTATAGATATCTCAAGTATATTTTAGATACATTTAAAGTTTATTTCCTTTATTTTTCTTAATACAGTTTGGAAGCATTTATAAATTTAAATAAACAGTGAAAATCGTTTGCATGAAACTAAGGGGGCTGAAATATTTTTTCGTGATAAAGGATATTGTTAAAAAAAATCAATGAAACAAAAACAGTTACAAGAACTTAAAAAAATTTAATACAAATTTTTCAAATTTTTTGAAAAAACAAATCATTTATTGAGGTTTGGTAGTTTCATTACTGATGCTTTTCTTTTCTTTGCATTGTTTTCTTAGCATCAAATTGTTCAATATCATCCATTTCGTTATTCATTTCACCACTGGAATGTGCGTCTAAACAACTGTGCATACTTTTCATGATGTTCCTAATTTCAGGTGATGTGGGAACAAGAGCTGAATTATTCATTTCCTTTTTATCAAAGGAATCTGTATCAATAATATTTTTTGTGCTTTGAACAAACTTCAGAATGTTTTTATCTGCCATAATTGGGGCTGTACACACATCATCATGTACTATAACGAATTCTTCCGATGATACAGTAGGACAATCCAATCTGGCTGTTCATTCTCGGAAGGGACATTTTTTTTTCATGTCAAGTGATTTTCATTTCATGTTAAGAGAAAAAAATATGCATTTTAATACATGTTAGTTTGTCGGGACTGTTGTCTTATTTCACATTAAACATACCAGTATTTCACTGTAAGTGTAATGTCATTGGGTATTAATATAATGCTAGTCTTGGTGAAATGAATTGGTTCTGTAATTCTGTTCACAGAAGCAATTTGTATGTAGAGTAAATATCAGGTGAATTTTAACCCAGGAACAACTTCATGTACATTCATAATATTGCCAATGTTTGTGTTAACAACAACTCAGTGAAGCAATAGCCAACTCATGGTCTTTATAATCGATAAATACCAATTAGACATTTTTATGTTCTAAAGCTTAGTTTTACTCCAAATTAAAGATCATTCAGTCAGTTTCTATCACTTTTTATTAACATTAAAGAATAATGTTAAATACTGACTGTTGCATTATTACAGCACAATGTTAGATTTTATATGTAATATAAATAGAAAGGATTATATGTATATATATATTCTATATATTTCTCTAGCACCTACTACTATAGACAACCCTACTGATTTTGAATCAAATCAAGCAACTTATCCTCCTCACATAGAAACACAGGTAATAATTGCTTATTCATATTTTTATTTTTTACTCTAGTTATTAATGTGTTAAGTTAACAGCTTGCTACCAAATATCATAGTAACCATATGTATAATTGATCATGTTTTCAAAAGCAGTTTGATAAATTTTATGAATACCATTTCATAAATAAAAAGAATGGGAGTA
Organism: Trichonephila clavipes; assembly: GCA_019973935.1. Classification (NCBI taxonomy): domain Eukaryota; kingdom Metazoa; phylum Arthropoda; class Arachnida; order Araneae; family Nephilidae; genus Trichonephila; species Trichonephila clavipes. Next base: position 1,315,117 of record BMAU01001132.1, read on the forward strand.
TGGCTCATCTTAATACTTTATTCTTAAAAACAATTACAGTCAACCCTCCTATAAAGCGGTACTCTCAGAATGCAGTTTCTATATAACGCGGAGCTGAAATTGCGACAGCCCTCCTATAACGCGGTACTCTTACAGCACGGTTTCTGTTTAACAATGTCCCATCACTTCTTTCCGATAGGGATAACGTATATTAGTGTTAGTTTTTTGTTTTATTTTTTTACACGGGATCTCTGCTCAACAAAAGTAACACATTGCTTCAAATTTTGTGTAATGAACGCTTAAGAAATAGTGTAAATAATTTACATTTGGAAGTGTAATACATTAATATTACTTTCTGTTGTATTTATTTTATGTTAAAATCTTGCCGCCACCTCTCCCTTCGAAATCTAGTTTTATTATGAAATAAAAAAAGTAGTGATACACTGATCGAGGAATAAATTAAAAGCGGAGTGCGCACTGAGGCATGGCGTAGACAAAACAAAACGATTAAGGAATCGCGCCCAAAAGCGCTTGGCGCGTTGCACTCCTATATTAAATCAGTAACGCCGGTGGAGTGTATCTCGTCTTTTGTATTTATTGGTCTCCATATAACGCGGTACGAATTATGTGATTTGTACTAATTCTGAGTTTCTTATAGTGCAGTTTCTATACAACGCGGTAGACGGTTTCCATAGAACGCACTACGAATTAGCCTGGTTTGTACGGTTACATCAGAGTTTCTTATAGCGCAGTTTCCATATAACGCGGTACGCACTCACCGCGTTATAGGAGGGTTGAATGTATTATTAATGAATTAAACTCACAAGAGGAGGTGTATTCCCTGTTTAGTTTTTCTTGCAATATGTATTATTAAATTCTGGCAATTGATTTTGTATATAAAAGGAAGAAAAATTCATTAAACATAATATTATAAGATGTATTTAGCATTTTACCCCCTCCAGATCATTTTTTTTTTCATTATAAAATCTTCTGGTTGTGCTTAAATATGGTAAAAATTTCTAGAAGTTCCTTATGAGTTTTTTTAAAATTATTAGTGTTAACTTATTTCTTAATTTTTTTCCATAAAAATCTTGTTTATGCAATTTTGAAGCATGCTTATGCTTTTAAATATATTTATCTATTGAATTAGATTATAGATATATTAAAATAAATAGATCACTTAAAATTTTAATGGTTGAAATAAATTATTGTAAGAAATTTAATTGTTATCCAGAGTATTATTTTTATGGTCCATAAATATTTTATTTTACTTGATGAATTATGTTTTGTTTAAATAAATGATGATTCCAAACATTTTTATTTCAAATAAGTATAAAGATTTTTTTTATTATTTTTATTTATGGGGATGTGATACTTTTCATTTTGTTGCATTCAAGGGGAATTTTAAAGTTTTGGTGTATATGTATGAAATGATTTAAAGCATCCAGATTTTTTTAACAAAGATAATAAAAACTAGGCTGTTAATACTTTTAATTATTTAGTACATTTATTTCTGTTTTAATAATGAATGGCTGGGAATAATTCCTTGTGATTGATTGCTGTTCATTTGGCATACTGTAACCAAATGTGACTTTTTCTAAAGATAGACTATTTTGTCAACAAGAAACATACCCAAGTAAAAAAAAAATGCTTTATGATTAATATTAGTTGAAAATTAAGATTAAATAATATTAATTACGTATTTTTATAAAATCTTAATAGGATTTGAACCTGAAAGAACTTTATTTCTATTTCATTGGCATTTGCAGATTTACTTTTCAAGAAACTTTTTTATAATTATTTTTTTAGGAACCTGTTGAAATTCAGTCCACTCCTTTGATGTTTGATCCTGCTGAATATGATAATAGAAAATCTAGCATTAGTACCCAAAGACTAACCCTGGGACGTACAGGGCGTAGAACATATCCTACGTGAAAAATATTTCAATGGGACATAAGGCCCTGGGTGTCCCTGCAAAGAACATGAATTTCTGGTACTTTGCCTGTTAAAGAGAAATGTGATAGAATCGAATAAATCATAGAACTTTAATTAATGAATTTATTTTTAAATGAATAAATATATATATATTTCATTATACAGTTGCCTTGAGTTAAGGAGTTCTGTGCTTACATATGTATACATGTAACTGTGCTGTTCAAATTATTTCTTTAAAGCCTTTTGTTTTTAATAAATAATTTGTTCAGCATGAAGATAATTTTTATTAAAGGTTTGGTGTAGTTTTAGCTCTGGACTATCATGGACTTTGTTTTGGGTTTGGGTATTTGAATTATTTTTATCTAATAATTCAAAGTTGAAATTCTACGCTACATTAAAAAAAATATTTTATATATGTTGTTGATTACAAAGGTTTAAATGTGGTTTTCTCTATACCTTTAAATGTTTAAATTCTATATTTTCAATATAAAGTTTTATAATAATATTTATAAATTTGAACTCCTTAACCAGAGAGTATCTTGTTCGAAATAATTTAAAACTGGATATTTATTGAAAATTTTTAGTGATAAATCTTTTTGTTCAGGAATGTTTTTATATCCTAATTATATTTTGCATGAATGAATTATTTGTAGCACAAGAGTGAATGGAATGTGATTTAGATTTTATTTAATTGGTTTATTAATTGTATGTAAAAAAAAGATAGTTTTTGGAAGGTTATTCTTCCAGTATTGCCTTGTACAGTGTAGATTGTCTTCAATTGCATTCCTAAAGTGTATGTGCATAGGTGATGCATGTGCGAAATTGTAAAAAGTTATTTAGAATTGTAGTTTTAAACCTTTGTTTTATGTACAGAATGGTGAATGGAGAGAAATATTAAAAAAATGTTTTCATATTTACTGTTGTGTTTTTGTTATTTTAATTTCTTTATAATAAACACGTTTAAGATCTATTCTAGAACTATACTAAATGTTTAAAGTTAAATGGTCATGTTCAGAATATTTTTCAAATTGGGGATTTGAGTCCTTATATGTTGACTCGGTGGCTTAGAGGTAACATGCCCACTTCGTAGGGGTATGGTTACGTAGGACCCAAGGATACAAGTCCCGGCTGGTGTCTAAAGATTTTCTGGCTGCAAAAATCATAGGCACATGTGTGATGTACCTCCTCTTGGAAGTACATCCCTCGAAGTATCAGCGTGAGCTAGAAGTGTAGGATTAGCGAAAGAACTAGGATCAAACATTTTTAATATGACTTTATTAAGATATTCAACTTAAACCTTTAACAAATGTAATTAATATGAGAGAATCTACGATGACGCAATATGCAACACAATATATATATATATTTATAATAAGATCTAATCTATATATATATATATAATTCTGACGAGTCTCAATAAGCGAACCGCCTAATCCTCGATTCTAATATTAAGTAATCAATCCTATCTTATTATATCTCTTAATAGCACTTGTCTTTATCTGCAATGGTATGCAGCTTTACAACTACTTTCTAGTCGAGCACCAATATATGTATCCACGTCAAGCACAACTTATTCAATCTTGAAACACGAACTGTAATAATCATCAACTGTCACAACGCACATCAATTGTCTAACATTCCTTTACATTGCCATCCCGCTTACTCTAAGATCCGATATTTAAAGTCCGTTTATTTGCATCTCATTTCTTGGATTTGGTTGGAAAAGAGTTGCCATTAATTCTTGCCCAAAGGACTTGTTAAAGAAAAGACGCGTAAGAAATCTTTTACGTGCCACATAATAATACGAGATGTGCGACACGTAAAAGATTCCTTGAGTATTAATTTGGCTCTGGTACTCTTGGCAAAATTATATCACAGCAATATTTAGCATCCGACAAGAGCTTGAAACAAATTTGGTAGCGAGAATCACCACCATGAAATGGCTCTCACATTTGGGGACTTGCTGTTTATGCGAAGACTTAGCTGCCAATAAGCAGCTCATTAAAAAAGTCCTGTTGCTGCTGTAGTTTTGTCTTGTAGTGGCACTGATGAACATTAAATCTGTTATGTCTCAAAGTTCTCACATCAACATGGTATAAAAGTTTGTAAAGCTCAGTTATCGTCTCTAAATCATAGTTAAAAATTACAAGCTTCTTCACCAATAATCCTCGTATTGCTTCTTAGTGCAACCTTTATATAGACAATTAAAATTTTTAGTAATAAATATAAAAATTGTTTTGAGTATGTGAATTTTCATTTTTTTAATGGAATTATTTGCAAATATATAAACATTCAATTATTTTATGGAGTGCTTTATTTTATAGCTTTTTCAACGTCATACGCAAATTCCATCTGTTAAATTTGTAACTATGACTATTAGGCTACCATGACCTCAATACACATGAAAGAAGTAGATTTCTATCAACACCAGTGATGATGTGGAGAACTTGTTACAGTATGATTTAAAGGGAGGCACATAACCTATTTTTGAAATAGGTTATGTTGTGGGCTATTTTGGACTTGCCCACAACATCGCATTCCTGAATGCAACCTTCCTCTAAACTCTAGTTTGCATTGAAAATTAAAGTTAGAATTTTTTGGGGGGATAAATACTGCAATTTATATTATATTATTGCATAAATATACACTGCTGAACATTAAAACTGTAGTCCCATGAAGGAGGGATGGTTCACATGAAAGGGATAGAATTTGTAAATAATTAGCATTTAGGTGCAATCAAACAATGCAGGAGAGAAACAGTATCTCAAACTTTGCATTAAAGTTAAACAGCAGGTTTGACATTTTGAAATTATTTGAACGCTGGTTGTTAAAAAATTGTATAAGGAAGAAATTCAGCAGGATCAATGTTGATCGAGAATGCAGTTTGTCTATTGGTATTGGTCAGAACCCAATGACTAATGCGAATATTGAATCGATTAATTCCAAAGGTCATACTGAATATCTTTCTGGATCTCAATTGCCTTCCACCTCTAACCTGCAGGCAGTGATGTCCCGAAGCCCTATACAAAAGTAGGCCCCACCTGCGACACTTTTATGTAAACAATATACAGCAAGCATTGTTGAATACTCCTACAAATGGTAAACCTTAACAAAGTAATGTGCAAACACTATTTGACAAATGAAAGTACAAACCAACTGTTGCCCGTGACTGAATGATATACAAGCCTAGGTCTAGACAAGGGCATAACATAATGCAATCTTGCGACTCTGTTGCCAGTTTGTGTATAGCTTGAAATTCCCAGTTTTTCGGAGAATATGCCTGGGAATAACATTTGAAGATTAAAATTATTCAGATCATGATCTTACTGAGGATGAGTAGAGAACTGAGCATAGGCTTATGCCTTAAAATGTCTGCTTGCAGGGATCATGTAATCACATTACTGACCTTTAGTTATGGAGTTTCTTTGCAGGAAATATGTCTGCACAAGCAGTGTGATGACATCTAGAGCTACACAAACTCCTTGACCTTACAGCGACATAGGAGCACCCGGGCCATATCTAATCAGCGCTGTCACGCAATTGTACAATGCCTTGATGCAGTGGCAATATTAGGCTTGCGAATGAGGGAGAAAAATATTAAGTTTTAATCTTATGCCTAAACATCTTATGCTTGGTTAAAACCTACAGAAACATTTATAATATAGCAAGCAAAACTTAACACTAAACCTACTGACAGTTCTTGTATACCTATTCCTACTGTGCTTGGCCAAATTCACCGGTAGTTACAAAAGTTATCAATTTTATTATTCAAAGCAAATAATGATTGATTTATAGCTAATTGTGTATAAAATTTTCATGAAATTTCGTCCAAATTTATTTTTATAAAATTTAAAACTTCATTTTTCTCACTAACTTATGTATATCTACAATGTATTGGTTTGTAAATGTACTGGCTTTTGCTCTTATCAAATCATGTAAAATCATTTTTGTTCAGTGTTTTTGAAAAGATCAGGCCTTCATATGTGCTGTGGAGATTTAGCAAATCAATAAATGCACCTTGTATTGTAGAATTTAGCTCCTACCGTCCCTAACACCCTAAATGCTGTTGCTCTCTCTTCAGTACATTGCATAATGTGATCCATTATACGGTTATTAACAAGAGAAAATGCTGTTCGTATTTGTCATTTCATGATATGTTGTTTAGCATATCCTGTTGGGCCTGATATATCCCTAAAAATATTATGCACTTGTGCCTTGCCCAGTTTTAGACTTGTCTATTTCTTCCCAAACTGTTCAGTCAACTGCTGTGTGTTTCAATATGTTGATCCTCCGTATCTGTATCACTTGAATGCCAATAACACTTTCTGTCCTGAACACTTATTCATAATATTTTCCTTGTGCTTTGTCATTTTTAGGGCAAATATTTGCTACAGAACATAACACTATACAAGGAATAAAAAATTTACATCTAAGTTTTGATATTTTATCTCCTTCAAAGCAATCCTAACCAAATTGCATAAGAACTGCTTTTGTATTCAATATACTGTGTACTCTATTTAATTGCACCTTACTCTGTGATAATCAGTAGTTAGAACAGATTATATAAACTTAAAATACATAAAATATTTTCTCCACCTGTCAAATTGACCAACTACGGTAGGTAGGACACACAAACTTTTCTTGGGGGGAAAAAACAAGTAATAACTGAAGAATAAATTATATACTATAAAGTTTAATTATGTGCAAATCTTACAGAAGTTTGAAAATGGTCAATTTGACCAGTACTGGTAGGTTTAATATTAAACATTAAGTGTACTTTTTAATATACAACCATGAAATTGTTAAGGGTTTTTGGCAACCAATACAGAGAAAAAAAGCTCAGCAGAAAGATGCACATGCAAATATCAGCACTGACATCAGAGTGGACGTAACGACACAAAATGTGCCTGCTCAGTGCAAAGGCAACTAAAGGAGAAGGAATGCATTTCCAAACATTGTGCAAAAGTGTAATTGTATGTTACTTATTTTTTTAAGCATTTAATTCTTAACTATTCTTGAGCTATGACAAAAAACAAAGGCTACAACATTCTTCCATAATAAAGGTACACATAACAGACAAATATTTCAAAAACTGAATCATAAAATTTTATTTTAAATAATTCTTGAACATATCTATTACTACTACATTTTGAGAGGTTAATGCCAATATAATTACTTTCCTCTTTATAATTTCTTTTCTATTAACTTTATATATTGATACTCTATATTTCGTTAAAAAATTTAAATGAGCTTAGTATAGACACAAATGAATGCATTTAAATTATGGAAAAATAACAAATTACCTTCCTACAAGTTACACTGCTAAAATTTTACTTGAAAAATAAAACATTTTCAACAAATTCATAAATGATGAATTAGAAAATAGTTTTGTTTTATTTTTTTTTATTACGTAAAATATATCGAAGTGTACCATATTCACTTTGTTATAAAGCTATAAGATTAAAATGAAACTTGGAATAGGGAATAAAATATTAAAATGTGCTTCAGAAATAAACAGAGTCTGAACTACAAGATGAAAAATAATTTTAATAGATATTTATAAATCATTTATATCAAAACAAATTTATATCACTGAGAACCATTTCGAATGTGAAGTAGCTCATGTTTTTTACAATCACTGATCTCCAAGACTTGTTTACATTGTTGACAAGATACTACAAAATCACTTAACTTATAGGGCTTTTTTGAAACTGCACCACGATTTATTTGACTTAGGTATCTAGTGTGGACGGTAAGAAGCTCTTGCTGTTTCTTTATGTCAGGCAACAGAGACACTAACTCCGGAAAAATTTCTAAGATAGCTTTTTCACCCAAAATATCAAGGCACTTGGCATGGTATTCACCAGCAGAGATTTCATTACTCCTGAATTTCCCTGAGGCTACTTTAAACTCTGCAAATAAAATCTTTTCTGCATTTGACAACTCAGAAATTTTTTGAATTAACTCATTGTTTCGTTGTATGAAATTTTGAGGCTCTCTGTATTCTTGAACAGCGTCTTGACTTGAAGATTCTTGATGATTGACACCATTTGTTGCATTAGGTAGTACTATTTCGCGAGCAACATCTGCCAAGGTTTTGTTTGCAATAGAAGAATTTGTTATTGTAGAATTGGCAGTAAAACCTGGTGGTGGTACTCGACTCTTTGTGATGCTTAGTCTGGGAGGTTTTTTAAGAGGTGGTTTTTCTGTGGGAGCCAATGGAGGGAAATCTTCATTGCCAAACGACAGATTATCGATACCCCAAGTATCACTGGGTTTAGGCTTTGGAGGTGCTGTAGGTTCCATAAGATGTTTTTTAAATGTATTCTTATTTTCGTCATTTGGAACCATATTAATTTTATTTAAGGAAATAGGTTTAGATTCTTCGGCTGTTTCATAATCTGATGGGGCATAGACTCTGGGTTGCTTCTTGTTTTTTGATTTGGTTTTAATGATAACAAAATGATCACCTGATGCAGAATCTGTATTATCTATATTTGAGCTAACAGATTTTTTTGGAGCAACCACATTTGGTACTCGATGTGTTGAACTATTATTTGATGTAGAACTTGATACCTTAGGAACTAATGCAGCAGCAGCTCGATGCATTGAGCTATTATTTGATGTATAACTTGATACCTTTGGAACTGATGCAGCAGCAGCAAATACAGGAGGATTTTTTTTAACTTCTAAAGATGGAAACTCTTCTTCAAAGTTAAAATCACTTTTCTTTGATGACCATTTAGATTTTGGTTGTGAAGCTCTATTCCCATTTTCTACATCTACTTTTTTAAACTTATTATCACTAGAACTGGCACTTATATTTTGTGTAGGAACACCCCACAATGCAGATTGAGAAGTCATATTGGAAGTTTTTGAAGCAGTATTTGGTTTAATAATATTATTAATTTTTTTACCTTGGTTTTTGGCGCCTTCAGAAGTTGTGTTAGAGCTTAAGGCTGGAAAATCTTCAATGGACATAACATTCCTTTTTTGCACTTGAGGTGGGTTAGCACTGACATTAACTTTTCTGCTTTGATTGTTAAAACTTTCAGAAGGTGTTGTGATTGTTGCTGAACTTAAGGCTGGAAAATCTTCTGCTGACATTACATTCCTTTTGATATTCCTACAGTAAGACTGTAAAGTCAAGGTATCACTATTGGTGCTATCTTCAGAAAGATATGGAAATTCTTGCACAGATTGTGTATCTATATTTTCTGGTTCTGGTAGCTGATCTGCTTTAGTTCTATTTCTAAAATAAATATAAGTTTCATAAGTAAGAATTAATGTTGAACAAATAATATTCTATCTAAAAGAAAAAGTGTGATGCAATAAAAGCATTTAAATGATTTTACATTAAAGATAATTTACACACACATATATATATATTTCTGTATGAGACAAACCTTATTATTCCATTAACCGTAACCATTTTATTTTACTGTCTGGTGTTTCATCCACATTTCCAGGCCTAATTTTTCAAAATGGCTGTTTTTTCTATTATGTCAAAAATTTCTGCTGTACAGAGAAAGTGGTACCATAACACATCGCTTAACCCTAATTATGATGGCTTAATTCTGTGAAAGCTTTAGAAATCAGAATAGGTCTCCATTTTAGTATCTTCAATTGTTATGTTTCTTGGAATCCAATTTCTTTCTTTTTTGGCCTTGTAGGTATTACAGCTTTCTCACTTATTATTTTATATAATACTATATAACTCAGTGGCGCAACAGCCTATGAAGACCAGGGCTTACTGTGCCCATCTCAGTGTATGTGACCATTAGGTGCTGAGGTATATGAGCAGATGTCCTGATCAGGTAGTCAGTCTGAAGCAAGGCCCCCAGTATTAAATCCCCAAGCAAGCTTGGTACTCATTTATTGACCCACTGCAGGAGGGTTGAAAGGCTGAGTCGACCTTGGCCAGCCCGAGGATATTATACTATATATATATATATTATATATATGCCATATATTTTTGTTATGAGGTGAGTTTTTATTGGTCCATTAATTTTAAGGAAAACATAGAAACTTTTTTTTTTTGCATTTTTAATTAGCCTAGCTCAAGCAAAATTAATCTTTAACTTTTTAGATGCTTTGAATACAATCTTTATTCAAAAAGAAAGAAACACAAATCCTTCAAAGTTGGTGTCAGAATCCAAGTTTCTGTATAATTTGTTAAATTCATATTTACTCAATGGGATGTCTTAATCGATATCATAATCATGCAGCGAGTTTTTCCTCCAAGGCATGAAATAGGCTGTTGACCAAGAACTATTTTTTTTAGATTTTGGCATTGCCTCTAATTTAAAATTGGTCCCCCAACTCTCATTTCTAGAGAAATGCCAAGCCACTACACAGTTGTTAAAATTTTTTGGCAAATGTGATCCCCTGTACTCAGTGGGATACATAAAAAATTTTTAAGTGTACATTACAGCCTGTAGTTAGCTATATACATATTTTACCTTACTGTAATTTGATAGAAAAATATTCCACTTGCTTCTCAACATTTTTGAAAATTATGGGATTTTATTATTTATCTGCCTAAATTGAGCATATCAACAGGTTTCAATCTTGGGTAAACTTTTGAAGAAAAAACACTCTCAGCTTATCCATGAATCAACTTATATTCAGAAATATACTGTATACATGTTTTATCTTACAAAATCTACACACAATGCATAAAATTAAAAATGTATAAAATTCTTAATAATGAACTTTTATACTTGTCTTTTGATAATAATTGTTTTCCACAATGAATCTTCAAAAATGACAAGCACAAACATAAATTAAATTATTGTATTAAAAATTTAAACTTTAAGTTTGTTGCAATAAGATGAATTTTTAAGAAATTAGGGTTTTCTTATAAAAAAAATAGTAAGTAAATATTATTTAATACTTAATTATTAAATTTAATTAGTATAGTAAAAATACTCACTGGAAAATATTTTCGTCAACATTCCTTCTTCTATTCTGAGAATATCGACCACCTCTAGGGCTAGAACTCCCTAAAGCAAAAAAATTTATAATTTAAACAAAAGAAATCACAATTCAAACATACTAATTTCTATTATATATTTACCAAAGTTTTTCAAATTATTAATTATGAAGTTAAATTATTTTAAGCATAATATTCATATTTTACAGTCATATATAGTGCTAGATTGATTTTGTGTGTGTGTGTCGGTAAAATGATTATGTGTTTTCATGAAAACACAAAAAAAGCCACACAAATATGTTCAAGATTTATTCATGGCTTAAAAGTGTGTAAGTGAGTGGATATTAATGCCACACTGTTCAGCTACACGAGGGCTTTTGGCGACGGACCTCGTAATTTTGAACCATGGTCAAGTGACGAAGACGACACCTGATCTGGCACCCCCTCTCCTAACTACCCCACCAACATGAGGACGTTTGAGCTCTCGACAGATTTAATGTATATCGTTCCCCTACACGGTGGATCTTTAGTGGTACTGGGCTCAAACTCATGACATGCCTGCCATGATCTGATACTTTGACCACTGGGCTATCGCAGCCCCTCATGGCTTAAAAGACATGTGTTCTTTTTTTTAAAATAAATAAAATGCTTTAAACATTTTCCTTTTTTTTCGGTATTAGTGTGTGTGTGGGGGGGGAATTCAAGTTATTAGACTTAAATATTAGTACTAAGTCTCTTTCCAAGACACTTTTCACTTGATTTGAAACATTAAAAAATGTTAAAAAAAGCAAGTATTTTCATAAGCACACCAGCTTGTTTTCATGCCCAAATTCCATATAGATTCCCCTGATAGCCCTCGTGTAGCTTTATAGTGTGATGCAAATATAATTCTCACTCTCACCTACATAGATTTGTACAAATTATTTGAAAATTACATCCTAACAAGTGACACACATACAGAAATCAAATACGAATATATTACCTAGGATTATTATATAACATTCAAAATCTATATTGCCTTTCAAAATAATTTGTGGCATTATATATAGTAATGTTTGACATAATAAAACTAAAAGTTTTCTTTTACTGCAATTATATGCCATGAAATATTTTTGCATGAAGAGAAGAAATGTCAAGTTAAATCAAAAGTGAATGCTATTCAAGAGTCATAGTACCTTTTAGTTATTTGTTACTACAATAACAAATAAAAACAATTAGTAATAAAAAAGATGAGTATAATTTTGTTGACCAAGAAACTTGGTACAATTCCAATCAAATTTACACCAATCAGAATATATTTCAAAGCACCTTATGGGCAAAATGTTACGTCTAATGAAATTTTTCTGGTTTGCCAAAAAAGTATTGAATGAGATTTTATAAAATTGTCTTGAAATAAATAGAGATATCAATCAGGAACTTATAAACATATTTAGAATGAACACAACACAAAACAAAGTTCTGTATTGTAATCTATGACACTAAATTCCAAAAATACACAATTCATAATACCATATTTACTCAAATCTAAGCCACATCCCAAATTCTCAACAAGTCTTTGTGGAAAATGAAAAATAGTGTAAAACAATTTAGAATCTATAATTGCTCTAATTGCCCCATCCAACGGATTTTTTTAAAATTTTATTTTAAGCAGCACCCGATTTTCAATAGCTTTAATATTGGGAAAAAAGTGTAGCTTAGATTCAAGTATCACGTAGTATGAAATAACATTGCTTGAACACTAAATAAATTAAAATGAGAGTAATTTATCCATAACAGCATACATGGCCCAAAATAACTAATAAATCAGGCAAACCATCTGTATTAATAAATATTAACTAACCAATAGAATTTAAGAACCAATCTCATTGTATTGTTAGAGTGGTGAATACAATCAGAGCAAGGGCATACTCCACCATTGACAGTTCAAATCTTTTCTTGAGGATATGGAAGCTTAGTATAAAGACGTTATTTACCATTGTAGTGTGAGGTGATTAGTGAGTGAATATTAACATTGCACTATTCAGCTACACAAGGGCTTTTGACAACGGACCTTGTAATTTTGAACCATGGTCAAGTGATGTGTGTGAGACCTGAGATGGCAACCAATGGAAGGACGTTGTATGTATTTAAGCCTCAACATATTTAACGTGCCTCGGCCCCCTCTGCACGACGGGTCTTCAGCAGTACTAGGCTTGAACCTGACATGCCAAAACAAGTCCGCTACTTAGACCACTACACTAAAGTGGCCACATGTGAGGCGGTTAAACCTGGGCAAAGTGATAAAGAGTGTGGGCATCGCGGAATGAAATCCTCTTAGTTTTGGATATGAAGGAGATATATCATGATATTGTTGCAAAAGTAAGATGTGAGGAATGGAAGTGTGAGATCATGTTTTCAGTTGATAAATTTGAGAAACTGAATGAGATATTAAATAAATGGAAAGACGTTGGGTCATGAAATGTGGAAGTATGAAAAATTATCCAAAGAAAAACTAGGTCTATTTGTAAGGCAAGCATGTAAAGGCAATATTTGTCAATTCCCTTTATTAGGAAAACAGAAAGTACCTGAAAGCGTTTCTGCTAAGATTAGAGAACATTTGCAAAGTTTGGAGAAAGAGGTGACTAGAAGAATTCTGAATTTTAAGTAAAATGAGCCTAAATTCATTTTGTCCTTTTATCTAATTACTGCTAATATTGATAGAGTACCTGAGGAGCTGCAGCTTGAACTTATTGACTAGTAGTTAGATTACAGCGTGAAGGAAATGTTTACTGCTATGATACTCACTTTTACAAATCTTTGCTGAAAAATTTCTATGTATGAAGAAATTTGCTGGGAAAATGTTTTCTACATTTGGCTGGACATATATTTGTGAGCAAAGCTTTCTTGCAGGAAGATCAACAAGAATAAATACAGGTGCAAATTGGTTGAAATTAACTTGAAAGCTGTGATGGGAATTTCAAAAAGCAATCTCATTCCTGATTTCAAAAAAATTGTAGAAAAGTGTGCTAAGGTACAATTGTTTCAATAAACTGATTCTAAAATTAAATGTGCAGGCAGCTAAAGATATTAAATTAATACAGTAAATAAACTGAATAAAACTGCCACTACTTTATTTAATTGATTTTTGTCGATTTTTTCAATACAATTTACTCTGTTTCCGAGATGGAAAGTTAACTAATGAATGCAATCCTTTTAAAAAGGAGAGAGTCTCCAGAATCCTCCACTTCGACAATGTAGCCTACGAGCCAAAATAGTTGGCCATCCCTGGCTTAAAGATAATGAACAAGTTTCTGTGTTGCTATGTGCAAATGCTGATGGAAGTTACATGTCGGGGCCCATAACTTTGAGCCAAAGTAAATAACAAAAGGCTTTACTTAATACATTGGACAAATCGAGAGTTCGCTATTGCAGCTCAAAATGCACACAGCTAGGTTCAAAAATGAAATTTTTACAACATTCTGTACTAAGATGGTGAAAATGCAATACTACAAAAGACTGAATGGTACCTAAAAGCATATGAAAACTCAGGCTATCATATCTTAAAAGATAAAAATTGATGAAATTGTAACTAGAACAGCCATCTCGGAAAGTGATGAAAACAATCACAATAAAACAGAAAATTCCAAAAACAAAATTTAGTGATTAAAAAGCACTTGAATTTTAAAAGGTAACAGCAATGAAACTAGTGGTGTAACGTATACACCCACCAAGTAAGTACTTGGGCCCAATACCTGACTTTACATGGGGCCCCTAACATTCTATGTTATGTCACTGAATGAAACCATATATCTGGATATTACAAACATTAAAGGTATTTGCGAAGCCCAGTGGTTGAGTGGTTAATTCATTGTACTTCCGCACCACAAGTCTGAGGTTCAAACCCCAGGCTGAGCAAGGTTCAGTCAGCTTTTCATCCCTTCAGTGGGTCAATAAAATGAGTACCAAGCTTGTTCGGGAACTTAACACTGGGAATTTCGCATCAGACTGACTGCCTGATTGGTGCATCTGCTCATGCACCTTAGGGCCCAAAGTCGTGTAGATTGAGTTGGGCAACATAGACCTTGGCTCTCAGAGGCTGCTGCGCCATTTGGTTAAGTTTAAAGGCATTTGCATCAATTGTTTAATAAGTTAATGCTAAAAGAAAAGAATAGATAATTAGTTGTTTCTTCACATCGATGAATGAGTCAAATATGGTCAGTGAAAATCAACCTGGATCGCCAGGTTCCAAGCAATTTTTTTCCCTAACCTAATACATATAAGGTAACCAGTGCATTGATTTAAATTCTCTTGTATAATAATACACCATTTTGTTTTTGCTCATTTCAAAGTGTAAGTTCTTTTTACTGTATTAAGTGTTTAACTATGTATCTGGCCTCATTTTATATGTTACTTTGTTTAATCCAGATGACCTAGGACTCTAACTTAGTTTGGATTAATAAGAAACTACTGTATATTAAGATCAATATATGAGTCATTCTCTTTGACAGTGGTGTATGTCCCTTTTTTACAAATAGTTATTAATTTTAACATTGAATGCAATCTGCTATGAGCTTTTGACCTATGAACAGTTCCCAAAAAAAATCCTTCTAAATTTTCCTCATTTTGTCCATATAAATTTACTTAATAAATGAAATTACAAATATAATTACTTTGAAAGTGGTAAATATCTCCATATAATATAAAATAGACTTGCACCGCTTTCAAAGAAAATGTGTGTGTGTGTGGCTCATATATCTCATGAGACCAAGTTAATAAATTATAAATGATTCAATACATTAAATGATAATAATATGAAATAGTAAGTAAAAATTAGAAGGCTCAGTGGTCGAGTGGTAGCATATCACGCTTCCACACCACAGGTCCAGGTTCTATTCCCAAGGAGGGCAAGGTCGACTCAGCTTTTCATCCCTACTGCAGTGGATCGATAAATGAGTACCAAGCTAGCTTGGAGACTTAAATACTGGGGGTCTTGCTTCAGACTGACTACCTGATCAGGACATCTGCTCATGCACCTCAGTGCCCAGTGGTCACATGTACTGGGATGGGAACAGTAGGCCCTGGCCCTCATGGGCTGTTGCACCACTGAGTTTGAGTTAAGTAAAAATTAAATTTCAAAAGAATAAAACAATTTAGCTCTCTTTATATTACATTATCATCATAAATGATTAAAGTAATAAGACAGTGCTTCTGTAACGATTTCTGATTGATCATTGATCTAGACTTCTTTTCATTAATTTCTAGAAAATCCGATTCCATTGAATTGGCCTATCCCAACTGCAATCTTTTGCACTTTCTGGTTTTCAGTTGGTCTAAAAAGCAATTCCATATTTTTGTGTTGTCATCATGCCATATAACATCACATGGGCCATCCAGTTCATTCTGTTAATCTTAAGTATTTAATAATGTCAGGTTGTTTGTATATCCTGCATAGTTCAAAAAACAATCTCCTTCTCAAGTTACCATTTGCATTTATACCACCAAGTATACTCTGTAGAATCTACCTTTAAAAAATTATGATTTTGTTTTTCTCCAGTTTTGTCAAAGTTTCGGATGCATATATTAAGACAGGTCTGACTGATATTTTGTAAATTAAAAACTTGTCTTTCTAGAAAGGAACTTTTGTCTTTCTTAACTCATAGATAGCCCTATTTGATAGATATAGTTGACTTTTTATTTCAAGAGATATTCTATTATCATTAGTAATAATTGAATCCAAATAAGTATATAACTCTTTACTGTTTCAAATATATTACATTACATGCAAGTTATTAATTTTATATACATAAAATTTATGCAATAATAAATTTATATAAAATTAACCCTTACAATTTTTTGTACTACGATGTAAAAGTTTTAAACAGTTATCCTCTTTACAAAGAACGTAAAAAAGTTAATTGTTAACAAAATTTTAAATTTAGAAATATAAAAAATGAGGAATAGGCAATAATTTTTAAAATCTACATAAAAATTGGAGGAATAATGCCTGTCCAAACAAGGAAAATTACATTAATGTAAATCTAACTAAATGCAATTTCATCATTCATAAAAACATTAATAAAAAGGAGAAAAAAAACCTTACCAGAAGGCCGATTATGAGCATAAGCAAATTCAAATTCAAGCATTCTAGCCTGTTTAGCTTCAGCTTTTGTCTTGTTTTTAGAATGATGTACAGCTATGTGAGCTTTTAGATCTATTTCACTTCTAAAGGCACTAGTAAAGGTCTCATTGATGCAACTACCTTCTTCGCACAAATAATGTTCCATACGAAAATGGTTCCTGAGATATTCATAGTCCCTGGAATATTAATAAAACAGTAAATTATTTGAATCAAATAGATAAAACATAAATAACTACTTTGATACTATTCAGTTAGCTATGCACAATTGACAAATTGCCAAATGTTGCTACCAACTATAGATTATGCATCACCAAATGCAACTATTTACCATTGTTCTCCACACTATTTTCTGCAACAATTCAGTAAAATTAAAAACAGTATTTTGTAGTCACCAAAAGTGTTCATTTGGTGAGATATGGACCAGTTAAATTGATATTATAAGGTATTACTTATTTTTTTTACATAATTGCCAAAGCAGTTGAGGCATTTATCATACTATGACACAAGCTTTTCAATGACTTCTTCAAGAAAGTTAGCCACCAGTGAAGAGGGATATGTCTAGAGGGCATCCTGAAGTTCATCATTGATGGCAAAGCATCGTCAACTGAACCATGCCTTCAAGTCTTGGAATAGATAAAAATCGCTCAGTGCTAGGTCTAGACTATATGGTGGCTGGTCAAAAACTTCCTACTTAAACTGTTTAAGAAAGTTTTTTGTTCCATAGGCACAGTGCAATTGGGAAGTATCATGAATTAAAACCACACTTGACAGAGCATTCCTCTTCATTTATTTTAAATAGCTCTGCAAAGATGATAAAGTTTTACAATAAACTTCCTTTGTTATTGTTCTCCACAGCAGAAAGTCTGCCAAAAACACTCTTTTTAGGTTAAAAAAAAACAACCATTGTTTTTCTCCAGCTCAACACCTACTTAAACCAGCGGTTGGCAACCTTTTAGCTGTGGGGTGCTAAACCAAGCTACCAATAAAAATTGAAATGACATTCATAATTTGAATTTTATTCTAGACTAATTCACAGACATATAAAATAATTGAAAACATAAAATATAATCTTAATAAATGCAATGGAAGTACATTTAAATGATATTTACTTGTAATAATGGTATATACCATCAGCATCACAAAAATGACAATAGAAGTGCTCTTTGCGAAGATGGCGGAAGAGTTCATCTGCATCAACATATCTTTCATCACAATATTCACACAAAGGATGGCCTCTGTGTGATTTTTCATCAGGATCTCCATGTCTCTTATGCATGGCAAGATCTTTTCTCGAATAACATTTCCTTTCAAATGTGAATATCTGTAAATGAAAGTAAAGAGAAACGTGTTTTATTGTTTTATAGTAGTACAAAAGAATTTAATGTTGAGATTCCTTTAAAAACATCAAAGAATATCATTTAAATATACTTCTTTATGCAAATTATAAAATTGATACAACAATAAGTGATATAAAAATAGAATTAGGTTATTCTTTACTGAATAACAACAGTAAAAGCCACTATATTCATATATTGCATGACAGTCTTAATTCTTCTTCTTCTTAAGCACTACAGCCTGATGCAGGCTAAGGCTGTCTCATAAAGTCTTCTCCATCTGGCACGAAAGCCCTCCATTGGTTAACTCCTTAAATCATGTTTGACATTATCCAGCCACCTTGTTGGTGGGCTTTCTTTCCTTCAATTCTTGAAAAAGTTATCTTTTTAATTGGAAAAGTTATATCTAAATATGTGACTCAAACCATCTAATGCAGGATGTTTTGGCTATTTTTACAATGTTGGGCTTTATTTTTTATAAATTTCATAGTATTTTCCCCACATCATTATACTTTACTCAGCCAAAGGTCTTCCTAGGATTTAGACACTGCAATTATGTATATTAATCACTCCATGAATGGTCTATCTCACTTCTTGGTCAGCCAGCACATACAGTTCATATTTGGTAAAAATGTAATATTTCTTTAATGCTCCACTTCCATATAAAGTTCACGTTTCATGTCCCAAATTTCAAAACCAATTTCTTGCCCAGTCATCGGGGAAATGTCATTTCAAAAAATTATTTGAGATTTCTGAATCAAGGAGGTTTATACGAGACAAGATAATTGGCCTTGCGCTCAAGGCCTAATCTTAAGGACCAGGGTGTTCCACTTCATCTGGTGTTTCCCCTCTAACCTGCCTGGCTTGGGTGACCCTGCTGGTAACTAAGCTATCACCAGCATAGCTCTTGGGATCGATGACAAATTCTTTGATTCTTTGAATGCACTTTAAATCTAATGAAAATATGTTGTCTTTTTACCACATATCAATATCTAAATTATAGTTGAAGTGCATCTTTTTACATTTCATAAGTGTTAAAAACGATGTACTGAAAAGTTTATCAATTTTATTTTATCTACGCACATGCTAATAAGCATGAAAGCAGTCAAGTGAGTCAAGCAATCGATGTTTATTATGTATTTTTTACAAAAAAAAAAACACTGTTTTAATTTTATTATTTGTTTTGAGGAATAAAGTTGTCAAGTTTTACATTTTGAGTCAATTATATTTTGTAATGAAATTTTTTTGAGTTTTTTAACATTTTTTGGCGTCCGCGACAGGATATTTTATTATGTTTGCTAATGTTAAAGGTTTTAAGAAAGAAGATTTGTTACTAGTTGCAGAAGAAATTGGTGAAATAATACCAGCAAAAGTAACAACTTCAGACTTAAAGAATTTAATTCTTAATAACGATGAGTACAAAAAGGATTCGGACTTCGTCACGTCTGTTTTAATTACCGCTGTTGAAGATTGGAAACAGAGAGAGGAAGTCAGAAAAGAAGAGATTGACCACAAAGAAAAGCAAAGCCAGAGACAGTATAAACTAGAGTTGGCAAGAATCCAGGCTCAGTCTAACGTAGTAGAAGTAAGTGAAAATTTACCACTATCTGAAAATAACGCTAAGAGAAAATTTCATCTCCCAAAATTAGAGTTTCGAAAATTTTCTGGAAATATTAAAGACTGGTTGCCATTTTGGAGTCAGTTCGAGCACATTCATAAAGATGGCGACATGGCCAGAAAACAAGTTTCAATATTTAATTCAAGCTACTGTTTCTGGATCTCGTGCTCAGGAGATTGAGGAAAGTTTTCCGCCAACAAGCGCCAATTATGCCAAAGCAGTGAAAAGCTTGAAAGCTTGCTTCGGTAGAAATGATTTATTAGTAAAAGTGTATATCCGGGAACTTCTGAAATGATTAATTTCTGTGTATAAAAATGAGAAGTTTTCTATGACACCTTTATATGATTAACTGGAATCACATATGAGAGCTTTAGAAACTTTAGAAGTCACGACTGATAAATATGCTTCTATATTATACCCAATGGTAGAATCCTGCTTTAGCGAAAATTTTTTGAAAGCTTCGAATGGTCATTCTACATCTTCTGCTTCTGTTGATGCCAAGGAGAGGTTGAGCAATCTAATGCAATCCATAAAAACAGAAGTTGGAGGTGAAGAGTGAATAAACTTGGCGATGTTGGGTTTTGGATTAAACGAACCTAAGTGTACACAAAGTTACAAAGAGAAGCAATGTCAGAAAAATCCTACATTTTATAACAGCATTCCTACCGCTGCAAATTTGTTGACGACAGCATCAACTACAGCCGTATTCAAGTGTATATTTTGTGATGGCAAACATAAGAGTTCTGAATGTTTTTTGGCTTAAAAAAATGAATTTTGAGGAAAGGCAGAAAATCATTAAAGAAAAACGCTGCTGTTTTGCATGTCTGGGTATCGGGCCCGCAGTTAAAAATTGCCGAGCTGCTTTAAGATGTTTTATTTGTTCTAAAAAGCATGTGATATTAATGTGCGACAAGCTGGATATAAAAGACTTCTCAGAAAAATGAAGAAAAATCCCAAATTCAAAATAACGTCAGCATGTCTAATTTAAAAAAACGTAATAACAGAGTATTTCTACAGACTTTAAAGGCTGTGCTGGTTTCTAGAGATAAAAAGAAAAGTTTAAGATTACTTTTGGATTCCGCATCACATAGATCTTACATTTTAAAAAATGTTACACAAGAAATCGGCTATCCTTCTCTTTGACAAGAAAAGCTAGTACATTCACTTTTTGGAGGTATTTCCAGCAAACAGATTACATATGACTGCTACAAAATATGGCTAAAGGATTTGGATGAAAAATTCGCTTGTAATTTCGATGCATTGGATCAAGACAAAATTTGTGAAAATGTTGAGCCTGTTTGAAACGGATCTTGGATAAGAGAACTGAAAGAAGATAATATTATTCTATCTGACGTAAATGATAGCAGCGGATTGATCGATATACTTATTGGAGCCGATATTATGGGGAAAATGTTAACTGGAAAAAAAAGAATGCTGAAATCTGGTCTTGTAGCAGTTGAAACACATTTAGGATGGACATTAATGGGAAAAGTATCCGAAGAAGAAATCCCAAAAGAAAGCTCAGTTTTGGCGATGACTGCAACATCCATGTTTGTAAATGAGCTTGATATATCTAATTTATGGCAATTAAGACTTGATTGGAATCGATGATCCTATTGAAAAGAAGTCCAAGCAAGAAACTGACCTTCAAACATAAGAACATTTTTTAGAGATTATAAAAATTATGATGGGCGGTATGAAGTTTGTTTACCTTGGGCTGATGACAAATCACTGTTACCCGATAATTTACACTTAGCTCAAAGACGACTGGAATACACTACCTCGAAACTTAAGAATAATAATTTATATCTGAAATACGAAGAAATTTTTGCAAGTTGGCTCAAAGAGGGTATCATAGAAGAAGTTCCACTAACTGAAATATATGGTTACGGGAATTATTTGCCTCATTGACCTGTGCTGAAACCGAGCAGTGTTACTACTCCAATTCGACAAGTTTTTGATGCGTCGGCACGACTCCCTAACCACCCATCCCTTAACCAATGCTTGGAATGTGGACCGAATTTGATTGAATTGTTGCCTGACCTGCTACGTTTTAGAGAAGAACTTGGTGTAGTAGGAGACATTAGAAGAGCTTTCTGTCCAATAAGCATTCGTGAAGAAGAAAGGGATTTTCTTCATTTTTTTATGGTGGGAGAATGAAAAGCAAAATAAATTAAAGTATTTTTGACATACCAGAGTAGTTTTTGGTGTAACATGTAGCCCTTTCCTGTTAGCCTCAGTGATTGACTATCACAATAGAAGAAGAGAGGAATATGACGTAAATAAAATGCGAGTTACGAAAAGAGTTTTTATTATGGTTTCATGAGCTAACATCCATAAAAGATCTTGAAGTGCCTAGATATGTACAAGTAACTAAAGAAAATCTCAGTAATTGTACCATACATACTTTTGTTGATGGTAGACAAGATGCGTATGCAGCTGTGGTATTTCTGAGAATTGAAAAAGAGGATCAAACTGAAGTGTTTTTTCCGACTTCCAAAGCTAGAGTTTCTTTGTTGAGAGGAGCCACGATTCTAAGAATGGAGCTTTTAGCTGCTGTTATTGGAACCCGATTGACGAATTCTGTCATTAAAGCTCTTACAATGGGAGAATATCAAGAGATATTATTGGAGTGATTCAACTACTGTGTTGGCATGGATACAGAGAGATAACTGATCGGTATTTGTACGCAATCGAGTAAACGAGATCTGAAGGCTAAGTGATCCCACATCCTGGAGACATGTGCCTGGTAAAAAGAATCCTGCAGATTTGCCATCGTGAGGTTGTAAAAAAAAGCAATTCCTATCGTCAAGAATGTGGGAAGGTCCTAAATGGATGAAAGATCGATTTGAGTTCAAACATCTTACAGATATAGTTAATAATTCTTACGATGAAGATAAAATTGAAAAGGAGAAGTCGAAATCCTCATACACATTAACAAATAGT
Organism: Trichonephila clavipes; assembly: GCA_019973935.1. Lineage (NCBI taxonomy): Eukaryota > Metazoa > Arthropoda > Arachnida > Araneae > Nephilidae > Trichonephila > Trichonephila clavipes. The sequence continues at coordinate 1,337,982 of BMAU01001132.1, forward strand.
GAAATCTGCAAAAATAATAATTGGTACTACAACAAGTTTTACAGATATGAAAGCATTGTTAGACTTATAACATGGATTCTCCAATTTAAACACAATTGTGTGAGATCAAAAGAAAAAAGATACAGAGAATTGGTTGTATCAGAATTCCAGGAATCTGAAGAGAAGCTAATAAGCTTGATTCAAAATGAGTGTTTTTCATCTGAGAGTGATGATCGACTTAAAGCTCTGCAAGCATTTAGAGATGAGAAAGTCCTCCTCCGATTAAAGACCAAAATTACCAACAGGAAAGATAATGATACATTTTTGAAACCTGCTATACTACCTCCAAACTACGAAGTGATTAAAAGATTAATAGTCTACACACATGAGAAAAATTGTCATGCAGGGGTGCAGATACTTTTGAATATTATAAGAGAAAAGTATTGGATTTTACATGGAAGAAGAACTGTGAAAAGAGTCTTGACAAGTTGCATTACTTGTAAGAGGTTTAGCTCTAAAAATCTGGAAACAATTACCCCTCCACTTCCAGAAGAGTGAGTAAAAGATACAGTGGTTTTTCAGATTACTGGGACCGATATGGCTGATCCACTCTTTCTCAAAGAAAATAAGAAGAGCTGGGTGTTAATATTTACTTGTGCCGTATATCGAGCAGTACATTTTGAACTTGTCACTGCCACTACCACTGAAGCAGTCTTAATGGCATTTCAAAGATTTGTTTCGCGTAGAGGAAGATGCTCCACTGTTTATCGTGATAATGGTACAAATTTTGGAGGAGCAGCCAATGCTCTAAGGCTATTGGATTGGAAGCAGGTTGAAAGACAAGGAGCTGTAAATGCTATTGAACGGAAGTTCAACCCTTTAACTGCTGCATGGTGGGGTGGTTGGTGGGAGCGCCTCATAAGAATTTTGAAAAATCTGCCAAGAAGAGAGCTAGGAAGAGCTAGCTTGAAATATGAAGAAATGTTAACTGTCCTAGCGGATTGTGAAAGCATCATAAATGCAAGTCCGCTTACTTACATTACTGAAAGTGAAGCTATAAAACCAATATCACCGTCGATGTTCCTGCAAGACATTCAAGAATACAAATTACAAGATATTGATGCTGTGGATAGTAAATCCCATACAAAAAGAATAAAATATAGACAAAACTTAATTAAAGATCTAAGAGAGAGGTTTAGATCAGAGTTTTTAGGCACTCTTATGCAACAAGTACAGAAAAGACAGCCAAGAATTAAAGTTTCAATTTGGGACATTGTTTTGGTGGGAGCTGATAACAAAAAACACATTAACTGGCCATTGGGATTCATTTCACAGCTGATTCTTGGGAGAGGCGAAGTTCGTCTTGTCAGAGTGCAGACATTGACTAATGAGCTGCTTCGCCCTATACAACGGTTATACCCATTGGAGATTGCAACCTCAGTGAGTGAGTGAGTGAGTGAAGATTAACGTCGCACTGTTCAGCTGCACGAGGGCTTTTGGCGACGGACCACGTAATTTTGAACCATGGTCAAGTGACATGGACGACACCTGAGCTGGCACCCCCTCTCCTAACTACCACATCACACCAACGGGAGGACATTTCAGCTCTCGACAGATTTAGCGTGCATCGCTGCCCTACACGGCGGGTCTTCAGTGGTACTGGGCTCGAACTCGTGACAAAGCCAGCCACGATCCGATGCCTATACCACTCGGCTACCGCGGCCAGATTGCAACCTCAGATGGTCCTCAATATTTGAAGAGCATAAAGTCAATGGATCATTCCAAGGAATCTGATCAGTTCAATGACACTGCCATCCTCAAACACACACCAAAATTCAGTAAGTCTGGAGTGAGTGAGTGATTGTTAGGTTTTATGGCGCAAACAGTAAGTCTGGAAGACTGAAGGTTCCAGAGAGACTTAACTTGTAGATTGTATTTACAAGTTCAAAATAGTTTTGATTATGCTCCATAATCAAAAGGTGGGAGGATGTTAAAAACATTGTACTGAAAAGTTTATCAATTTTATCTACACACATGCTAATAAGCATGAAACGTGACGGCAGTCGGGCGAGTCACGAAAATCGGATGTTTATATGTATTTTTTACAAAAAAAAAAGAAAAAAGAACCATGTTTTAATTTTATGATTGGTTTTGAGGAATAAAGTTGTCAAGTTTCACACTTTGAGCGATTATATTTTGTATAGAAATTTTTTTAAAGTTTTTTAACAATAAGTATCCCTTTTTATAAGTAATTTTTTTTAATATGTCTTTCTTTAGATTAGGGTGAACTCCAAGTCATTTAAGAAATATGTAACTTTTTTTTTATTTCTAATGGGCTGTGGATAGGTGTTCTACATTATAGACCTAGCACATTCTCCGAAAGCTGATATGTAACTAATATACAATACATTTTTTTTCGTTCAACAAATACATTTTAATTTTAGACTAAATTAAAAAAAAAAATTTTCAACTAAAAATTTTTAATATTGATTCATAAATCAAATAAAAAGTCCATAACAACTTGTTTATTACAGTAGCACATAAAAAAGAAACATTGGTTGATAAGTTAATTAGCACTGAATTTTCACGGAACTAACTACATGGAATGAGTAGTGTGCTAAACACATGATAGGAGAAAAAAACTTCACATGATCCTTTTTACAATAATATAGAGAAAAAACAATGCCATTAAAATAAAAAAAACCGAACCAGAAATACTCTAAGCGTTGTTTTCTGGATCTACTATATACAAGTAAAATAATAAATGTCAAAGCCTTCTTCTTACATGTACTTATAAATCAAAATATTCATTTTCATATTGGATATCTATAATTAAACAGTTGACATTGAAACTTTATTTCAGAATATTCATCATCTTCCAGATCTTCTTTTTCGAACTTCTCAAACTATAAATGACAGAGGTAATTGCATTAAGTAAAAATTAGCATGATCAAATATACCATTTGAATGTCAATATGTTTACTGATTTGATTAAAATAAATGATCAGATCAAAACAATATTTATAGTGTTGCCACTCATTTAATCATTCTTCAAACCTTTTGAATAATAAAATGAAAAAAAGTTTAAAACAAATTTATAAAGTAGTTTTTAATGATATAACACAGAAAAAGGAGATTAACCTTCTAAGTGTCCTATAAAAGATACGCAATTCACTCCCCAATGCCACCCCTTTTCTTATAGGCAGACATATATTGTCTATTGAGGAGGAAAGAAAAGGCATAAATAAGCAAATTTTTCTCCGTAATATGCAAATTCTTTGCAAACACTGTCATTATTTTATTGCATTCCAAATAATTTAACTGATAGCAAAGAAAAAAATCATGTTTCAGAAAGACATATATATACGTCTGGGGCACTTAACATACCAGTTAAGGTTTCTGATTTCCCAGTTTTTTCCATTCCGGGAACATAAAAGTCATTTCTGGGAATACGTTAAAATTTCAAAAAATTTAAGAACAAGTTATTTTTAATTGACATCAATAAAAATTATGTAAAATAAGGATACATATAAATTCCAAAATTTACATTCAGTTCTTCGTTCAGCTAAAAATTTCAATCCTGAATTAAATATTTTTCTAACATTGCTACTACGAGATAAAAATTAAAACAAATATTTTAAAATTTATTTGCTGCAGGAGTAACAATCATGTAAGTTAAAAATATTGCTTCCTGTATTTAAGAGCTTTTAATTGTGCAATTGATTTCTTGTTTATGAAATGGCTATATTTTTATAACATAATAACATAACATAACTAAATATTAATATTTGGTTACACAAATGTTTGGTTTAAAAAAATGAGAAGCAACAAAAGTTTTTGAGATATTAAAATTTTCTCATCCCATACAGTTTGGGATTTCATTCCCTTCTTCAAACTCCTGATTCAATTAAATAAACTCTGTGGCACAACAGCCCATGAGGGCAAAGGCCTACTGTGACCAACTCAGTATACGCGATCTTGGACCCTGAGGTGCATGAGCAGATGTTCCGGTTAGGTGGTCAGGATGCAAAACCCCTAGAGTTAAGATCACAAGCAAGCTTGGTACTCATTTTATAGACCCACTGAAGGGATGAAAGGTCGAGTCCACCTTGCCCAGCCTGGGGTGTGAACCTTGGACCTAAGGTGTGGAAGCATGATGCTCTAACTACTCAGCCACTGGGCTGTGATTCAATTAAATAGTTTGTAATAAAAACAAGTATTGGAACAAGGAATCTAAGTTCCCATGAAAGAAACCTTAGTACCGGTTTAGCAAGACAAATGTATATGCCTGCAAAAGTTAAGAGGTTAATGCATTTGAAAAAAAAAAAATTTCTATTCAACCTCATATTTTAAAATAAGATAATTTACTTTTTATTTACTAAATTCAATTATTCAAAAATAACATACTAACCTTCAAGTGTTCTGTACATAATTCACAATAATGAAGTTCATGAGTTCTACGTACATGTTCTCTTAATTTTTCAAAAGTTGGTAATATATTGTCACATTGTTTACATTTATGCTCTAGAAGTCTGTCAAAGGCATCAGCAACTTCTTCGTCTTCAAAAATTATGTTATATTTTTTAAAACACAAACTAAATTTCTTGTAGACATCTGAAAACAATTGACGATCATGAGTAAATACAACCTAAGAAAGGGTGAAAGAAAGAAAATCATTAATTTGAAATAGTAATCATATTTTAAAAAATTTAGCTGTAAAATCTTATTCTTCTAAAATTGAGTGTGTAAAAGATATATTTTATAAAAATTGTAATCTGCTAAAACATAACAAAATTTAAATTTTAACTCTTCCTCATTTTGAAAAAAATAAATATCCGGTCTCAACATAGGAAACATAGCTTATGGTAAAATAATATATGGTCGGATCTTTATTTATGAAGTCATTAAATCTTGAAAAAAAAGTTCGTTATGTGAACAATTCATTAAACAGAGATTCAATATACTTTATATTCTTGATTCCAGAAAAAAATTTATAAAATCAAGGAATTCGCAAAACAGAGGTTCATAAAATGGTGGTTCAACATTTATTTCCTAATTGAAACACCAGGTTAAGTTAGGAAATTTGTTCCTAACAAAATTTTATGTTGTTCATCAAAAAATCTTTTAACAGTTATCAAGCAAACAAAAAGTTCATCTCAGAAATTAGTATAAATTTTTGACTTCAACAGGAAAGACATAAAAATTAAAGATAAAAGCATTTTCTGATATTTTAATAATTAGCAACTTGACATTAGCCACCCACTTTACTGAGTACTTCATGATGTTGCATGATAATATCTAAGCCCTAGTATTAAGATTTTGATTGCATTCAAAAACATCCTTATATGCGGAAAAATCAAATGGACTTGGTGTAGGCCTTCCTGCTCCAAGGGGATTTGAAACAACAACAACATCCTTATAGGCATTGTCTCTTGATTAAAAAAAAAATAGGACTTGAGCTTCTAGAAAACAGATGTATAATATCTTTCACACACCCCATATCCTCCTCTTCTTGGGAGTTGATTTTTACAAAACCTGTTTTTAGAGGATTTCTAATTCAACAAAGGAAACATCTGCCTAATTTCAAAATTAATGGTCTATTGAAAAAATGGGAATATTGCCACTGAAACGCCAGCATCATCCCCTTTGAAGTCTATTTACACAGAAACCATTCTTAGCAGATCTCTACTCAACAAAAGAAACATGCCAGTCAAATTTAAAGTCCATTAGTCAAAGATGATGAGATTTTGCAATGGGCGAGTGAGTCACTGTTCGGTAGTATAGTTTCTCATTTTTATCAAGAGGTACCCTATACATCTTTCAAACCATTCAAATTTTATCTCACTAATACACTTTTTTACCAAGAAATTTTACAATTAAATGAGAAATATAGGGAAAGCATAATGACATTTCAATATGCAAATTAACATATTTCTTCCAATAAAAATATACTTGTGATAGTTTTCATATCATTACAAAAATATCATTTGATAATTTTACAAAATAACTAATTAATTCAAGCAAAATATTCTTACTACTGAGAATCTATATTTCTTAAAAATTGTAATTCATATAGCAAGCTTATAAATGGGCAGTGACAAATAATTTAACATCATGCATTAAAAACATTTCAAAGAAATAAATTTAGAGCAGCTTTAATCGTCTTTAGTACATCCTCTTTCAGCACATTTTAATTAAAGAAGTGAAATATTGATATAAAAAAATATTGACTAGAATTTTTAAATTGTACTGAATAAAAAGCAAAAGAGCATATTGATGAGAAATTGGTAAAGCAGATGATCCTAGTGCAAAATATTTAACTTCTGTAAGATTTTAATTATATCTCAAGCGATGGAACTATTTTGCATTGAAATTACAGGAAGATATGCTAAAATATAAATTTATATGTAATTAAAACGAACATGATTTGAAAATGTTTGTGGAGATATCTGAGAATACGAAGATATTTAAAATATGAAAGTAATTTCTATAAGTTCCGAGTCATAAAAAAATATTAAAATTTTACTTACAGCTGGCATATTACTTCTACAAACAGGGCATTCATTTGTTTCACACAAAACTCTCATCCGCGTTGAGCATTCATAACAAACATGATGATCACAAGCTCCTGTGGCATATATGTCGATTTCTCTACAGCATAATATACATTCTTCTGGCTGAGCTGACTTCATTTCTAAAGAATAATTCAAATTGTTTCACAAAGTTTTCAAATCTTTTAATAAATAAAAAATTGTTAAAATGTTTTTTTTTTAAAAATCAAATAATTTACGAATAAATGTGACAATATTGATACACCATTGTGGATGATAATTTATGCAATAAAAAAACTAACTTTTAATTGTGACTGGATGGTGCAATGTGTGATCACGAAGTTCTACTTTCCCTTCTTGTACACAGGGCATACAGACGAAATACTTGTTTTCATTATTTACTTCATTTTATCTTCAAGTTGTGATGTGTAACGAGTTGAATTGTTTCAGTTACGCACAATGACAGAAAATTACCGGCATTACCGGAAAACGCAATTATTGATTTAACAAGGTTTTTGTTAAATTACTTTTCATTCTGTAATATCATCTTTCTCATAGATTAAAGAAAATCTTTACTATTGTTTTGCCTTACATTTATTTACGTTTCGAAAAAAATATAGGATATTTTCGTAAATTTAATAAATGGTTCATAGATATTATGTAATATATCTAATGATTCCAAATACCGAAAAAGTACTAAAAAGTCTTTTTTTTAAGTATGTGAATTATTTTCTTCTCATTATTACATTCTTTAGAGGTGGATTGACAAACTTCCGACCCAGACGAATTATTTTTAAATTTTTATGTATGAGTTTTAAAAATATTCATATTACAACAATAAATTTATTTGTTTGGAATAGCTTTTTCTGTTATTAATAGTTAAAAATAAAAAGGATTCCAAATAACTAAATGTTTCTTTTTGTAATGTTACCGTTGATGTAAAAAAAACACATGAAGTTTGAGTAATTTTCGCTTGTTTCACCAGTTTTCCTTTCTCAGAATATTTCCTTACAACTTAATCAACATAAATTCATTATTTTGATTTAGAAAAAAAAAGTGCATTCCTAGATTTTTAGCTCGATTATCCGGTGGGGTCGTAGGATGTGTCCATTGTTGTTAGAGGTAGGGTATGCTACAGATATTGAATGTGTTGTGCGTTAACTTCTCCCACCCTTTCCTAAACTAGATGGGAAAGGTTCGTGTCGTGCTCTGATTTTCTGTAAATGATACTGTCTAACAGTTAAGTTACATATCTAAATAACGCATTTTCCATATTATTGTGAAAAATTAGCAACAGCATAGTAGTTACATTTCTGAACTTAGGAGAATCTTTCTGAGGACAAATGTATCGACCAACCTACGTGTACACTGGCAAATAAAGTAAGTAAACAGATGTGGATGGAGAGTAGCCATTTAAATCGAATTGATACTGTGTTGGTGTCTGGCTTCTTAGGTTGATACAGTAGTTTCTGTAAGTTTTTATGTTACTTCTGCGCATTTTTGTTACATGATCATTATTATGTTCGTAAATGTTATTAACATTTATTGTTGACTTTCGTGAAAGTTTTCTCGTATTGATAGCTCGTCTGTAGTCGCCATGGCAGTTTTAAAGGAGTTTCGCTTGGAAGTCATTTAGTCTTGTTTACAAGTTGCACCGTTTACATGAACCCTGTGTATAAATTTTTGATGAATATGTGATTGCGATTTCTTTATAATTTGAAGTATGAGTTTAAGATTTTAATGATATAAATTTCCTATTTAAATAAATTTTATTTTAATTAATTTGAAAAATGATGTGATCAGCTACTAACAATATTGATAAATTTATCAATGTGTAATATATTTATCATTTCTTAATATAAATACTGACACTATTGGAAAATTTAATATTAAATAAAAATATTGATTCTCATGTAATAGATAATATTCTAGATCATTTGTTAATGTATATCTTGTTTAAATGCTATTAATTTTTTTCAATTCTTTTGTAAGATATTTGGTTTTTTTTTAATTTAACTGTATATATATGTACAAATAAAACAAAATTTAAGTATATGTAAATATTCTTTGTAATATTTTTTATTATTGGGGACTTGCCTGTATAGATTAAACTATTTATAAATGTTTTAAAGGAATTTATACCCATTTTTGATTATGTAATTAAGTTACTGTTTGATATTATTTAATTATGCTTATACTAGTTATTTTGTAATAAAATATACCATTGCATTTGCAATTTTATCTTTATGGATATTATGTGCTTAATTATGAAACAAGTTATTGGAATAAAATGAGTTTATATGTAAAGAAAATGTTATTGGTACTTACATTTTTGCACAATCTATTGGCTACATTATGTGAAACAAAGTATATGATTGCCAATTCAACGCATACGACTCATGCAAAATTGCAGTTGCCAACTTTACGAGATATCTTGAATGTTGGCAATCGTTGTGATGAGATATGCAAGTACTATTTTATTAGAAAAATTGCGATTTTTCTTGAATTGCATTCAAATAACAAATGTGATTTTTAGGGATATTTCATGTAGCTCATAGTTCTGTTGAACTTTAATCTCTTTCCTTCATTTAAAGAAGAATCAATTTAAGTAATTAACAAATTTGAATTTTGTAAAATATAAATATTTTGCTTTTTAATTTTTCGGAACATAAACTTTTTTACTAAACTCTTAATTTTAGTGCATTTTTTAAGATATTCTTAATATTGAGGTATTTTAAAGTATATATTCTCTTAATTGGTTTAACATAGCTTCTTATAATTTAAGATTAATTTTGCATGAAAATTATATTTTTAATGTAAGTATTATAATGATAAAATATACATAACCAATAATTTATTTCAAGGGTTGCACCAGATAATCTTAAATATGCATCATTTGTATTATGCAGTGCTATTCAGGCTTTACATATCTGTTTCACTTTGTTCTAAATTTAATTTATTGATAGAAAGAATATATTTTATGTTACAGTTATGTAACAAATATTCTTCCTTGGGCATTGCATTTTTAAAATGGAAGTTAAAAAGTATTTTAAGTGCTTGTGTGTACCTCTATTTAATTGAATATATGCTCCAGGAATAATTTGTTATACTCTTAATTATGGGAATTATACTTATATACATCTAATATTCATTAACCATGTTGATAATCTTAATATAATTAAGTGTAGAATTTTTTGTTATGTTCTAGAGAGAATTAAACGGGCACAGTTAACATATTATATGTATTCTTATTTGAAGCATATTATTTTAACCTTTAAAATAGCTTATTGAAATATGTTTAGCTTTATATAAAGAAGAAATATAGTATTTTTCCGCTTCGCCGGTGCAAATCTCGCCAAGCAGACTATTAGCAACAACACACAGTATACACAACTGTTCTAGGTCCAAATTTTCATTTATTTTTGACATGTTTAGGAAAAAGACGATACTTCCAAAAAAAGTCTGCAACTTGTTTAAAAAATGTACTGGTAAAAAGTTACTGACAGAGGTATTCCACTTGACATTAGTTGTATCAATTTGACAATTTTATTGCCTGTGCCGGCGAAACAGTAAAGTACCCAAATGTAATTTTTAATCTCACCATATACAGAGTGAAATGTGACTCAAATTGTTGTTTGATGTATTACCGTGATATATTTTGAAAACAATAGTTTAAAAGGTACTTGCATATTATCGCAACCATATTGGTGACATTATATGAAACAAAGTAATACATGGTTGCCAATTTGGCGAGGTATCTTGAATTTTGGTGTAGTTGCGATAGTACATAAGTACCCTCTTTGAAAACACAGTTCTGATGAATGAAATGTAGTATATTTTATTGATCTTATTTTATGTTGACTTTTTGTTATTGATTTTTGGAATAATAAAAATTTTTAGAATTGTAAAAAATTTTATTATTTACTAAGGATGATAGAAAAGGAGTATAGATTAAAAGAAAAAATAAAGTTATGAATAGCAGTTAAAATTGTATGTTTAGAACATTAAATAATTCATTCAATAATATATACTACAGAAAATAAAACAATTTTTTAAATATTTTTGCTAAAAAATATTTATAGATTTCGTTAGTAAAATTCTTTATTGATATGAAATTAGAAAGATTAAGTAGTGTTTTTTGTACTTGTGTATTATCACAACAATCAGTAATGTTCCAGATAGCTCGCCTAGTTAGCAGCCCCAATTTCATGTGTTGTATACGCTGAATTGGCAATCATGTGCTTTGTTTGATATTTACGTATTATCACAACCTATTGGCGACATTATATGAAATGAAGAAACTGTTTTCCAACTAAGCATGTGCGACACATAAGAAATCCGGGTTGACTACTTGGCAAGTTATTGAGTTGGCAATTGGTGGAATAATATGCAAATACCCTTCATTTCATATAATGTCGCCAATTGGTTGTGGTAATACATAACTACAGTGTTTTTGTTTTTTTTATTTATACCTATTTTAAGTTTTTAAAAAATTTAATATTGATGTAATAATACCTATATGTTGACATAATTATAGTTTGAAATCATGGGGTAACGCCAAGTTGTTGTTTATGTTCGCCAAGATTGGCGATAACATTGCAATATGGTTACCTTGATATTTTTTCCATTTTTTGGAATATTGCAAGTTTTTAGTACTTAATGGATATTCATTATATTAGTTTTAATGTATACTATGTAATTATTTTATTAATAATATAGTATAAAAATACAATTACTGTTATATATATATATATATATATTTAATATTTATAATTATTATGTTATTTATTTACATTTATTATGTTATGAGTATTTTTATGTAACAATGATTATTCTTTTTTTTATTACTATTAAATTATTTTGTATGATTATTATATATAATTAAATCATACTATATGAATATTACATATAATTACTATTAAATTATAAGATTATTATTAAATGCTGCATATTAGATTATTCTTAATCTCTTCCTGTGTTCTTCTTTTGAAATATATTTTGATGTACTTCAAAACAATTTTTTTTAAATTATCTTCCTGGCTATTTGATACCACTAGGCCGCCATATTGGATTCCATTCCAGCGACAACAATCGATGCTTGGTGTGATTCCTTTATCACACCAAGCAGCGCTTGGCACCTTGCCCCGTGATAGTAAACTTGCAGTTAGCCAGTCATAAATCTCATCAGGTGAACATTTTGGGGATGGCATACAAGATAAACACAAATAAAAGCTACAACCTTTAAATTGTTGCTACTTTTGCTGACTTAGTATAAAAATCTCACAAAGTATATGCTTAGAAATGGTTGAGGTTTTGCTGATATTTTGTTTGATACCGATATTAGCATTTGGCAATTTATCACTTTTCCTCAATTAACTAAACTGTTCATTCTCTTGTTGAGAAAATATGATCAACTATTTTGACAAATCTACAATATTAGATGACATTCAATAATGACATTCAAGTAATTAAGCAAATTCATACCTTAATGACTGTTCTTCTTAACCATGTATTCAAGTGCATTATTTTCAGTTTCTCATAAAAAAAATTAAGTTCTTGCATACTAATGCAACAATGCTGACATTCAAGATAACTCGCCAAGTTGGCAACCCTGAATTCGCATGCATCATACACACTGAATTGGCAACCATGTGTTTAGTTTCATATAATGTCGCCAATGCAGTTGCGTTAATATGTAAGTACCAAAAATTAATTGTCAAAGATTTTATAATTTGTGGTATCTATTTGATAATATCCTAGGAACAATTGCTAAATTTGTAGAAATTTGCATAAGGTCCTTAATAACATGGAGTTAACCCCTTAACTACCGTGTGTATAAAAACCTCTCTCAATTGGTATGTTGATTGCCCCTGGTGTACGTAAACACCTTTTCCGAAGCATTGTGCTGCTATCTGTAAAACTTCTAAGGGCTTTGTAGTGCAATACAATGACCTTCACAGTGTTTGAGAAGGATTTCCTTATTTCAGAGAAGAATTTACTTATGCCATTTCTCCCTATGTTCTACATAACTATGCATGTCTGTGTAAAAAAATTAGGCAATGGGGAGCAAATTGGGATACCTTTTCTCAGCAGTTAAGGGGTTAATAAGTAAGCACCAAACTTAACCTTATATCAAAGAGTGCTTTCAGTCTTAATAACCAGTTTCCTAATCCCAAGAAAAAATATCTTTTCTGCCACATCAGCTAAGTTGTGCTACTGAATATATATATATATAATTCTACAATTGCAAAATCAGATTAATCATTAAGGAACACTACTTGATATTTTGTTTGAATTTAAATTTAGTTTTAAAAGAAATATAGTATGCAAAAAATTATAAATACATAAGTCTTCCTTGCAAAAACTTCTTAAGCTTAATAAATGTAATTATTTTTTGCTAATTTATAGTTTTGTAACATTATTATAATTAATTTTTTTATGTCAATAGCAAATAAATACACTATAAATTGAAGGGATTATGAAAAATAAAGGGACAAATTTTTATTAAAGATTTTTTTTCTAGTGGTTTGTTTTTTATTTATATAAAAAGCTAATGCTGCATTTCTTATCATTAAAAGCTATAAACTCTCTTTTTAAGTTTATATTTTGTTAAAATAAGTCATTTTTGTTTATACTTCTCACTTGATGACTTTCTTGGCTGGTAACAATTTCTAATTAAAGAAATTTTTGTATACATAGCAATACAATATGAGCATACATTTCATTCTTAATTAAGAACAAAACAGCTAAAATAAACAGGAATGGTAAATTGAAGGTATAACTTTACAAATAACCACCAGTACAGAAAATTTTTGGTCTTGGGATGTATGCAATGCTATATGACTAAAAGTTGGAGTCAGAATGTTGGTTAGTGTTTCTTTGGTATTTGTTTTACCATTTAATGTTACTCCAGAAATCTTTTATACATTGCATATAACAACCCTTGGCTGGATCAATAAAATGAACTAAGTATTACAATATGGAATGATCTTATCTTTCAGTGTGCAGTTACACAACTTGTATTATTTATAACCTTTCCTTCAGTTCTAGAATATGGCAGCAGTAGCTAATGGTTTTTGTCACAGACTAGTGGTTGGCCTGTTATGAGCCTAGTGCCACTGAAGACCTGCCACGTAGAGGGGATGGTGAACGTTTATTGTGTCGAGGTCCTCCAGTTTAGGGTGGTGTCATAGTTTGGAGAGGGGTGCCAGCGTATGTGTCGTCTTGTCACTTGACTGAGGTTCAAAATTACGAAGTCTGTTGCCAACAGTCCTCGTGTTGCTTTATAGAGTGATGTAAGTAAACTCCCACTCAGTCCGATTTTCAATTAATCCTTCATATTATTTTGAATGACATCTATAAAATCTTAGCAAAGCTATCTGGAAAAGCAATTAGGAAGTTTTCCTGCTTCTGGTGTTTCTTGATACAATTGTCTAAAAGTCCATTATGCAAATAATGTTACCAATATTTATTTATTTATTTGTTTGTGAATTATCTTTTATTAGTACCATCGATCTGAATTTTAGAATGAGATGGCAAAGGATTGCAGAAAACCTCTTTCGAGTAATTGTTTCAGTCCTGTGTTATGTGATTTAATTGAAGCTGTTCACAAAAATCAATGAAAATCTGTCAGTTCATTGTACCATAGGTAGATAAATTGTGCATTGTTGACAAATAGAATGTGTGAGTCAGCTAACCGTGTTCCTTTTTGGGTACTTTTCTCCTCTATGCATGACTGAAGATAACAGAACCAGCTTTATAATCAGGGAATTCAACTTATTCGAACACAGTTTTTCCTTTACGGATAAGACATTTATTTTTTAAGAATGTAATTGCTGTTTGTTCATTACTTGATAAATCCCACACTTTTTAATCTATTGTGGTAAAGTACAAAAACAAAAAAGGGAATAACTTCGAATTAAACAAATTGCATGGGAGAAGCAAAACAACTTTGTTCCTAGATGGTGCATCAATAGGTCTCAACATGTGTTTGGGTTTTCTTTCAAAGGCACCAGGTGACTGATGTTTAATGAAAAATACCTGTTACTGTAACACTTTGTTGAATTAATGCTTTATTATTTCATTTACTTTTGAATTCATTTTTTATTCATTTCTTGATTTATTTCATGTGCTTTCCAATTCATTTTAAAAATAAAAGTTTATAGTTTGCTGTAATTCTTGTTATGTTCATAATTTTGTGAATGACAGGACTTACCATTATGTCCAATGAATAAAAAGAGAGTATACAGTTGTTACCTTTGTAAAAAAATGTTTAAATTTGAGTTTTTTGTAATTAAAAATATTTGTTGGTGTGTTTTAATCACATTTAAGAGAAAATGTGATACAAGATGTTTTAATTTTACATAAAATCAGTATTGTGATTAATGTGATGTATAATATATCCTATGGTGAAATTGCCAGTTTCTTTTTTTTATCTGCAAAATAGGTGACAAAACTAGTGACAGTTCTCTGAAATTAGCATTATATCTAAACGAAACATATTTTCTAATGTTAAATACAAATTTTAACATTATTAAAATATAATTATTAAATTTTGAAAAACATTTTAATGTTATGAAGAATTGTACCTTATCTAGAAAAATAAAGATTTACTTTTAAAAACTCTAATTCTTCCAAAAGAAGACAAACCCTTTTAAGAGCTCTGGGAGAGTTGCAAAACACTTCATTCACATTTATAATTTTGTGTATCTTTCATAACATGAGCTTAGAAAAGTGAGAATAAAACCTACATTTTCTATGCAGTTACACATTTTTCTTGATGAATTCAAAAGTAGTGTCCTTCATGGCATTTCTCCTTGAGACATCAATTTTGAAAGGAATAAAATCATGGTGGTCTTTTTGTATTTGCATCATTAAAATTTAGATTACTCTTGGCTTTCTTCTTTCAAATTAAAATAAAATCTGGTGTATTACATGCACTTTTAACATGAAAAAGTAAGAGTGAAATTTTCAGGTGTACATTATATGCCAGGTATAAAAATTATAGCTTTAAAAATAAAATCACAAAATGATAAGTATAAAGAAACTTAGGCTTCTACATATATCGAAATACTGCTTATTTCAAAGAAATGATATACATTATGAACCTCAAGAGTGGTAATTCTATAGGCAGCCTTCTGGGATAATATCTCAAATGAATGACTTAAAATCACAAGAGCAATGCATATGAAGATTTCAGGTTTCTTAGTCAAAAAGTGGACACATGTTATACTATTTTTTATCTTGCAACATTCCTAAATAAACCTATCAATCAGTTATTTCTTCTCAACCAAATGCACATTCTTTATGTAAATTGAACATTTGACATTTTTAGGAAAAATCAGACCTTTAACTATACTTTATTGTATCACATGTGTATTCTCCTTTTGTTTCAAATTTTGAAAAAAATATAAATCGTACTTCTAAAAGCCATATTTTTCCAGACAATTAAGAGAAGGAACACATAACTAAATTATAAATTCAACTAAAAACCTGCAACTTATTTAAAAATATCTTGTATAAACTAATTATTTTAACCCAGGGTTTTCCAAATAAACTTTTGTCAGAGTTAAATTGGAATGAAACCATGAAAACGCCAAATTTTTTAGTCACTGTTGGAAAGGCTTAAAAATATAATGATTTATCTTAAATAATTATTTATACTTAGGAATTTATGTCTAAGTAAATAATTCACAAAGAAATACACATTCACATCCTGTGAATTTAATTTGCACAGAAGATAAATAAGAATTAGTGAGATTTTAAGTAACATTTTTACTGGTAAATATTGTGCAGATTTTTTGGCTATATATGCATAATCATATTTATTAATGAAGTGGAGATTTTTCTCCCTAAAAGTGAGTTGCATGATGTATAAAATAGGAAAAATAAGCTAAAAAAATTATTACCCATTTATGATTTTTGTTTATCAGCTTTATATTTTTTCTTTTACTTGAATGAAATATTTTATATGTGACCGTAACAGGTATTTTGACATAAAGCTTGCATAGTAGAATACTTTTTTTAAATTTATGAAATTGCATTTGTGTTTATACAAGTACGCATTATTTATGTCAGGAGTGAAAAAGTACTTATGTTATTCTTTAGCTTCTGACTTTTATGTAATTACAAATTTGTATAAGAATGGGTCGTTGTTTTTGTTTCTTTTCCTCCTTTTTTACCAATTAAAAAACCTTTAACTGCATCTGGTTTACATCGAAAGGTTTAAAATCTTAACATAAATTCTTTTTTGGAAAACAAGTTAATTTTTGGAATTTCATAAGTTATGTAAAAACTCAATAACATATTTTTTATATGATCATATAATATGAAATGTTAGATTGTTCAAAAAAATCATTGATTTTTAAATTCAAATAAGCATTTAGTTAATCAAAATGTTCATTCATGTGAGTGCACATTTTCAATATTTTTTAAGGAGATCCTTAGACAACAAAAATCTGTAAATTGCATTTCAATTTTAGTCCAAATGTTAAATGTTTTATTTCATACATTGCAATCCAAACTACAAAATGAAAACTACTAAACTACAAAATGAGTGGTAATCTGTATGTGAATGATCAAGCCAAACTACAAAATGAAAACTACTAAACTATAAAATGAGTGGTAATCTGTTAGTGAAGGATCAAGTATGTATTGATTCAGCAGAAACTTGTAATCTAATTCGTTAAGCTTTTACATGGTTAATTTTTACATGAATGGTACTTATCATTACTATAGATGTATAAATTATATTACAAAACCCATTTGAGCAAGTTTTTATGCAGTTTTCCAATTCCACAAGAATATGATTATGCAATTATTGTTTCACAGGCCTTAAAAATGAATAGATTTTATCACTTGCACTCTATGATAATGTAACTATATATGCCCTGCGTGTTCATTATGGTTAAACCATTGTTCTGTGCATTTTCCGTTTTATAGATAATTTATTATTTGTTGTAATTTTACAATACTTCTCAGAAACATTTGCTTATCACTAAATTAATCTGGAGCCCGTTTATTGAGCTTTTAAACCCTTTATAAAGATTTTTTCGACCACCTATTCCATAAAACTTAGTGCTTTGTGAAGCAATATAGGTACTGTTACATATATAACGTTTATGATTAAATATTTGCAACTATATGAATGTTTTCTCCTTTCTTAGGTATGCCACTTGTCAAACAGCATAACACATGGGCTCAAGCTGCAGGAAAAGGTTTGAATAATATTGGAAATGGACCTACTAATACCAGTACTTCTGAAATGGAAAATGATCAAGATAGTTCTGGCAGCTCTGCATCTAAAGTGATGAGGATGGAGGAGAATGTTAATGAATCACAAATTGCTGCAGCCTATAGTGAAGGTTGGGGACAACGGGTAGGTTTATATTTATACTTATGTGTTTTGGTAAAGTTAAATGCTTAATAACTTGGAAAAAAAATCTAAAAAGTGAAAATGACTTCAATTACGAATATAATTTCTTAAATGTATACTGTGTGTGTATTATTTTGTAAATATGTGAATTTGTTCAACAAAACAATATGTCTTCATTGGTTTCCTCATTAATGTCAAAAATATTAAAGACTATACTAGTTTTATTCGATATATGTAGTATTTATATATTATCTGCCTCTGGGCTTTCTATTACATCATTTTTCACATCTTGTCATAAAAATGTAATAACTGTGGACTTAAATCATCTTTTTTTTTTGCATTCATTTTATTAAATAAGCAGATAAGCGATTCTTAAAATAAAAATTTAAATGTTCTATTTATTGGCTTTTTTAATTGAATGAATTACATGTCAAATATTTCGGATTACAAGGGTTGAAAGATGCTTGCTTTGCTTGTCCATATAAGCACTTCATGTTCAACATGAGGCAAAATAATGTATCAAGAGTTTAAAATTTTGTTAAATAGTGGTCCTCTTAAAATAATTTTCAGTGAATTTTTGAAAGAATGTTTTTTTGGGGGTCTTACAAAAATTCACTACTGTAAAAAGATTAAATGTAAAGGTAAAGCTTTCCAAAAATAAAACTGTGAAATCAGGGGAATATATATACTCAAAAAATAAACGAAGATATATTCCTTTTTTCTTTGCAACTCTGTTATGAGAGATATAAAAGTGAAAACTTGTTCATTGATTTTTTATAAAATCCGCAAAAGATACCAGTCTTCTATTCTTTTATAGATTAGAAGAAGGCATGATTTTGTATAGTATGATAAATATTTTGGATTAAGTATAGAATAGATTGAGAGATATATCATCTAATTATTTTATACAGACCTTGACTTTGGCAGTGGTTTCCAAGTTGAATTATTGGTGAAAACTTTTGATATCAAAAATCATAATAAAATGATAGTTTAAGTATCTAGCTGATCGTTTTATTCTTTATAAACTATTTGGTCTATATTTTATCAGCAAAAGGAATTTATAATGGAATAAGTAAATTTTGGGGATACAGTAAATTTGTTATTTCACATGGAATAACCAAGTTAAATTACCAACTATAAAATTTGTTGCTTAGAAAAAGGGACAGTCTTAATATTGTTCTTGAAAATTATCCAGATTTCATACTAGGACTTAAAAAATAATAATAAATTACAAAATGTAATATTAATTAAGATAGACACTCTTGCTTTGAAATGGAAGTAGGTTTAATATATACAAACTTTTTTCAAGAATATTTTATAAGGAGTTGTGAAATGTTTATTATGATTAAGTGTTTCCTATTGTTTTTATCTGTTTTAATATTTTGAGCAACTCAAATACAAAAGTTTACAAATGAATAAAAATAATTAGGGTACTTGCATAGTAATATCACTGCCGGCCAAATTTGCGCCTTACGAAATGCGGTAACTTCCACCAAAATCTAGTGGTTGTTCTCTCTCTCTCTCTCTCTCTCTCTCTCATTCGCTGTTATAATATGGTTGCTCAAACTTGGCTTTTGTGATTTTAATATGCAATTACTATTGTTTTACTGATTGAAATAACATAAATTCTCTGTTTTAGGGAATCAATCAAGACACAGCTTGGGAAGTGCCTTCTTCCCCTCACTTAAGTCCAAAGGAAGGAAGCACCTGGACTTCAACTAGTACTGGCACAGAAATTTGGGAGAACAATGTCCGTCATCACATTAAAAACCCCACAGCTAAAACACCCACTCAAATACGAGAACCTTGGGGACATACTCCCTCTACCCATATTGGTGGTACTTGGGGTGAAGAGGAAGATACCACTAACTTGTGGACTGGTGTACCACAAGCCAGTGGTGCCACCTGGGCAGGAGAAAGTAATACTTCAGTTTGGAGTGCCAACTCTGCTGAAGGAACCAAAAATTGGGGCAATCAGAATAATGCTATTAATCCAAACATGAATCCTAACTGGAGTACTGAAACTTGTAAGTAAAAGCTCTTTAATATTTTTGATATGGTGTTTTTTTTTAGATTTTCTATAATTAAAAAGGACTATTTTGGTAATATAAAATATAATAATTTTTAACTGTTCTGTGTCAATTCCAATTTAAAAAATTTCCTAAATATTTCAATAAAAGCAATTTTAGAGAAAACAAACATTTTATTCTATTTTTTTCTATTAAAAATCATTTATAAAATGTCATTTACTGAGGGTTTTCCTTCTCATTTTCCATTGCATATTAACCCTTACCTGTAGTTACTTGCAGATATTTATACTGTTATGAATAAAATTGTTTAGTATTATAAAAATAAAGGTGGAATTAGTGTAATTTTTTTAAATAATTTTTTTTATGAAACTGAATTGTAATTTATTTCCTTGGTAAGATTTTATTTTCAGTTAATTGCCTTTATTTAAAATTTTAATATCCAAATGAGCATTCAAACATCCTTTTTTTTTTAATGAAAGCAATTTTTTAGCACATAATTATATTCTTATTTTCAGAAACTATAAGTAGAATGATGATTTTTGAAAGCAATTTTTTACTTCAATTGATAAATATTGCATTTATTCTAATTTTCCACTTGTAATAATCACTTGCAATACATAGATTAAAAAATCAATGTGTATAAGAATGCCTTATTTATTTTGTATAAAACTACAAAATAATGAATTTGCTAAATGTATTTTTTTTTAATGCAGCTGCACTACAAATAGGTTTACCTCATATGCCTCTTGCTAATGAAAATAAAAATATAGGTTAGTATTGATTGTGCATTTTTATATTAATTTTTTTTTATATTTTGTATCAGTTTTATTTTAAATGGTTGTTTAAATGTTAAATCATTTTTAAAAAAGCTAAATTAAAATTAGTTGAAATAAAAATAAGTAATTTTTTGGAAATTTAAAATTTGATAAATATAAATGTGTACCAATTAAATTCTTTAAAAAAAACTTTTAAGGAATTTTTTGAAAAATTAAATAAAAATTAACTTTTTTTTTCTTGCACGAAACCATATAATTTTTATTTGTTAAACTCAAATAAGTCATGTTACAGTTATTTCATCTGTGCTTTAAAATAAATTTCTTTATTTTACAATTAGCAGTAAAGATTATTTTTTAAAAACTTAGTTTAATTCATATATATGTGGCAAACAATTAATTTTCTAAAATTAGAACAGAAAAAATATGTAAACCTGCTTATCTATCTAATTGTTGTATTTAAAGTTTGTTACTTAACCCTTTGACCTATAATGATGTTTGTTAACTTTGAAGTCTCTTAAGACATTTAGTGGCTGTGATAGACTAGCAGTCATGAACTCATGTCCAGTAATGTCCAATCAGAGGTTCAATATTTGATAACTGAAGACCTGCCATTAAGAGAGGCTAGTACATGTTAATAAATCTGTCATGGCTTGAAATCCTCATATTAGCTTGGTGCTGAGGTTTGGAGAGTGGAGTTGTAGTTCAGGTGTTATCCTCGTTGCTTGATTACAATTCAAAATAACAAGATCCATATTCAATAGCCCTTGTATTGCTTTACAGTGCCACTTAATAAACACCCACTCACATGCTGAGATGTGAAAAATTGTCTGCTGAGAATCATGAGTTGACAAGGTCCTTCTTCAACATACAGTAAATCTTCACTCCTGAGGAAAGGAAAAGTGTACTTAAAATTCATTTTATTTGTATGTCTGGGAGGGTTAATCTGCTCTTTGAATAATGTATTCAGATTATATCAATTATTTTTAAGGAAGGTCTTAATACATACAATGAAACTTATCATGTGCCATTTTATTTGTTTAATGAGAAAGTTTTAAATAAAATTTAATACTTCAATCCATAGAAGGAAGATGAGAAATTTTGAAGTAAACTGTTTCTTAAACTTTGAATGTGCAGTAATTTTTTTAAAAAAATTGATCCTTATATTTTGTGCATTGCTGAAGTTTTAAAATTGGTCTATTTTTTCAATAAGTTCTTAAATACTTTTAATTGCTGGTATATATTTAAAAAATATTTTTCTATAATTTTTAAAACAAAGGATTTTTTAGAACTTTTTATTTTAAAGAATTTACTATTTTGTGTTTTTTTTTTACTGATGAAAACTAAAATTTTGTAGTTGAAGATTCTGGTCCCGACAATGGCCCACCGTGGGGAGATCCATCCCACAAAGCAAATCGTGCTTTTGGTAACTGGTCACCTGTAACAGGCAGCAATAAAAAAATTCCACCTACTGGATGGGAAGAAACTGCACCTCCACCACCAGTCACTTGTCAGTCAGGAACTAACTATGATGATGGTACAGCTGTGTGGGGCAATCCTATTCATCAAGGTAAAGTGTCTCACTGGAAGGAGATGCCGCCAGCCAAACAAATGCCTAACTGTGTTATGCAGCAAGGAAACTTGTGCCAGAGTGGCAATCCATGTGCCCCTCATGGTGGACCTGGCATGATTCGTTTGCCTCAAGCGGGATCAAATATGAACAAAAATGATGCCGTTTGGATGAAGAATCAGTCAATGAATCGTAACCTCAACTGGAATGAAGTACCATCTCATAGAGATCCTTCTGGACGTAGGATTTGGGCAGATGATAACCCACTTCCAGATAAAAGTATTCCAGGAACTCCTAATACACCAAATAGTGCCTTTGCAAATTGGGGAGAGCCTGGGCATCCTATGGGCCAATATTGGAGTGCAAAATCTAAAAATGCCAATTGTAGCTGGGCTGAGGGTCAAGTTGATACTAGTTCATGGGGTGGACCTATGAAGCAGGTATATTAAGTTTTTTCTTATTTCACACTGATTTTTTTTTATTAGTATCTAATAAAAGTTGTACAATATGTTTCATGAATTATTAATTTTTCTTTTGTACTAATTATACTTTATTTCTTATTTTGAAATTAACCCTTTGACGGTTAGGGAAATGAGCAGTTTTCGTTTAGTTAATTCGCGCAGTATTACGAGTAAGCAGTAGTCAAAAGTGGCAGCTGTTTTCCCCGCCGTTCTTCCAAAAATGTCGCCCTTCTACGGCGATGCCGTAGATAGCTCGCCTCATGCATTTTAAAGGTTTCTTAAAGTATTTGTAGTACACAAATAACAGTTTTTACATACTTTAAAATAATGAATAAATGATAATTATTAAATAGTAACCATATCACCAGTAAAACTAAATCAGCTAGGAGCGGGAGAACTTGAATCAATTTTACACCACTGTCGAACACTCGAAAAATTTTCCTCATTGCTTGTATCATCTTCTGAGCTTGATATGCTGTGAACAAAGTCTTCATCAGTCTCAAAACTTGATAAGCTTTCTGTTTCGAAATCAAAATCATCATAATAATCTAATTTTCGCTTTTGAGCTATGTTACTTTACAGTCTAAAAAACGTGCCAAAATACGCATAAAAAGAATAACTTATAAAAAAAAAGAACCTTCATTATGAAGAAAAATTCATGGAACCCGTACTGCCATCTGTAGACAGTAAAACTAACTAAATTTCGCGAGTAGGATTTGTTTGTAACGTAATCAATGCAGAATAATGGCCTTGAACGAGTCCATCTCGTCAGCGCCCTTTGGGGAAAGGTTTAACTACGCGAGTAGAACTCGTTTATACCCATTTCGGTCGAAATCTTGCGCCCGAGCTGAATTCGTTTGCGCATTCAGAAGCACTACTCGATTGCGAGCTAAGCTCGTTCATGACCATCAAAGGGTTAATTAAAATGTTTTTTTTTTCAGTAGTAATTGGAGAAAAAGTGTTATTTTTCACCTTTTTTTAACGATTATTGTACCAATTTTTGGATTTACATCTAACATATTTCAATAAATTATAACATTTTCATTTTCTTATACCCAAAATGACTATTTGCAGTGATTTTTGGCAATGTATCATTAAAAAGTACCATTTTCATTTTACTGGTTAAGGGTGGAATACTGTTAAAGACCATTTATTGATGGACATAATTCTCTAAAGTGCTTTTGTGTTGTTAATTGTTTATTCTGACTGTATTAAGAAAATAGGTTTTCTCCATTTTATATTATTTTATGAATATTTTTGATTTTAAAAAATTTCAAAATGTTTTAAATTATGCTTAGTAATTAATTAAAAGAATGATATATGGTTATATAAAATATGTTTTATAGACCCCATTCTCTTGCAAACCCGTAAATAGCAGGTAAATTTGAGCCAGGGAGAAAAGCCAGCTTTTTAACAGTATTTTTTTCAGCCCTTTTACTTGAGAATCTGGTGATTGGTTGATAGATTCACATAACTGTACAGTGTTATAACCGTGGAAACACCTAGAATGTTCACTATTGCCTTAATCGGAAGCTGCGTTGCTTCACATATTTTTTTATTTATTTGTTTTGTTTTTTGCAATGGATGACCAGACAAAATTAATGATTTACAATCAGATACTGGACTAGTCGCTCAACCGATATAGTGGTTAGCGATGCTGACTGTGGTGCGTAGGGACTGGGTTTGAATCCCGAAGACATGGATGTTTGTAAATGTATAGTGCCTTTGCAACAGGGAGGTACTCTAAATAGCCGTTGAGCCACAAGTCCTCTCGTGTAGTTGGTGGAAGGGGAAGATAGGTGATAGGCCCCTGGTCACCCCCAGGGTTTTCTCCCTCTTGGCACCTGCATGGTGTACAAAGCTAAGGCTAATAACAGGCATAAAAATTCTTGCCCTTAGCTGCGATGATTTTCGTGGATCTGACTTCCTCAGGCAGGTAGCATTAGTCACAACAGCACACACAGATACTGGACTCACAAATATGTATATTTATTTCTATTGTGCTAAAAATTGTAGAGATGTAAAAAATTTGATAAAATTTCAAAATTTTAATTTGATTTATTTATAATTTATTATGATACTAAAAGTGGGAAATTCATCTAAAATTTGTTTGTGTGTACATTTAAAATTTAATACATTGTGGACTACTTTTATACAAGGTTTTTTTTTATTAAATACATATTTTGAACTTACTAGATATTGTCAAAAAAAGAAATTTCTTTATTTCACATACTAGTTTCTTAGTTTGGTTACACAAGGAGATATAGATATAAAACTTATGATAGTAAAAATTTATAATTTATTTATCATAAAGATAAAAATTATAACCTAAACTTACATACAAACTAATTATATGGTAACATTCAAGATTTAATCCATTTCATATAAAGTTAAATATTTTTAACTTAAAATTAAATTAATTTTTGTCAAAAAATAAATGGAATCTCGACATTTATTGTGCATTCATGTTTATTACTTTGCTTATGCTAAGACATGCAGACATAAAACTTTTGGTGATAAAATTTTAAATGCGTGATTTACTTATCATGAAGTAAAAAAATGGTTATATATTTCAATGTTACTGTTTAATTTTAGTGTAAACTTTTCATCCATTGGAATACTTTTGTGTACTAGTAGAGATATTTTCAACGTATTAGATATTGTCAAATATAAATAAAATCTCTACATTTTTTTGCATTCTTTTGTTTTGTTTTTAATTTATTTTTAACTTAACTTTTTTAATATTGCTTTATTAGGGCTTTAATTTCTTGTCATCCAACATGCAGATTTTACAAATCTACTTTGAAAAAATGAATTTGCTTTTCTTCCCATTTGCTGTACTTTAAAGCAAGTACAAAAATTCACCCCCCTTTTTCAAACTGGTAAAATGCTGACTCGTCATGTAAACTGGTTTAGAGAGGATTAATACCAGTATATTGCCAGGCAATTTTCGTCCATGCAAATGGTTCTATAGATATTTATAAGATGTTTCCTTAAGTAATGTTAAAAAGAAATGAACTGTTCTTAACTTTTTCAATTATTTTTCTCATTCAGGGTGGAAAACCATTGAGCAAAGATCTGATTTGGGCCAGTAAGCAGTTTCGTATTCTTTTAGAAATGAACTTCAAGGTAATTTAAATTTCATTTTTGACATATAAATACTAACATATTAAATTTTTTAAAAAAACTGCATTTTTAAGAAATATTTTCTAAAAGTTGATAATAATTTAAAAAAAATTCTTTTTATAAATTTAAATAATTGATTTTTAATTGAAATATATATATATTGTAATCGTCTAATAACAAGGATACATCTTAAGCATTTTAATTGTCATTTTTTTTAAGCTTGCATCATTGATTTTTGGATGGATATAGTAAAAACTCGAGAGTAAAATTGTCCAAGCATATTAGTGTTCTGCAGAAAATCACTTTTAAAGTCATAGAATTCGTTATATACTTATCATTATATACCATGGGGCAAGTGTGATGGGTAATTCAGTCTTGGATTCAATCTGGAACTTTTTTGTTTTTTTCACATTATTCAACTTATTTAATGTAAAATTTTATTTAATTATAATGCCACATATATTTTTTATTTTCTGTTTGTTTACTGTATAATTTATTTAATCAATTTATTTTTATGAGCAACCATTCATTTACCATTTTTGGAATTTTTTTAAAAAACCATTAACCCTTAAATATTTTTTTAAATGTACATTTTGTTGCACGATACATATCATTTAAACATTAAGTATCATAATCATTATTAGCAAAATAAGAAGTTTTTGTTTTTATTAACAAATATTCGAAGATGTACTATAAATGTATGTATATTTTTTGTGAGCTGTGTAGTATTTAGTCTAGTTGTTAAGGAAGGGACTGAAAAATACAATTCCAAGATCAAATATAAGACCAATCAATTGATAGTTCTATGTTCTCATGAGGTATTGGAACTGCATCACAGCAGAAAAATAAGAGTTGCAGGACTTCTAATGGTTAAAAAAAAATGTCAAAGATTGCAAAGTATTATACTTCTAGTTGGTTATGGAATCTGTACTGCTTTGATAGAAACCCCTCCCCCTCTTTTGTCTAGTTCTGTGAATTGGTTGGTAGAATAACTTTATTCTCTGTAAGGTAGACTTAATTTTTCTCCTATTTAAAATATTCTTTAGGGTGAAGAAAATTACCTTTGTGATATTCAGTAAAATTATCACTTCTTATATGGACTTCTATATATTTAGCTTGATGGGGGAATGATCACAGTGCTTTTTCTAATTATTATTCTTTATTTAAATTATGTAATTTTTAGAGATTTTGTTGCCTTTAAACTTTTTTTGTTTCATTTAAAGTTAGTGATGCATAGGAGAATATTATTAATAGGTGTGTTTTATATTACTGTAGAAGGGAACCGATATATTTTTAAAAACTGTTTAAAGCTTACAGTAAAATTAATTTTTATATAAAGTTGCTTTTATTATTGAAAAATAATTGTATTAAAGCTGTTTTCCTGTAATATTTACAGAAAGATGACATTGAAAATGCTTTAAGACGCACTAACATGAACGTTGAGGAAGCTTTAAGTATGTATTTGTCATAAATTACTTATTTATTTTAGAGTACAAAAAGTTTGTAGATGCATAAATTTTATATACATTTAATACATTTAGTGATATTTCAGTGATATTGCCTTAAATTATATAAAATGTAATGTCTTTTTTAAAAATATTTTTGAAGAATGTTATATTAAGGAATTAGATTTTTTTTGTAGTGTTTTTTTTAATACATTATTACAGTATGCTGAAAAATGTTGAACAGAATGATTTATTTTAAATTAGTTGAAAATTGCATTCTTTTCATAAATTAAAATGATGAACTTGCTTTTTGTAGTGGAACTTCATGCCATGAACAATAAAGAAAATTCAATGCTTGACATTGATAGTTTAACTGCCATGAACTTAAACCAGCCACGAGTCCATCTTGGTAATGTTGCCGATGAGATGAATTTTACAGATCACTCCATAGATAATGCACTGCCACCAGGAAACTTATATGGCAACAGTAACTTTCCAGGGATGAATATGTTCTCTACTGGTTTTAATATTGCTCAAAATTGTAAAAATCAGGTAAGCTACTTTTTTTTATTTGAAATGCTTAAGTTTTTTTCTCGTTTGTAAAATGCCTTGTTTTTATCGTTAAAAATATCTTTGTTGCAGAATTCTGTTGGGAACAATATCGCACCTAATGTCCTTGGAAATACTGGAACAAACAATCAAGTGCCGAACTACAATTTAAATAATAGTATTAATAGTTTAAGTCCTGCTATGATGCGAAAAATACTGCAACAAACTCAAGCTTTCAATCCTGTAAGTTTAACCATTTATATTTTGTTGATTAAGTGAGAAGTTATGCATGAATGAATTATATATTTAATGACTTTGAAGCGAGTTTAATTGAAATTAAAAATTTGCTTCACGCAGGCCTGCATTCCTCAGAATACTGGACGTATGACCCAACAGAATTTTCCTTCTACTGCTCAATTGCGTCATCTTGTACAGCAAATACAAATGGCAGTTCAAGCAGGCCATTTAAATCCTACAGTAAGTATAATTTAAAAGGTCCTTGACAATAAATTTTAGTGGAACCAAAACATGTTAACTTAAAAAAAACATTAAGCTGGTCTGTATTATTGTAAATGAAACAGAACTGAGTGTCAAAACTCAGACCAATCTGTCAGAACCTATTATCATTTTAAATAACCTCAGACATGGAGATACATTGGTTTGTTCTCTGTTCAGCCATATTCTACAAAATATTATATTCTAACATTAACACTAGAGAACAATTTTTTTATAAATAAGTTCAAATATGCTGATGGCATTGGTATTGTCATTTTGGACCGAGGAAGAACTTAAATGAACCTTGTGTGTGTATTTTTTTTTTCAAGCTGAAGCAAATAAGATGCATTTGTCATTAACCAGAATAAAATCAAATATATGATTTAGTTAATGATCTTTAATTTGAAATAGTAGAATGCAGATTTTAAACTGTCAGCATATTTAAATATTTACACTCTGAAATGAACAAACTGAACAACATGGCACCAGTGCTTCACAAGAGAGTACATCTGCTAATGCATATTTTGTTGGACTAAAAAATATTTAAAATTTAATTTCATCATAATAATTACATCTTGATCACTTTTTCTTTTGAAGGTTCAGAGACATAAGAGTTTTCTGTTACTTTTTAATGCAATAAAAATGTAATATTCTTAAAAATAGTTTTTTTTTTTTTAAGTTTTGAAGAAACTTGAATAATTATTCCAGAATAAAGTACAAAGAATTGTTAAAGCACTTGTGTCTTCATTTTTATACTTAACCTAGAAATACTATGTTCAAAGGTTGTATTGTCAGGTGCTTTTTTTTTTTTTTTTTGATAGATTCAGTTATAAATAGTAAATTAAAACAAAAAAAAAAAATTCTGCATTATTTTTTTTCATGGAATATATAGGGTAATTAAGAAATAAATTATTTAAAAACTTGTTTTTTTAACCAAAGATTGATAATTTAACTTAACAATATACTTTACAGATTTTGAATCAGCCTCTTGCGCCTCAAACACTACAGCTACTGTATCAACTTTTGCAACAAATAAGATTCCTGCATCAACTTCAACAGCAGCAAATGTACTTTTCTCAGCACGGAAGTAAACCAGGAAGTCCACCCATGCAGCTCAGTGTTCAGATTACTCAAGCAAAACAGCACATTGTAAATCTTCAAAATCAAATTGCTGCTCAACAAGCTATTTTTTTGAAGCAGGTGAGCTAAATCTGTTTGTGAATTATCAAAGATCTTTGATATTTTACTCCAAAATATTATGTACTTGTAGAGGATTTTCTAAAATAGTACTTTTAAGGGTAGACTTAAATATCATTGATATAAATCTTTTAAAGCAAAGTTTTATAAGAGAAATTTTAATAATTGAAGTAATGTACATTTTTAAAAAAAAATGCAAGCAGTATAATCTGAAGTTTTGAAAGTTCATATTTGAAATTATTATATGAAATTTAAATTTTTTAATTTTGTAAACTTATAAATTAGAAATTTTTATAATTTTGCTAATAACTGATTTATTTTTTAGCTGAAATAGAATAACTAAATAATGAGGAATTTGGTGTAATATGTTTGGATTTAATGTTAAAGGACAATTAAAATTTTCCCGTTTCGTTAATACTGTTACAGTACTGTATTTAGATAAATAAAAAGAAACTAGAACTAATTTATGAGCATAGATAATTACCTGGTTTTATAAAGAAATTTGAATATGAAACTAAGGTGTGAATAATGGAAGCATAGAACCAATCAGTGAACTTGAGGCATTCACAACTGCCTATGTAAGGCAACAATTATCTGGCAAAGCTGTTAAATCGATTCCTGCTACTGAAGTGGTAGGTTATCAAGGTTTAAGTGATTTTGAATGCATAGCTTAAAATTTTTATGTTTATTAACATAACCTCTATGAGAAATATGATTTTCAGTATTGATTTATAAAATTTTCCTCTTAGCGTTACTTGCTCTGTACTGTATTGTGTGTAATTAAATGAGAAATTTATTTTCATGGTATTCATCTTAAAAACTATTTAAAAAAGCAAAAGGAAATGTAAAATTTATATATTTTACCTATTCTTTTTGAAACAGCAAGTACAGTTGCCAGTGCAGCATCCATCCCTCCAAAATCCTCAACCGTCCACATTTGATGTTGTCAAATCCAATTTGGAGTCTATTAATGGCTTGCACTCAGAATTCAGGGACCTATCTGTAAAGGAACCAACTTCCCAAGGGCATTCAAGACTCACACAATGGAAGTTGTCATCATTTGAAAAAGATGATAATCCTACTTCCAATGAAAGCAACGGGTGTAACAGAAATACCAATGATGTATCAAACGAGTTTAGTCGTGCCCCCGGTTCAATCACCAAATCATCATCAGCCAACAGCTTAGCCTCCACAACTGCTACTCATTCTGCTTCTAACTTACAAACCTTGAATGAGAACACTTGGCCTGATATGCCTAGGTCACAAAACGATACATGGTCTGATCCTAATGATGCCAACAACTCTGTCCAAGGGAACAGTGACAACATCGGCAACTCAAGTGATTCAAATGCCGATGGTAACAGCAACAAACACAACAGTGCCTCAGAAAACAAAGACTCTCCTGCCACTTCCTCCAATCCCTCCACTTCCAGCTCTTCCCAGTCCTACAATTTGAATGACCTTGTGCCTGAATTTGAGCCAGGAAAGCCATGGAAAGGGACATCACGCATTAAGAACTTCGAAGATGATCCCCATGTCACTCCTGGAAGCATTGCCAAATCTCCCTTGTCAATTAACAGTATTAAGGATTCTGATCTCTTCACTTGGAATACTAAACAGAATGTGCCCAATCTCTCCACTTCATCCTCATTAACCTCAAGTACATGGACCTACTCACCGCCTACGCCGCCAACTTCTCAAAACAGGTAGGTTTCGTAGTTATGCTTATCATGGGTTTTTGTTGATTTGTATTTTAAGAGTTTTAATTAGGATTAAAGGATTGTCTTCCTACTGAAAAAGACGTCTTTATAAAAATACTTTGAGGTCTGAGAGATTTTAAAAATTTTTTACATAACATAAGGTATTCTATATATTTGTTGTTGTTTCTAATGCCACCTCCACAAGTTTCATTGTGGAAGGGGCTAGTACATGGACCATGTCTTTCCTCCATGCAGTTTATGTCTTTTGTTCACTGCAGCTTTGAGCACCATGCACGTGACAGTATGTTTCAGCTCCGTTTCACCTCAATTTTAAAAAAGGACACCCTATGGATGGTAGGAGTTCCTCCCGCCACTCTTTCCTTACAATTAACCTCTCTTGAAGACTTTCAGCTCAATGAATATTTAGAGTGCCCTCATGCTGCATGAACATCCATGCATTCCTTATCCTTGTGGCACAGCAGTCAGCATCACTATACCATCTGGGCGGCTCGAAAATTAATTTATGCTGAAAAATACGATTTCTAAATCATATATATATATATATATATATGTATAAATTTAAAAAAATCCTTTTATAATGAAGATGATTAAGTATTAAATAAATAAGATGGTAGATTTAAAATCAAATAATAAAAAATACTCTTGAGCAAAATTTTTAGCATTGGTTTTTATATATGAATGAAAACTACGATGTTATGTGTTGAAAGTTTTAGTATTTTACCAGTAAGTTATTTCCCTTTAAGTTATGTATTGAAATAAGACCCTTCTGATCAATTAAATTTTTTAATTAACTTATATTTTTGTTTTTTAATTTAGTATACTTTCCATCTCAACATCAATTTTATTTTGTAACTTTCATTAAATTTACATTAAACTATTAAAGATTTATGCAAGCTTTTTAATTTGATAATTCTTACATTGTAAAAACTTTTCTTTTATATATGTAACATATGCCTATATATATGTAACATGTTATTTATCATTTGCAGTGATAGCCCATCTGGAAGATCTGCAAATTCAAGATCTTGGAGTAATCGGCCTTCTGAACAAGATCGCATGCCATGGAAAGGCTCATCACCAATGCCAAAGACTTCTCGCCCACCTCCTGGATTGAGTGGTCAAAACAAACCCATTACCTCAAACTGGATGGGCGGTGAAAGCGGTCCACAAGGATGGTCTTCAAATTCAGGTTCTTAAAATTTATATCTTTGTGTTATCAGAAGAAAGTAGCTCTGTTCTCTATATTTTAAATTTCAAGCATGTATATTTTTATAAAAATTTAAACAACTTGATTAAAAACAAAATAATTGTGTAATGGAAGTCATGTCCGATAATTTTCAAATTTTATTTACAACAGGACTTTCATATGATTTCATTAGTAATGTAATAAAGATGTAAGTTTTTAAAATGAGTATTAAAATGAAGTAAAAGTTATATTATTCTTAATAAGTTTGTATTTGAATATCTATTTTTTTAATGCTAATCTTTTTCTTATTTTTAAATCTGCCATTTTTATAATCGATATGTATTGTACCTGTAAATTTCAATCTTATTTGTTGTATTAAAAGTGCGTATTATAGCCAGAATATACAGTAATTTCAGTATATGTGTAAAGGTATAATTAAATAAAACGAATTGCTTTTTTAGCAAAAATTTGCAATTTTAATGTATATATAATTAATTTTCTCATGAATTATGAAGAAGAGTTTTTCTCTTTACCTCTTATATTATCTATGACAGATTTCTGTTATTTTTTTTACATCAAATTAAACAAAAGTTTTTAAAGTTCTCTTTTATTAAATCAAAAAATATTTTCTTAACTAAATTTTTTTTGAAGCAAATAATTTAATTTTAGTTGATCTTAGTATGTTATCGTAGTAATGTATATTTTAGTTGTAAATATTTCTTTCTTTCTATCTTAGGTTGGGAAAAGCAATCTGGTTCCAATTTTTTAGTTTTAAAAAATCTCACTCCTCAGGTAATTTTAAATTTACAGTTATTTTACGTAATTGGTTAGTAGTGTAGTATAATGCAGCTTGAAAAGTAAATAAATTCAAGTTGATATTAATCAAAGTTATCATGTATACCATTTTGAAAAATGGGTTTTTTTTTTTTTTCCAATTTAAGAAATGAGATAATTAAAAGACTCCTTACTTTTCTAGCAACCTTTTGTAGGAATGCATCGTTTTACATAGTTAAACAAAAATCAATTATAATTTTGATTAGAAATGTTTTTTTTTTTTTTTGGGTTCTTATAATTACTCTATATTAATTAAATAACAATGTTACCTAAAATGTTGATAATTATATCTTTAATTGTTGTCTTTTACCACTTATTTTGTATTGAAAAATGGTTATATTTTCTTAAAAATTAGAATTCTGCATTTCACAGATTTGGGAAATATTAAATCATTCCTTTTGTAGTTATTCTTAAAGGTGAAATTAGTTAAATATTTTCAAAGAAAAAAGAATTTCATTTCCTTTGTACTGTAAAAGTTAAAACGTGATAAAGTTATTTAATGGTGAAAAAAGCAATATAGAGTATTAGTTAAGCTGCTATTGAAATTTGTAATGTTCTTTGATGTGCAGGTTTAATTTTATTCCCCTCCTGTAGATTGATGGATCGACTTTGAAGACTTTGTGTATGCAACATGGTCCACTTCAATTGTTCCATTTACTCCTTAATCATGGCATTGCTCTAGTGCGCTATTCCACTCGGGAAGAAACTGAAAAAGCTCGCTCTGCCTTGAATAATTGTGTCCTGAGCAATACAACCATACTGGTAGACATTCCAACTGATGTGGAAGTCAAACAGTACCTTCAACTGGCTAGCGGCCAAATGACTTCGAGCGTGTCTTGGCCATCCGGCAACGGAAATGGCGATTCCAGCTTCAGCTCAGGGAACTCCTTTCCTATCAGCGGAAGCACCACTGCT
Source organism: Trichonephila clavipes (assembly GCA_019973935.1). Classification (NCBI taxonomy): domain Eukaryota; kingdom Metazoa; phylum Arthropoda; class Arachnida; order Araneae; family Nephilidae; genus Trichonephila; species Trichonephila clavipes. The sequence continues at coordinate 1,372,188 of BMAU01001132.1, forward strand.
AGCAATGGTGGTAGCTCAAGCAAACTCGGCACTACCAATTGGAATGGTGCAAGCCTGAATTTGCAAAGTTCAACTCTGTGGTCTTTCTCTGGTTCTGGTAGTAGCTTGTGGGGCATGCAGTCATCCACCAATGATCATGACCAATGTATACCCTCTCCCCTCAACTCTTTCCTACCCGGTGACCTCTTGGGTGGAGGCGAATCAATCTGATATATGTGATCTGTCCATCGAATATTGTGATCCATCAGGGGGATTTGATTTATTGATGTAGACCATCAAAGTCATTTACCCCCTTTGATGAGTCTCTTATATTTAGTCTCAATGGATTTAAAAAAAATGAAAAATGAAACAAAAAAAAAACTTTGCTACTTTTACAAAGGGGGGGCTGTTTTTTTCTTTTACAGTATTTTTCCGACCATTAATGGAATTAAATGGAAGACTGTATCCATGAAACAGTGATTGGGGGAAAAAAGACAGGGGAGGAAAAAAATTGTGTGATATTGGATATATATATATATATATAGCTTAATGTTTTAAAATATTCTACTTATAAGAAAAAATATTTAAAAAATAAACTTTAAGAAGTGTAGTCCGTTCATGAACGCAAAGTTTTCCATTATGTGATAAACTCATTATAGTTTTACTTTAACTTGGTTCTGCCTTCCCAACCGATATTTACTGCTCCTCAAAATGCTCAGTTGACGATATCATATTAGATAAATATCGGTATAGTGTCTTGCATACATTTGTCTAGTATTTTTGGTGCCAGGAATATGTATGTGTATGTATAAAATAGAGATATATATATAATTGTAGGACATGTAAATATACTTTCATAGTTACCTTTACAAAATGCCAAATATGAGAGAACCTCATGGAGCACAGTCAATGTTTTATTTGCAGACATATATCTTTGTAGTGTGCATTTAAACTAGATATATTTAGTTAAACCTGTTAATGTTTGAACCTATGTTATGATGGTGCACTGCATAAATCATGCAAGTTAACTCTGGTTACATAATCCATAGGTTACTTCCTTGGTGATATCGTGATTTGTTATTCCTTCCTGGGGTGCAGATATTAGCACTTTTTTTTAATTGTTATCTTCATCTTTGTCAAATGCGAGTACCTATGTAGTATTATCTGTTTTCTTTGTGGACTTGAGTATAAGTTATGTTTAATTGTTGTTATGGAGTGAAAATATTATACTTTTTGTTAAGTGCTTCTTTCTGTTGTGTTATGTAAATATTAGTTATGACAAAGATATTAGAAAAATCCATACTTCATTTGCCTTGTTGAATGATCAAAAAATGAGTGTGGCATAAAGAATAATAGTTTTGTAATGCTCTTAACTTATTTTCCATCAATGTATGTGTGTTTCACATTGTTCTGTTGCTTAGGGACAGATATCCTTTAAAAATGATCAACTGAAGCCTAATATGGGTTTTTATAATTTTTTTTATTACATCACCTAATCTTTTTAGTGCATTTTTATGGATTGTGGTTTTATGAAAACCTTGAAATTGGGCTTTTAATCGTGATATATTTTGCTTTTACTCTCAATTGTTTGTTTCGATTGACTAGTTTCCTATTGTGTGCAACATAATTGATTTAAGCAACATGCTATATTTATATCTGTTTAATGTCTCATAATTCCATTCATAATTCTATAAAATGTTTTGCATTCCTGTTTTTCTGAAGTTACTGCAAAGTATCCATTTATTAAAATCACTAGTATACTTTTTTTTTCTTGTTTATCTATTGAAATTTATGATTGTTTCTCAATGTTGCCTTCATAGTCTTGTACATTTTGGGTAAATCTAAAAAAATTTTATGGGGCATAAAAAAACTGTTATAATCTGAGAAAAACTAATTTATTATGTAATGTATTTTCATTGTGTTGACATGATTATGATGAATTTGAGCTTTTAATTAAACATCCCTTTTTTATGTTTTTGTCTTTTGTGAATTTTATTTCGATTGGGAGATGGGTACGATTTGTGCCTTAGGTATGAAAAAACATGTAGCCTACTTCTCCTGAGAGCTCAGAAATCTTCTCTTGTGTGTCTTTTTTCCTTCAAACAAAATAATTCCAAGATTTTACAATTTTTAGTGAAAAGAATTTGTGTCATGCATACCAAATATTAATTTTTAAATGTAAAGAATGACAATTGTAAATGTAAAAAAACGAATGTGTTTTTAGAGATCTGAACTTCATTCCATTATGGTAAATGTAACACTGAAGATAGTTGAGTGATGTCTTGTTTGTGTGTGATATTAAAAACTGTGTGTGCATGCTTGTGATGACCTAGCAATGCTTTCTGTGCTTTAATGTGGAAAGTCTTCGAATTATTTAAATCTGAAAAAAACTTAAGATCTTAGACTCTACCTTTGAGAAGTGGTGCTTTGATTGCACCATATTATATTTAACTTGCCACACTTTTCTCATTCTTGGTTTAAATGTTTTATTGTAGTATTGATTCTTACTGGGAGCTTTGTTTATGTAATGCTAAGAATTCCAAACATTTATGCATGCATTGTAAAAAAATCCTTTGTATGATTGACTGAACAGTCTAAATTTTTAACTGAGAGTTTTCAGTATACGGTATGTATTTTAATTTTAAAATTCATGTCACAAGTAGAGTATTAATTATAGATTGAAACTATTTGGTTTTTTACCATTTAATTTCAAAAAATTTTAATGTGCTGTATAAATGTTAAAAGATTAATATGTTTTAAAATTTCTTAAATCTAAAAATTTGTTTTAATGCCTTGAATTGCTCCAGTAAAAACCAATGACCATGCTAAGCAAAAATAAATAAGGCAACTATAAATTTAGACTGCCCAGTCCTGAATAGACACTTTAGTTTTGCCTGGTCTATGGTAATAATTATATTACTTTAAAAGTGTGCATCACTTGCAACTGAATCAGTCGCATTACTGAATGGTGCTAGTTCTGTACTTGTGTGTAAAATAGTGCAGAATAATAATAATATTAAAAAAACTGCTGTGTTCCCCTTTTTTCCAACCTTTGTGTGCATGGACACAATCCACACATTATACATGTGTCGTATTAAGACCTGTAATAATTGGTCATTTTTATTGTGATGTGGTAGTGTGTGGTGATTGTTCAATATTAATTGTTTTCTTTAATATGAATTTTTCAGTTGTAAAATTTATTGGAGTGTTTGTAGAATCTAGTGTGTTTTTGATCTAGTATAATGATGCACTAATGATAAAGAGCTTGATGTTTTGGATATATATTCATGTTGCCATTGCATTGAAATTTGTGCACTGCTGAATAAGTTGAAAAAGATTATAGATTTTTTGTACATAAAATTGGATGACACTGGCTATCATTGAAAAAATCTTGGAAAGAAATTTTCAAGTATATTTTAAAAACAGACTTTAAACTTGACCACACTAAAGTGTATTTTATCTACACTTCTCATTGCAAAAATGCCACTGACTTGCAACTTGTTTTGATTTTAGGAATATGATCTGACTCGACTCAATGAATAGTGTTGGGAGTCATTTTTCGGGTGTGCGACCTGGTATAATTGTTTTAATGTTATTACTGAATGAATTTTCCAAGCTACGATACAGTTGCTTCACTGGTATGTACCTGAAAGAAGGAAGAAAAATGTTTGAAGGGAGATCATTTCCATTTATCTCCCCGTCCCACTCTTTCCCCCTGCAATAAATTAGCTAGTGAGAATTACTGAACAATGTTTTAGAATTTCATTGCAGAAAGTTCCTAAGGCAAATTATGTCTTTTCTTCCCCCTCCCAATTCTATTATTAAATTGAATCATCCTTTTGAAATCAGCAAGTAATCTGATTATGTAAATTATAATTTACTTAACTCATGAACTAGTCTCAAATAATACATGGTGAGCTTGTATTTTGATGTTTTAAATTCTGTAATAACATTCCCCAATTTTTCATCTGATGAGACAGTATGCACTGTTTGTTTCTTGGTTGTACTATGTACCATCATTCTTAAATCAAGAGGTACACAAGTACAATAACTGCATTTAATCCTTACCTACCGTGTTTAAAAGAAAACTCAACAAAATAGGCATTGTACTTACATATCAGTCATATGAAAAGTTGTTTATTATCAAAATTATTTAATTTTGAAATTATCATTTATATTGTACAAACAGCTGCATTCCCTGACCCGTATAGATTATAGTACAAAGTGCAATTTCTTCATTATACCAAAATTCTGCTGTTTATAAATTTATTATATAATCTACCTTTGTGTGTGGAGATAAAAAAATAATCGGTTAATTCTGATACATTTGTTAAAAATTGAATATTAAAATCTCCCAGAGCTATGTATAAATAATTGTCGTGCATTGATACTATAGCAACTTAGAGCTTTTCTTGCCACGTATGAATATTTAAACTACAATAAAGCTATTGCAAACTCTGTATTTGTATTTAAAATACCAGGTTTTGAAATGTTTTCTCTGTAAAAAATATATACATTGAAATATTAATTATTCTTAATGAACAAAAGATGAAGAATAATCCTATCGGTTATCGTTATAGGACAATCATTACAGAATGTGAAATATGGAAAATAACACACTTGCTCACTTAGTATATAATTTTCACCTTTTCATTTCATAACAGTTGTTCCTTTCATCCCAATGGAGTTGATCCCCCCTAGTCACTTGTCTTTAAGTCATACTTAAAGTACATTTTATTCTAGTCATATCGGTATTAATAGATATAGCTGATGATTTCTTTTTTGAAGTTTTTAATTTGTGCTTTTTATAAATTGTGGAACACCTTTAAAATATGTGTATTGAGATTAATTTGTCTACACTAATTTTGAAAGTATAAATCCCAGTGTTTCTGTTTGTTTATATAATTTTTCTATGTAAGTCTTTTTTTTCTCAAACTAAAACATGAGATATATGTTTCGATCTGCATCATATTGACAATTGTAGCACTTAAGTTTTTTTGCGAAAGAATTATTTTTGGGGGATATGTAATAACTTATGTTTTACATAGCTTGTAATTTTTGATTGTATGAAACTGAAATCTATTTTATACTGCTGTAAGTTTAATGTTTTGTTATTTTCCCCCTCTTAATTCTCTGGATATGTGTATTTTCTGATGAAATGAAAGTATTTGTTTATATATAATATTGGAATGTTTGGTTTATTACCTTTTATGTAAACTGTCACATTATGTCTTTATCTATAACTTTGCATTTAATGATTATAACACTTCAATTTATTAATATAGAGAACCTTTATGATAATTTTTTTATGTTTTTAAGTTTCTGGTGAATTATTTTGTATCGCTTATTTTTTAAGGATGTAATGTGTTTGTTCTTACCTCATCTTATTCTTAAGTATAAAAGTTGCTCAATGCAGTTTGGTGCTCAACTAAACTGTGAAAACTAATTGAGAATCAGATACACTTATCCTGATAATTATACTTAAAACTAATTTTTTTTAATTGGAAGCGCACATAAAAGTTTGTCCACAGTATATCGAAAATTTCATTTTTATACTTCACAGAAATAATATATTTAAATAGTTAAAAGAGTAGATATATATTATTCATGTAATGTTGTAAATTAAATATTTCCTAAAGTAAACTAATTAGACAGTTTCCAGAATAATTTCTGAAATATCTTAACAATCATTAAACCAAAAGAAACTTCTTGATGAAAAAAACGAGTGTTTTTTCCATGTTATTTACTGCCATGTTTAGAAAAAGGTTTATAATTGAATTTGATGTTCATATTCATGTATCTAAAACCTTCATGCAATATTAAGACAATTCTGTAATATGTATAAAAAAAATGACAGAAAATGAAAAATTGGAAATTTTGGGTGTTTTAAAATTGGTGAAATACATCAAAAAGAATTTGGAACAAATTGCTGCCTTATTGTATTTTAGAATTTTTAAAATGAAAATGTCTACCAAGTGTAATATGTGTATTTTTAATGATATGTGAAAAGGCCTTGTTCTGCAGAATGAGTTTATGCTATGTAAAAAAATATATAAATATATTTTACCACCATTGTGCTCAAAAGGTTAATGGAAATTTTTTTAGATCTTATATAGTATTTATATCTTAACACACGATAATTCCTCCTTGGAAGTTTTATAGATTACAAGTCAAGAAAATTACTTTATTGCTGAAGAATCAACTGTCCTTATGAAAAAGTTTATCTAAAAAAAGAATTTTTAACTCCTGAATTGAGGGGAAAATCAGGGGAGGGGGGGAATTGAGTTGGTGTACATATCACTGATGTTTCTTAATTGTGATTTTTCTGTCAAAGCATAGTCATAAATTATTTGTTATACATATGGATATTTTGAAAAAAAAAGTGTTTGTTTAATTTATGTTTTAATGCTTTGGATATATATATATTATCGTTTGCAACATTTCACAAAAACTTCATGACAGTTTTATGACTAATGGATTTTTTAAAATCTTAATGAGATTGAAAGATAATTTTATTTCATTATTACTTAATTAAGAGAGGAAGTATTAAATTTTGTAGATTTTATGTATTTTTTTGACTGCACATCCTTGTTTTAAAATCATTGTGTGTGTAATTTAAAAAAAATTGTTTTTATAAAATGAACCTGTGATCATTATCTTAAGATACTAATATATCTTACTGTTGAAGTACTAATGAACTCTTGATTAGCAGTTAGTAGATTGTACAGTTTAGTGTGTGTGTATGTGTGTGAAATATTGCATAGTTTTGTAGATTGTGGTTGTCAAACTTATGCATTTAGTGATTCTTCTTTCCAGTCAAATATTTTTACTTATGTACATAAACTATATAAGGAGAGATGCTCAGTTCGCTGGTTTAAAAAAATACTTTTTAAAAAAGCTTTCAAAGTGTCAAATTGAGTTAAAATGATACATACCTATTTGTCTAAATTTAAAAAAAAGAAAAATCTCATCAACACATCTACAAAGAAAGCTATTTTTGACTTACTGTGTGTGTGTGGTTTAACCTTCATATCTTTAAATACCACTTTGATGTTTTAAATATAGATACCTGCAGAGGCCTACATATACTATAAAATGAAGTTTGTGTACATCCTAACAATGATGCTTACAATGCAGTGTGTCATAGTTGTAATAACCTATTCAATGAAGATAAAAGTTTATATACAGAGCTGCAATGTGAAATGACTGAACTTTCAGTGTTCTTTGCAAACTACAGCAGTGGTGAAAAAACGGTGATGGCAGCAATGCACAATGTTTACAAAGGCACTTTTCTGTAATTGTTGTCTTTAATAAAGCTCTGAAAAAAAATGAGTCATAATTTTTTCAATCTATAGTGAACTAAACAGAGTAACTTAAAAATTCATTACTTAAGCACTTCCCCCAAAAACCATTTTATAACATTATATATTTTTAATTTGTATTATTAGTTCACACTCTCCCTATATATATATATCTTGTTCAAATTTTCAATCATTAATAAAATACTTTTTATTCATCCATTGAGTTCAAATACAATTTTTTAAACTTGTAGTGGATGACACTTGATGTGAATACAGTTTTTTCAAATGTCAATTTATTTATTAAATTTAATTAATGAATAAATAGTAACAAACAAAATTAATAGTCCAGAACCATATATAGAAAGGAAAACCGCTCATTGTGTCCCTGTAGCGCGTTGGACTTCTAATCCAAAGGTTAGGGTTCAACTCCTACCCCTGGGATGGCCTAATTTCTGAGAATGTGATTTCTTTTTACTATATATATATACTGTTTTATTTGAATAATTAAATTGAATTAATGAATAAATAGTAACAAAAATAGCCTAACACCCTACATAGAAAGGAAAATCGCTTTCTATTTTGCCACTTAATATTGTGATTCTGTCATATGTATATACATATTTGTATTAATTGAAATTATTCAATAAAAAGTAACTAAAATAAAATTTTTCTTTGTTGACCTAAGTAGGAATTGACTTAAAAAAAATTATATTACTTGTTTAATATGAAGTTCCTCTCGTCACAGTTATATTTCATGAGATGTAAATCTAAAATCTTCACAAATAATCACGTATAAACATGCATTTTATATAAATTCGATTGTTGATTCGACCAATATATATTCCAACTCATAACTGAAGTGTTGGAAGAAACTCTTATTAGTGCTTTTTCTATCTAGTATCAAAGAGCTGGATCCAAATATAGATCAAATTTTCAGATAGTATTAGTAATCTATTTATCGTATTGTATAATGAAAATTTTGAAATATTTTATAAATTTATCTTATGGCACTTCAACTTGTAGCAGTCAATTTTAATTAAAGATTACAATGTAATGCTTGATTGATATAAGTAATGAAGTATATATAAAATTCATTTAAACAGAAAAAATGGATTTATTCCAAAACGAAAAACTGCTCTCTGTTGAATAGAATAAATAATAAATTTTGTTTTTGTTGGAGGATTTTTTTTAAATATAAACAAAATGTGCAGAATTCTTCCTATTTTTTTAATAGTAAGTGAATCTAATAAAATGTGCAGTGTTTGTGGAAATTTAAACGCCCCATTGTGACATGATTATGATGAAACTACTGGTTTAGTAACACAAAGTCTGAAATCTTTTTTCAAATTCTTTGTTATTTAAATGTCTTCGTGTACCAATAAATTTTATTTAGACATTTGATATTTTCATATCTTTATTTTCAGCAATTACATTTTAATTATATTCTTTTGCGCTGGTTTAAAAAAAAACGCTTAGAGATATGGAATTGATTAAATTCTATTTTCATACACTTCCCCAAATACTTTCCTCTTCTGTTGTTTTAGTGTAATCGAGTTTTTAATTTTTGTAATTGATACTGTCTAAAATTGTGTTGGTCAGAGGTCCAGAATCAATAAATTAGTATTTCTAGTTCCTTACATAGAGGAAACTAAGTCAGATAAGGAAGTTTTTGTTTTCATTAAAAATAGTATTAAGTGTTTCAATTTCTTTGCATTATTCTTGATGCATTATAATGATTGAAATAAAGTTTATATAATAAACACATGCTATCAAATCATCCTGAAATTATCATTTTCAAAATTGAATCTAATATTTGAAAGGGATCAAGGATTCTGTTTCACATTATGTACACTTTTTTTTTGCCTAATTTTGCTCATTAGTTATACTCCAGAAAACTTCATTTCCACTTTATCTCAAACAGGTTTTAACTTCAATGAAAACATTAATTTGTTTCACTCTTGTAAACATTCATGTGGTCTTCTACTGAAAATCTAAATTATATTACACAGCAATTAAAGCCAAGTTTATTCAACAATTATAATACTTATTTAATTATTTTAATGAACTTTTTAGATAACCTTTTTAAAAAATTTAATAATATATGACTTTGGTTTTCTACCAAATTTACATTAAACTGATGAATAGTTTGAATGTAGAAATTAGACTGCTAAATGTTATATTATATCATTTACTTAACACATGATTACTTATGCTATTCACCTATTATATTCATATTTTCCTTTAAAGTTCATTTAAATGCATGTTGTGTAAAAATTGAAATTATAACAGTATGTTTTCTTATCGTTATCAATTATTTTGCATTATTTATATAAAGTCAAACTGCCATGTATCTTAGATGATATCTAGTTTACTAACTAGGAAGAAACAGATATTGAAATGTTAAATTGAACTAGATTTATGTATATTAAATAAGAATTTATAATGCTAAAAAGTAGTATTTCGTTTGAAAATGAATTTGTACTATGAAGGCCAAATTAATTTCTTGTTAGTTGTTTTAAAAAAAGCATGAACTTTTCTGTCTAGAAATTATGTGTGTTAAGGTTTCATATTAATATATCTAGAATTTCATCAGATAAAACACGATTGTTTAATGTTTTCATAATTTATAAGTTCATGTTACCCTTATTTGGATAGTAACAAAATATTTACTTTTATATATCTGGTTATTATTTAGATTCCTTTACTATTAAAAATCATTATCCAAGTTTTATTTCCAATTGTAATGATTTTTTAATTAATTGCTACCCTTTCTTAGAGCTCATAACAATTATAAACAATCATGTAATGCTTTTTAGGAAAACCTTGTAATATGCATAAATATAAAATGATTGAATGACAGTTTTTATTTTAGAAAATTTGTAATCCGATATGCAAATATGAGCAAACATAAATTGATTGAATTATTTTATTTTAAAAATAATAAAAAGTTTTTCATTTTCTTTGTTATTCTGCTTCAATATAGCTTATAATTTTCTTTAAAAGTCAAAAGATTCTTTCCTTTAAAAATTTGTGAATCTTATAAGGCATATTATGTCAAGTATTTTCAATGTAGATGTTAGTTTGCATTAATGGAATGTGGCAAAAGAGAAATATCTGTATGCAATTTTTTTATATCATAAATACAAACTAAAATAACAAATGATATTGATGTCTATAAAGGAGAAAATTCAGTGTTTTTATAAAAGTATAATTTTTATGTTATGTTGAAATTATTGTAGAATTTATTGTTAATATGAAACTTGCATGATTGAACTTAAACAAAAGTCTACCAAATTATTTATTTAAACCTTAAAGTGTTAAAAAAAAAACTTCATGTAATTTAAAGTTTTAAATAAGTATTGTGGAAGTGTGTGTAAATTTTATCAAAGGTATGAATTATCTTTAATACTGAATGAAACTGCTTATTCTATAATTTATATTTTAGAAAAATTTATAATTTGTATTTTCCTGAATTTATAGTAAGAATTAACTAATACGTTAAATTTTTAAGAACAGTTTTGCCTAAATATTTTATAAAAAAAACCTTTTGATAAGATTGATTTGAAGTTGCTTTGAACAGCTTTAATTTTTTTTTCTCTAGTAGGTAATTTTAGCTATAACAGCTGTATATGTATAGGTCACAGCTGCTAAAAAAATCTATTCTGTGTCAATAGAAATTTGATCCACATAATAAATGCATTTAATATTTGCAAGAACAATAAATCTTGCGTAATATATAACTGCATTTGAAATGCAAGAAAAATTGGATTAAGTACATCATTTCATTTAGATGCATCAAAAAAGTAAAATCTAATATTTTTTTCTATAACTTTTGAATGAACATGTTTCAATAAATGGATTTCAGAAACATTTTTACTTTTTACCAAACTAGCAGGTAAGAAAAAAAGGTAGAAAATAAAGTATTTAGTATATTTTTTACTGAAATTGTGCTTTCCTAACCCAATAGTTTCAGATGAGTTTTTTTCCCCAAGAGACATAGGTTAAATATTTTCAATCCTTTTCAGACACTTTTTTTTAAAACTAAAAGTGTACAAGTTTGGAGAATACTGTACCAGTTGAAATGTTAATTCTCCCATCATTTGGATAAAGATCAATAACCTTTATGTATCAGTTCAACAAAATTCAAACTGTCTCCGACCAAAATATTGAACAAGGATTGGATCTAATGAACCTTGGAAAGTTTTTTTATATGGTATAAAGTTTGGTACTAGCTTAGGTTTTACCTTTCTCAACCATTTGCAAATCAGAATTGCATAATTTCACAAATACCTCACTTTATTGTTGTAATTAGATACTTCAACTTTTTTAAGCCAAATTCATTTGTTTCTAATTCGTAAAAAAAATCCCATTCAGAAAACATTTTAACTGGTAATTAAAACATGAATAAAAAATTTTTTTCCTTACTATTTTGGGTTAGCATTGAAGCAATCATATTCAACCTTTTTCACAATTGCAAAAGATTTTGGAGATTTGTCTTCTACATTATCTTTTATAATTGTGTATGTAAACATGGCACTATTTCCTTAAAGCTACATCAAATTTAAACATATACTCAAATAAAAATTGTAGCCTAGATTCTAATTATAAAAAACAATGAACATATCATCAATCTTGCTTTCAAAACATGAATTTTTAATCTAATATGTATTCAAAAAATTAAATACCTGCTTATAAGCATATCATTTAAGTTTGTATTTTTTCCTCATTAATTTCAACTAGCATTCAAGTGCTAATTTCATCTGAAAAAATGTTTTTAAAAGTTCTGAATAGTTCAAAATTATCATCTTTTCCTCAAAAAATATAGGTTAAAAAATGTATACATACATTCTTTTTGGTTCATACAAGTAACTATTTAGAACTGTTCCCTACCTGTGGATCAGCTATATTCACCACGCGCATATCTGCGTAAATTATTTGGATACTAGCATAACTGCAGGAAAATTTTTGGCCTTTTCTCCCTATATAAAACAAATTAAATTCCTTGTTTTGATATCAAGGAATTCGCATGGCACTAATACACAAGTATCATTATTTGTTATATGTATATAGTAAATAATTGTACGTATTAAAATTTCCAATAAAATTCCCTTCTTAATGTTTTAAATTTTGATCCATTATATTTTTAAAAATACAATACTCCCATTCCAAGTTAGCATACCTTAAATATGAATTTCAAAAAAAAAAATTCCTATTAAAGTTATGTCTTGAAGACAACACTTTATATATCATATATCTACCCCTCCCAAGTTAGAAATAGAATTTTAAAGCATATTTTATTATGAAAAACACAAAACGGTATCTATTGGTCTAACTTTAATACAGACCATATTTGAGAAGACTTGTATTATACAAATCTTACATTTTTACCTACTATTTTTTAAACATAGTTTGCACATATTTCATTATTTCCCAAATTTAATATTAGTACTCTTGAGAAATGTTAGTCATTCTTAATAAGAAAATTCTCATAAGTTTTTATATTTAATTTTATACTTGCTTTTAGATTTTCAATTACATCTAGTTTAACAAGCTAATATGAAATATTTCAGTATGATCAGAACTTAATACTAATATTAAATAATTACATCCAAAACATAAATTACCATCAGAAGAATAAACACTCAAATAAAATCTGAAATAAATTATCTATTTACCAACTTGACTATAAAAATTATATACAAGCAAGTTATGACAATATTTACAAAGTAAACATGAGCCAAGGTTTTATACAAGCCAAATAATTTAAAGTCTTATCGATTTTTACGACGTACTTGTAACTGGATCATTACAATCACTTACACCTGTTACCGATTGATCTGGTTGCATTTCTTCCGAGTCCATTGGCTTAGTGACACCATCAGATGTAGATGATAATTCAACATCAGTTCTATCACATGCACCACTAACTTGATTTAGAGAAGCAGTTGAAGAAATGTTTGCAGTTTCGAAATTTTCCATTTCTACGATAGTTTCAGATGATCGATTGGTCCTTACTTGTTCGTTTGAGTCCATTTCAGGACTGACTTCATTTACTTCTTTAATAACAGAACAATTTTCAGAATTTAAATCGACATTGCAATCACCACAACTATCAAAATCCGCTTCAATAACATTTTCTTCTTTGGGTTCTGATGTAGGTTCTTCAATTATAGGCTCTGCTCCCATAACCAAAGTACTTTCTGTCCCCAATTCTATCTCCGTTATCTGTACAGTTTGGTCCGATGATTCGTCATTCCTATTCGAGACAGTCTCTCCTTCAGCCATAGGACAATCCTCATCCTTTTTAGAAGATTCTTGCTTGTTATCCTGTACAGCATTTTCGGACACCATATCCACATCTTCATTCTTCGTTATCGAAATACTTTTTACACCCAAATCCATCTGGCTATCTTTTTCAGGTTCAACAGAACTTGTTTCTACACTCATTTCTTCAGCTTCAGGTTTTACTTCATTAAGGTTGGTAGTAGATTCATTTTCAGGCTCATCCCCTACTACTTTATCATTTTCGGTTACTTCAGTAGGAGGTTCAACCTCCATAGAATTTTTAGGAACCTCTCCTTTAGGTTCTCTAATAACTTTGGTATCTAAAAGGTCAATACTAGCTTGGACTTTTTTCACTGCTTCTTTACGTGAAAGTCTGATAGAGCTCAGTCCCATAGTATCAATCTCGTCCAACTCGAGCATGCATCTAGTTAACATTTCATCTAAGTACCTATACTGCTTCTCCTTGTCAGTTCCAGAAAAATTCTCAACAACTGCATGATAACCTTTAAGCTTCTCAATAATGTTCTCTATCTTCTTTAAAGTTACTTGCTCAGGCGATTCTTTCTTTTCTGGTTTTTCTGCTACTTTGGCTACCTTAGAAGCACTAGAGCCATTCAATTTTACACTAGCATTTTTTGTCTCGGGAGCCTTGACTTTCGGACTCTTCACAGGAGATGAGGAATTTGATTTAGAATTATAGTTCTGCTCAACTTTAATTGGAATGTTACAGACTCTAGGTGCTTTGGAAGACTTAGGAACAGAATTTTCAACAGGATGTTTCACAGGTTCTTCGGGAATAAAGATATTCTTAGATGGTTCATTATGCAATCCATAAGAACCAGATAATGAACGGTGTCGCTTTGACGTACTGTCAGCTCCTTCAATTTCAATAGGTATCACCCGAACATGAGGTTTTCTACCAGTATCAATATTCTGGGTGTTATCAACCGATGATTTCACAGGTTCAGAAGAGCCTTCGATAAATATAGGTACTCTGTGTTGTAAACGAGGACTATTAGTAGCAGAAGTGGATTCTTCTGTTTTGGGCCCCTGTAGGACAAAGAAACAAATTAAGTATGCTAATTAATGACAGTCTACAAATCTACATACATAAAACATACTACCTTTAAACAGTAGAAATTAAGCATAGTACTAAATATATCTTTGATTTTAAATTATACTTTACTAATCCTTTCCGATATTTGCATATATGTAAACAAATATCTATCTGCATTGTATAGAATTTTATGCAGGTTTACAATAGCAGCCGGAATATATCTAATAAAACTAAACAGATACAAGATTTTTTAGCGAAATAATACGAAACAGAAACGAATTTGTCTTTTAAATACAAGCATGTTATTAAAAACACGTGGATCTACAGTTTTAAGCCTAAATTATGACCATGTCATATACTTAAAAATAAATCTTTAAGGCCACAGTACAAAAATGCTTTCTAAAATCGAAACACGACAATGCCGGTTCGATCAAAAGTTTAAGAATTATATTCAATCAGATGAGTAACAAATTTTTGTTTGCATCAATATACAAAATACGAACATTTCTCAGGTTTTTTCCAAGATAACGACACGTATTATAAATAAGCATTACACAATTTATCAATAAACGTCGTCTAACTAAATAGTGTACTTACCATTGAACCAGGATTCGAAAAATCAATGTGCATTTTGTCTTTCTCAGTAGATAGACCAAATCGCTTTCTAAGTTCCTCTTGGCGTTTCACAGCATCAGTTGTAGAAAACTGAAAAGGTATGCGTCGGAAATCCATTTTAACACACTCACGGAACTTGCTAGAACTTTCTGGAAACGAGTAGAGAAATGCAGATAGTTCCTGAAGTAGGAGTATGAACAATCAAACTAAAGGCGGAGCTTAATACAGCCAATCGCACTTTTCCTTTTCATAGCGTCAACTGAGGGCGTTGTTACCAGAGCTTTCTGAACCAATCGAGAATTGATAGATGTAACCCATGCGCGCTACATTCGTGGTATTAAAAATATAAAATTGTGTATTAGTTTTCATTAAATTTACCAAATAAAATGTGAAAAAAAGTATTAATGTTGATCGACTACTGTTTGAATTAGTTATTAAAAAAGGAATTTGCAACAATAATGCGCTTTAAAATAAATACCTCAATTAGAAATAGAATGTTTACGGTGACAGGAGTGAAGTGAATTTAACAGTTACTGACTTAACACATACAGAAACGTTACCAACAAAGTTTTGTTTACGTTGTAATATACAGAAGGAGCAATGCAGTATACTAATTTTATATATTTTCTGTTCATTATAGCTTTACAAGTTTTAACTGTATTATCTAGAAGTCATCGATTAGTTTTAAACGTAAGTTTTAGAGGATGTTTTCATTCTCGGAGTTATATTTAATAAACTTTATTGCGTGTAATTTTATATTGAAAATTAGCTTATCCAAGGAATTCTCGATCGCCATCCTCAGCTTGGAATTTTCAAATAAATATAGCTTGTAAATAGTATCATCAAAGTTACATCAGAATAATCTCTTTACTACATACTCTGAAATTCTGTAATAAATTTCGCCAAAATGAGTTAATTCCGCTTGAAGAATTTCAGACTATTTAAAACTATATTCCTGTGTTTCAAATGCTTGCTACTGACTTACGATTATAAAATCGGCGTTTCTTGCCAAAATATAACTTGACATGAAAAGTTTGATTAATCTATACTTTGTAATTGTTACTAATTAAATTTTAAACTTAAATTCTTGCAATAAAAGCTTGAAAGTATAAAATGGCCCTTAACTTGTTCAAAATATAATTGTGAATGACTTGTATAAAGAGTCGGAAAAAATATTCTGTAATCTTATTAGGCAGGCTATATAAGTCGATACTTACGCATATATTGTGGACCAATTCATCAAATGATAAGACTTTGCTAAATGCTGCAATATGTAGCCAATGGTGGAAAATTGTTCCCAATCATGTACAAAACATAATCTTGTTCATGCATATGAGGACAGCATTTGGTGACATTTTTTAATGTGTTGATACTTTTTTTTTAATTTCGATAAAATTAGTTTATGGTACAATGCATAAGTGCCAAAAATTGTGAGTGAACACATACACAAAAAAGAAAATGAAAGAAAAAAAATAGCAACTTTTGTGATTAAAAATAATTTAATATTCAATTAATTGAAGTTTGTAAATAAGTGATAGCTTGCAGTCTCTTAGACAATGAAATAGCAAGATTTTGTGTGGTATCTAAAATAATATCAATTCAAATTTGTCTCAGACATCACATTTTAGGTACTTACATATTAGCACCGCTGCTGCCAAATTGGCATCAAGGGAATTGTACTATGATATCAAACCAACAAAAACTCTTAACGTGTTTCATATGTAAAAAACCATTCGGTCACAGATTTTAATGGAATATGGCACGATGTGCATGGTGGCAATTTGGCTGTGGTGATGCTAATACATATGTTCCATATTTTCTAACTTTTCTGTCGTTCACTATCCCATTCATATTCAATGAGATTCAAATCTAATGACTAAGGATAGTACAGATTCTTTGTATCAGAGCCATTCTTTTACAACCTTTGCTGTGTTTTGGGTAGGGCTGAATAGAAAAAGGTATATCTTTCAAATTTGGTAATGTGACTTCATAGTATGATAATAATTTTATTTTCACAAATTTATTTTGGTTAAATGCAAAATTATTCTTATAAGTCACATGTTTGTATTATTAATGGCTATCTAAAAAAAATTTAATTTTTTTAAAAAAAAAAAGAATTTTAGAATAAATATTGCTTGGTTCTTATTGAGAAGCTTAAGAATAACTTCTAATCCCCATTATTTTGTGAAAGAGTCCAATTCAAATTCCATTTTTAAAAAATATTATTAGAGTTAGTGTTAAAAAAAATAGTAGGAAAAAAATGTTTATATAGTAAAATCTTAGACAATACAAATACAAAATTGTAAAATGAAGCTATTTTGAGATAGAAGGTTTCATAAAATCTAACAAAGCCTGCTTGGAATTTTTTTTTTCCCTGCAAAATTGCCTCGCGACACGTTAATAATTTTATTTCTTGTTTTGTTGAAAAATTCTGCTCTTCATTAGTCTGTATTTTCTAAAATTTGTAACTTTTTCAATAAAATGGAGACCTTCTATCAAATTCCCAAATGTCATTTGGTTTTCTGATTGAACTAGGTTTAAAAACTTAAGTTCTTCAATACCTTGCTCTTACTCATGCATTTCTATGAGTTCATCAATTATCAGCTCCCGAATTTGGGAATCTAGCAGTTCTTGAAAATCATTACGATCCACTTCTAAATTTATTTGCCTGGTACAATTGACAACTTTTTCAGTCACATTACCAATTTCATAAGCCCCTGGCATTGATTCTACCTGAGTTTCAGTGATGGAAGAAAAAAGACGAATCAAGATTTGAGAATCGTGTAACTCTGGGTTCTCATAAGTAGGGGTAGTGTAAGTCAAGGTATTACTATGTATATGTATGCATAAAGACATAACAGTCATTATTTCAATCATTCTATTATAGACTAGACCTAAAAATAGACGATTAAGCTTCAACTTTTTTCAATTAATTTTTTATAAAATTTCTTGTATATTTTGACATCTGATGGAATAATGATTCACACAGTTTACATAAATTTAGGACTAATTATTGAATTGTAGCTGTACAGTTTCCAATCAGTATTTTCTTATAGCAGTTATTATCTGTTTAAATATTATTGATACCTATTTTATTAATTCGGCACAATTATTGTTTTATGACCACTTTGGTTGGATTGTCAAATCGGCCACTTATCCCGCCAAATCGATAAATGCACCAATCTGAATTTTTTTTATCAGTGAAGGAGACACAACAGCAACACGCCAAATTGGTAATTTTTAGAAATTTGGTGGAGAAGGGGCCAATTCAACAATTTCTCCATGACTACTTTTACTTAATGTTAAAGAATAGCTCTAAAATTGCAGCACTTTTACAGAAAGCCCTATAGCAGAGGGTGGCGAACCTTTATGAATCAACGTGCCATTTTTTCTAAAGAAATTCTTAGTGAGGTATAGACGTGCCGTCAATTTTGACTTGTGATTATTGGGAAAATAATAAAATTAAGTACTAACAACACAAAAAAGTACATTGCGTACTTTATAGTAGTAAATGTTATAATTATACGTGTATTTCAAATTATATAAAGTAACAGCGTGATTTCTGCTGTTGCAGATTAGATGACAAATAACTTATATTCTGATTGTAAGATGTTACTTTTCGCAGAATGCATGCTGAATTGAAGTCCTGTGCCAAATGGTTTCTAAGCGAGTTTTTAATGTTATTCATCCCTGAAAATAATTACTTGTAGGCATAGGTTGATGAAAATATGCTTAAAATAGCATGAGCCTGCCTCTTCAAGCATTAAATGTATCTGGAATCGAATTGATGTTTCCAAAATTTTGTTACTGGCATTTTTACTTATATTGCTTGCTAATCTTTCTGTTACAATCAATTCTAACTTTTCCTAGTTTCAATAAATTTTTGAATACATATTGAACTAGATTAGAAATCAATAAGTTATATTTCAAATTCTTCAATTTCCAACCAATCGAATTGGGGCAAGTTCAGTTTATCAAATAATGTCACATCAGGATACATAATAAACTTGAGCATTTCTGATAATTCACTGAACTGAGAAAATCTCATGGAAAATTCATTGACTGAAGAATCAATCGTGGTTGATCGTTTTAATCGGTGGCGTGCCCAAAATATTTTGCCGCATGCCAATGGTTCGCCATCCCTGCCCTATAGTTTATAGTGCTTCATTTTTTTTGTCTGAGTTAATCTACTTTTTGCTATAAAAAATTCTTTATATATTACTTTTATGTTCTATTATGCAAAAAAGGTTTTAAATTTTACTATTAAAGGGACAATTTGCATATTCTTCTGATTATTCTAAATGAAATTCTTATTATAAACAGCTATATATGGCACTGGCATAGCTGGTTCTGCATGGGCCCTGGCCGCGATAGCCGAGTAGTATAGGTATCGGACCGTGGCTTACCTTGTCATGAGTTCGAGCCCAGTACCACTAAAGACCCGCCGTGTAGGGCAGCGATGCACGTTAAATCTGTTGAGAGCTGAAACGTCCTCTCATTGGTGTGGTGTGGTAGTTAGGAGAGGGCGTGCCAGCTCAGGTTTCGGCCTCGTCACTTGACCATGGTTCAAAATTATGTGGTCCATCGCCAAAAGCCCTCATGTAGCTGAAAAGTGCAACGTTAATATTCAGTCAGCCTGCGTGGGCCCTGTTTCACAATTTCTTGGGCCTTTTAACATGTTATTATTTTTTTTTGCTTTTATATGTTGAGGCCCCTGTAATGTGATACGGCTGTAGCTACGTCCCTGGTATATGATATATGTCACATATTCATGCAAGCATTGAGTCTGCTTTCTGTTTCAAAAAATGTTGTTTATGAATTCAGTTTTTTAACATTAGAAAAAGAAAATTGAACTGACAATTTTTTAAAATTCATTTTAATTATTGTGATATTTACTTCAAGCTTTCTTTTGTGTATTTGTGGGCCTTATAATTTTATTTATGTACTGTGAAATCTTAAGAATATCCCTTGGAAATTAGTCATATTAATAACTATAAACTTCTAACTATTTGTCTTTCTTTTTCCAGGGATAAATCTTTTTCTGTATTAAGTGTATAAAAATTCATCTTTTGCTTTTGTATAATTTTTTTATGTATCTTTTTTCCTAATTTTTCTTTAGAATGATGTTAGGAGTTATTTTCGAATATCAACTTTTGGATTTTTGAACGGTGGAAAACTTGAAGTACATCTTCAGTATTTGACATTTTCTCCAAAGTATAACCCTAAGGTATTTTTCTTTTGTTGTTTTTGTAAAAGTAAAAGCTTTTTTAAGTCATTTTTATGTTTATTTATTGGTTTTTGTCTCTTATTTAACAGAAATATAGTTTTTATAAAACTGTGATAAATATTTTCTACAACACACAAAAATAACTAGAGTAAGAAATTTCTATTATTTTCTTTATTAGTTCTGATTTTAGTTAAGAAATTGGTAAATAAAATATAAATTCCCTTAAATTTATATGCTGGAAGTTTCTTAATTTCTTAAGTTTGTGATAAGTATTGTCATACAATATGTATTTTCGTTCCCGGGAGGGGAAATCATTTGGAAAATAATTATGAGAAAGTTTTGCACCCTTTTAATTTTGTTAAACCTGTTTTGTGTTGAATTGTTCAATTTTATCAATTTTGTATAGTTCTAAATGCATTACTAAAATAGAAATTGTTTCTTGAATAGTAATATGCACTGTGATTAAACTTTATAGATAAAGCTTTTGCATTCAAAAAGAAAGAAGAAAAAATTAATATCAAAATCAAACACATTATCAGAACATCTTATGAGCTTGTGTAATTTTTTTTGTATTGATTGCATCAAGCTTATTTTTTTAATAAAACTTCTTTTTTTTACTTTTATTTATCAATATTTTTATTTGCAGCTTGGATTAACACTTACGAAAACCGTTAGTGACAGCATTACTCCATATATGGTATGTTTTTTCCTTTTTTTAGTTAAATATATAGCTTTAATATGCCCATTATATCTCTTTTCTTCCTAGACTATTCAACTGAAACGTTTCAGTTCTTTTCTGCTTTAGTTTAGTTTCAATATACAAACCAGACATAATTGTGTAGATTTGTTTACTAGAAAGACAGCTATTATATTTATGTGACAGATTAACACTTTTTTCCTTGAATACAGAAAGAATATCTTAACTTTTTAGTTTAAATACAGAGAAAAAATATTCAGCAAAATCAACTACTCAAAAAATATTTCAAACTAATTAATTCAGAGATATATGTTTCACAAGTATAGTTAATTTTGGGTATATATAAGCACTTTCCACAAACCAATTTTTTTTTTATATTGTGATTCTTGAAAGACAAGTTGCTTTTACAATGTTTTACTTTCTATTTTTCATTTCTTTATGGCTCCTGTTTATGTTTACTAATCTGTAGAAAGTGACTTTGTTTCCTTTTTTTTTTGGAATTAAGGGTGTTTTTTTTAGAGGTATAGAACTTTAAATTGCAATAAAACAACGATGTAGTATTCGATTGACATGAATTTTTTTTATTCGAAAGATAATCTTGTGGCATTACATTTTAAATATGATTTCTGGCATAGGACTGCCACAGCTGGCTCGGATGTAGTCCAATCTGGACGTCCAATTTTCTATGACTTTTTCCAACATTTGTGGCCGTATATCGGCAATAACACGCCGAATGTTGTCTTCCAAATGGTCAAGCGTTTGTGGCTTATCCGCATAGACCAATGACTTTACATAGCCCCACAGAAAATAGTCTAGCGGTGTTAAATCACAAGATCTTGGAGGCCAATTCACAGGTCCAAAACGTGAAATTAGGCGGTCACCAAACGTGTCTTTCAATAAATCGATTGTGGCGCGAGCTGTGTGACATGTTGCGCCGTCTTGTTGGAACCACAGCTCCTGGACATCATGATTGTTCAATTCAGGAATGAAAAAGTTAGTAATCATGGCCCTATACCCATCACCATTGACTGTAACGTTGTGGCCTTCATCGTTTTTGAAGAAGTACAGACCAATGATTCCACCAGCCCATAAAGTGCACCAAACAGTCAGTTTTTCTGGATGTAACGGTGTTTCAACATACACTTGTGGATTAGCTTCACTCCAATTGCGGCAGTTTTGTTTGTTGACGTAGCCATTCAACCAGAAGTGCGCTTCATCGCTAAACAAAATTAGCTTATGAAAATCGGGAACAACGGCAATCTCGTTTTGGGCCCATTTGACGAATCTATGCCTTGCTTGATGATCGTTTTGATGAATTGCCAAACCAAACTGAGAATAAATCACTTGACAGCTGTTAAATCGGTCGCCATCTTGGAAAGTAATGCCAACTTAAACTTCTATACCTGGAAAAAAAAACACTCTTTATATAGTTTTGACACAGTTTATATCTAATAGTTGAATAAAACTCTCGTTTACTTATCTTTATTTAATGAGTAACTTCTTTATTAATGATCTAGGCATTAATTACAGTTAAATCTTGTCATATTATAAGAAGTATGTTCAAGTAATCTTGAAGGAGCCTTTACTGAATATTTTGCAGGCATATGATTAATAATATCTTCACTACATTTTTGTTTGACTATAAAATCCATTGTCTAAGATCTTTTTTGTTTTTTCAATATTAATGGAGCATGCTCAGAATTATAATAGTTTTCTTTTTCTCTTGGAACACCTGTGTTTTTATCCCCTGAAATTTTGCTTCATACGGTTTATCCACCAAAATTTTTGAAAAATTTTGAATTTCTTTCCATTTTTAGCTTTTTCTCCCTGTCAAACTCAGTTTTCCCCATAGCTTTTTAGCCAATTATAGTAGTGTGAAAAAATTATACACTGTAATATTTAATATTAAAAAAATACAGAATAGTGGTTAATGACACTGACTGCTGTACCAAGAGCCCAAGTTTGAACCCCGGAGAAGGCGTGGATGTCTGTGAATAAATGTATTGTGCCTATGCAACATGGAAGCACTCTAAATATTTGGCTAGCTGAAAGTTCTCATGAGGGGTGGGAGACCCTGGACCATCCCCAGGATATTCATCAAAATTGTAGTAGAACAGAGCTAAAATCTACTGACGCCTGCATGGTTCAAAGTTGCAGCCAAAATGACAGATGTAATCTAGCCCCTTTATCACAGTGATGGACACTGTCATCGTGTAACAACACATTTTAAAGATGTGATGAATCTGTACGTAACCTTTCCACTAATATTCTTAGGTGTCTTTTGGGGGGATTATAAATTCGCTTATATTTCCAATCAACTCCGAAAAGCTAACGGGATATGCAAAGTAGATAGGGTATTTAATTAGAGCGTTGTAAGCTTGCAAAGATGAAGGCTATTGAGCCCAGCAGCAGTAGCATCAAGTTTGGAGGATTCAATTGGATTACGATATTGAAGAGTTACTATTAGTAATCTACGAAGGAATCTTTTGAAGATACCAAAGTATTGCCAGGTGATATAATATAGTTTATTATCGCTTAAAACAATCGCTAGTTTAATAAAATTAGTTTAAGTTAATGAAAGCTAATAATTCAAGTTACGTGTATTTCTCGGACCTCCTATTTCGATAGACCTTATTTGACCTTACGTGTAATTATTGATTAATTTCATAATTCGTAATTTAATTTAATATTAAAGGTAAATCCCTTCTGTTTGACGTAACATAGAAGTATTATATGTTATTAGAGTTTCTGATATTTGAATCAAGATAAGAAATACAAGTTATTATTATACAAATGGCTCTTAGGGATTCTTTGCCTCAAATTAATCTTGGTGTCCAGGGTGAAACCCAGGGGGGTTCCCACAGTCGTTCCCACTAAGATGACTATAATCAATTGCATTAATATGTATTTTGATAAGCTATAATCTGAAAGCAGATTTTCACTTTTATCTCGATAAGTGAATGCATTTGGCACACACTGTTCTAATATCAGTAATTAGCACTGGCATAGCTAGTTCTGAGTCTGCCCTGTATCAAAATTCCTTCGAGGTCCTTTTTTAAATATCAGAATTCTGTTAGTGAGATTGTAATTACACATTTTGGGGCCCTGTATCATTGATACGGCTGATACAGCGGTAGCTACAACCCTGGTAACCAGTCAAAACTTTTTCCCATATATGTATATTAAAAGATATAAATTACATAAAGCACAATGAGTTTACTAGGAAATAGCTGCTTATCTGTTGTAGCATTTTCATTGGCTGGAAGAAGACAATAGTTTCTAATGAATCTATTCTAGGTATAATGCTATGTTAATCCATCTTCAATTGTATAAATGTGGTGGATTTCAAATAATAATAATAATAATAATAAAATTGCAGAATTTTACACAAAACTAATTTCTTTTTTCAATTTTTAATGCAAAATTCAAACTGCATGAGTTTGAGCATAAAGAATAAGTATTAATACTTTTTGCATCACTCATATCTTAAGCATATTAAATTTTATTAAGATATAGATCTTCAATGGTTAGAGTCTTAACTATCAAATTCAAATACATGTCTTGTGGCTATTTTGATGTATTTTTTACTTATTGCAAAACTTTGTTGTCCTAAAATAAAAGCCATTCATTAAAAAGTACTTTCAGTTTTTAAGAATTTTTTTTTAATAAAGGAATCAATCCAGTGGTCAGATTTGTGGCATTTTTGCTTTCGATATTTTATGTGACACTTTGTATTTACTCACATTTTCCTCCGTGTAATATTTTGAACAAGTTGAGTTTAATCTTTTTCTGTATTTTTACAAGTTATTTCTCCATTTTTGATTAATTTGCCATTATTAGATTCATTTTGTTAAAAAGAGCTCACTAAAAACAGCTATTTCATCTGTTAGACCTTCCTTTTTGACATATAATACATTTTCTAAAAGAAACCTAATTTCTTCTTTATAATGGAAAAAAGAACTGATCAAAGCTTGAACTAAACTGAACTCAGTTTAGGAGGACCCATGAGGACCAAGGCCTTCTGTGCCTATTTCAGTTTACTTGACCTTAGGCACTGAGGTGCATGTGCAGTCGTTTCAATCAAGTGGTCAATCTGACATGAAACCCCCAGTGTTCAGTTCCCAAGCAAGCTTGGTACTTATTTATCAACCCACTGAAGGGATGGAAGGCTTAATCGACCTTGCCCAACCCTGGATTTGAACCCCGGACCTGTGACATGGAAGTGCAATACACTACCACTCAGCCAATAGGCTTCAAAAACTTTAATGAAATGATAAATCTGGAAGAAAGAATTGTATAATAGACAAACCTTTCAGGAAGTGGTTGAAACTGATAATTTATTACCAAGGGAATGTATAAAAAAGAGGGTCAAAAAATAATTTTGCCAATAACAGAGAAAAAAGGCATCCCTAAGTCATGACAGGTGAGGAAGTATGAGAGAATTTTACTTATGGTATCAATTTGACTCCATTTGATGTTCTAGGAATATTTTAAAAAAAAGAGCAAAACATTTGCAATGTTCTGCATGAATAGACATTAAGAAAGTAATGAAAATACTTATAAATTTAATCAAAGTAACTTTTCAAAATTTGTAACAAGTGTTTAAACAACATTTTGAAGTCTTAAGGACTCCATATGGTCCAAATGGTGGATTTTGATATTTAGAAATTTAGGTAGACTTGAAGTTCTTTAATATTAATGGTATGAATGAAGCTATGATTGCATTTCTTTAAAGATCCTTATAATCTAAATTTAACTATTATAGTGCTGCCACACATTCTTGTGGTATGAGATCAAATTTGGAAATTCTAGAACATAGAACTTTAATTTTGGGACACTCAGAAAGAATCACTTGAGGTTTCTGTTCCATTACAGTTCAATTAATTCAAGCTTCTCAAGTCCATTCTCACTACTTCACAGTTTGCATTAGAACCTTTGTTGAAAATATCAAAGTATCTTTTAATGGCACTCAGGTTCGTTTTCAAACTAGCTGGTATACCCGTTCTTCACACGGATGAATTGAAAAATTAAACAATACAGATTGAAGGATAAAGAACTTTTTAATAAGTTAATTTTACGTGAGTTGCACAGTAGACAAAAAAAAAAAGCTTTTTGTATATCTCAGATAAAAAAAACATGTTTGTTAAATTTTATGTCTGTAGATCCAATAGCTGATAAAAAGGATTTTTTTTATTTATAACTAATTCCCCATAACTCTTTTGTGGGTCGATTTTTGAAAACACCTTTTTAAGCTGATCTCTGCTCATCAAAAGAAACATACTGTTATAAATTTTGTGTAATGAACGCTTAAAATAGTGTAAATAATTTAAATCTAGAAGTGTAATACATTAATATTACTTTCTTGAAAATTGTAATCTGCCTCATGCTACGCCTGTTTAAGCCTTCGCAGTCCCAGGCGCCTGGTGTAGACAAAAAAAATGGGAAAATTTTTGCTTCCAACATAAAAGATAGATATATCCTGTCGCAGGAGTTTTTGCTGATGGAAGAATTTTTCCCTACTTACTCGACAATTATCGTTATATTTTGGATACTTCACACAATATCATTATAAATTATAGCCTATGTGTTATTCTGATGTATAAGTTATATCATTGTAAAATTTCATTAAAATCCAATGAGTTGTTTTTGTGTGAAAGAGGAACAAACATCCAAACATACTTTCGAATTTATAATATTAATTAGGATTCAAGTTGGAAGTTTTCATAGGTCATCTTCGTAGTTTTTAAGCTTGTCTTATTTACAGGATTATCTTACTCAAATATCAAGACAAATTGTTAATAGCTAACTAATTAATAAACAAAATAATTCGTTTGTTTAAAATTTTCGAGAGGATCCCAGATATCATGAGATTTTTTTTCTTTCCATTTTGATATCAAACTGGTTTCTGTGATTGATATCATCCATGAAAATGTTAAATTTGGAAACTTTTTGATTGGCCAAGTCATCCATTACTTATGATATAATTGTCATGTTTTTGTGTGTTTCCTTCCTTGTAGGAAAGCCAGCAAAATAAGTGTTTCCTTGCTGATGATGCTTTGACAACTGATGGAAATGTTCAAATTGTATCATTTCTTTTAGATCTCAAAAATAATGAGTATGAAATATTTTTATTATACATTCATTGAACTTTTGCTAAAATATGCAATATTCGATATTTAAGCGTATTTTCTTTTTTTTTATAGACTATTGGTCAATTGTAGTGCTCTTCTCCCCTTTCTCGATATAAAATCAAATTTTACTGATTCAGATAAACTACAAACTCCTAAAGATAAAAACCATCCAATTAGTGAAATTCACAATATGATTAAACGTTCCGTGATAGAGGAAGAACCCAAAAAAGGTTTGTGTTTACAATGTTAAATTGAGTAAAAATTTTATAAACATCCAGGTGATAATTGTATTATTGGTAAATGTACATGTGTGTGATAATATACTTTGAATACACTAATATATTGTAAAATCTATGCATTTCTTCAAATTATTTCTGATTAATTAAAATATTTTCTCAATTTTTGCTGTTGATTATGTTTCAGGCAAATCTAAATTTGTGTTATTTGCAAGTTTGCCAAAAACCAACTGAACAAGATAAGAATCTTTTTTTGGACAGATATTATCTGCCATAAAGTTTTAAAAAACAGTACAAATTTTTTTTAAATTTCAGTGGAGTCTTTTTTTTTAAAAAAAAAATAATAATTTTGGTGCATACTGAAATTTAAATATTTTTGTAATTCCAAAATATGGTTGCAATAACTAGAGTAAAAACTGATTTATAAAGACAGTTTTGTTACATACAGCTCTGCATCACATGGGAGGGATTCTAAGGGACCCAAAGCCTGACTGATACCCCCTTCACAAGATCCGGCTTGGGACCCAAAACCTGACTTTGCCGAGGGGCCCTAGTATTCTCCATTATTGCGCTGTTTAAAAGCTTAGTTAATCTTGATTTTCCAAGAATCAGATTATGTATATTCCAGTAATAAAGGATTATAAAGTACTCACAAATTCATTCTTGCAAGTTAGATCTTGTAGGCGAAACATTATTGTGAAAATTCTTGTGCAAGAGTAAAATCAGTGTGTGATATTACTGTGAACAATTTTCAAAATAACATCAAGGACTTGCCTTTTCCGACTGGAAACAAATTTTATTCTTCCAGTTTTTCCTAATTTTACATTCCTAGGGGTAGATATCCACTTAGTAATTAGCATCATTTTTAAAGCAACGGCTTTACCTTTTTAGAAAGCATGAAAATAAATTGCACCTAATAACAATCTATTTGGGAATGTCCACTGAATGAATGGTGGACAGATCAATGTATTCCAGTTTCATTTTTTAAATTCTATACTCATGATATATTCTCATTTAGTACTCGTGGTAGTGTGGGTATTCATAAAATGTATCAATTCCTAAATGTGAACTAAAAAAAAAACAAAATTTATTCCATGTCATTTTTCTAGATGAATGGTCTTGGAAGAGTGTTATTTCACAGTTTTAATGAAAGAATCAATGTGTTATGTTTGTAGATCAAAGAAATAAATCTCTCTCTGATGGGGAGTTTGTGAAACATTATATGCTCTGGTTTGTAGTATCTTATGTCTTGGCACAGAAGAAAGAGATTTGGAACTGTAGATTTATTTAGAAAAGCTGACTTGTAGACTAATTTCTGCTCCATCATTATGGATGAAAGTTCTGATATAATAATAAAAAAAATAATAAATACTTAGCTAACATTATTTATAAGATTAGGGGGGGTTGGGGGGGACTGGCATTTATGCACTTGTTAGCAACAGTCAAGTCTGAAATTTGTTATGGATTTCTGAAAGGGTTTTTAACTCTGAAAATATCTGTAGCAAACAATTGCAATATTATGACCAATAGATCACAAAGTTTGATGGGGAAAAAATGAGTTTGTTGGAATTTTCAATTAAAAATACCCTGAGAATGCCTTCTTTCTTCATTGTGTTATACATCAAGATATCCTTTGTAAAACTGTTGTGAATATATAACCTGGGCTTGATGTAATTGTAAAACTTATAAATACACTTTCATGAGCTTACTTTTAAACACTTTTGAGATTGTCTTGAACCTATGAATACTCTGATATGCTGCATTACATGAAAGTAGGTTTAATACAGGACATGTAAAGAGTGTTTTTTTTTTCAGGTATAGAAGTTTAAGTTGGCATTACTTTCCAAGATGGCGACCGATTTAACAGCTGTCAAGTGATTTATTCTCAGTTTAGTTTGAAAATTCATCAAAACGATCATCAAGCAAGGCGTAGATTCGTCGAATGGGCCCAAAACGAGATTGCCGTTGTTCCCGATTTTCATAAGCGAATTTTGTTTAGCGATGAAGCGCACTTCTGGTTGAATGGCTACGTCAACAAACAAAACTGCCGCATTTGGAGTGAAGCTAATCCACAAGTGTATGTCGAAACACCGTTACATCCAGAAAAACTGACTGTTTGGTGCGCTTTATGGGCTGGTGAAATCCTTCTTCAAAAACGATGAAGGCCACAACGTTACAGTCAATGGTGATCGGTATAGAGCCATGATTACTAACTTTTTCATTCCTGAATTGAACAATCATGATATCCAGGAGCTGTGGTTCCAACAAGACAGCGCAACATGTCACACAGCTCGTGCCACAATCGATTTATTGAAAGACACGTTTGGTGACCGCCTAATTTCAGGATTTGGACCTGTGAATTGGCCTCCAAGATCTTGTGATTTAACACCGCTAGACTATTTTCTGTGGGGCTATGTAAAGTCATTGGTCTATGCAGATAAGCCACAAATGCTTGACCATTTGGAAGACAACATTCGCTGTGTTATTGCCGATATACGGCCACAAATGTTGGAAAAAGTCATCGAAAATTGGATGTCCAAATTGGACTACATCCGAGCCAGCCATGGCAGTCATATGCCAGAAATAATATTTAAAATGTAATGCCACAAGATTATCTTTCGAATAAAAAAAATTCATGTCAATCGAATAATACATCGTTGTTTTATTGCAATTTAAAGTTCTATACCTCTAAAAAAACATCCTTTATCTTTGAGCAAGTTTGCAAGCTGAAAAATGAATTAGTGACATTTATAAATATTTATTATAATTATCATAGCATTGTTTTAAAGTTTAAAATTGTTCCACATGTTTTTAAGTTTATTCTTCTAATTTTATAAAAGTATTTTTAAAATTTTAGTTTCATTGTATATTTTTTATTTTGTGTTCACCACAAGATGTTCAAGAAAAGAAACCAGTGGAATCTAGTAATAAAAAAAATGATGCGAAAACTGAAACACCTTCGAAAATTGAAACTCCTGCTCCAGTAAAAGAAGTTGCTTCTGTACAATCTGCTCCAAATACCTGTGGCTCTTTTAAAATACCTTTTAAAAGTGAAATTTCTGATCAACGAAGGAAAATTTCAGATCTGAAAGTGAGTAATTGAAGTGTATTTGCATACTGGAAAATTAATGGGTTAAAAACTTAGAATATATTGAGCTTTGAGAAATTTCTTCTAGATTCAACTGTGTATATCCATAATTTTTGTAAATATAAATATTGTAATTATATCAAAATCTCTTATTTTTCTTTTTGTTAGTTTATAGTAACCATGAAAAATGATGATGCTGTAGGATTGTACAGTCTTTATTTCCATAACTGTGCTAAGAATGATCAATTACTTCTCCCTGTCAATCTTTCTGTAAGTATATATAATATTTATTACTCATAAATTATTAATTTTCTTATTTTTGAATTAACTTAGTTGAATAGTTTAAATAGTAGCGTATACAATGTGTGTATATAGAATATACAAATCTTATGTTTTTTCTGCTGTTTGTATTTTTCTATTGTATGCTTTTTTTGTTTTTTGCACTTAAGGGTTTTTTTTAATTAAGCTTGATTAATTTCAATTATTCATTTTGAATTTTAAATCTTTTTATTTTATACATCTTTTGAAAAAAATACAAATTTATAAATTCCAAATTGTTAAACTTATTTTTTTAAGTAAATATGTTGTTTGATTTTGTGAAATAATAGTTTTAATTTTTCAGATTGCCATTATAGAGCACAATGGCAAAAATTATCTTTCTGCTGGTGAAATGCCATTACCAAACCTTTATTTTATGATGTCATTAATATTTTTGGTATCTGGTTGTGTATGGATTGGTGTATTGAGAAGGAAAAGGTAAACAAAATATGTTTTGGACATTTCTTTTATTTATAATTTGAAGAATGTTTTTAAAGTTCAGCAATTGAAATATGTGTGATGTTTAATAATGGTCACATGTAATAATGGTGATATAATAATGTGAATAGTCATTCATCTGTAAAAACAGAATTTACTTTAAAGCATTATACAGCAGTTTGTATCAAATTTATTATTTAATTGTGTGAGTTATCCTTTAATTTTTTTACTCAATTTAATGGAATAATATTGATTCTCAATAGATATGCTTAATTATCTGGAGCAATTCAGATTCATTTTTACTTATTTCATTTTAAGTTTAATATGTATTTTCTCTCTTTTTTTTTCAGAGAGGAAACATTTAAAATTCATTATCTAATGGGTTTACTGGTCTTTTTGAAATCATTATCTCTCTTGTTTCATGGGGTAAATAAACATTCTCTCTCACACACACACATAGTTTTAACTTTTCTAGTGGATTTTGTTAATATTTATAATGATTCAAGATGGTATGATTTTGGTATTTATGTTAATGTAATTTTTGTAGATAAATTATAATATTATTGCCAGAGAAGGAACTCCTATGGAAGCTTGGGCTGTTCTTTATTATATTACGCACTTGTAAGTTTATCTTTTTTGATCATTTATATCTGTATTTTGAAATTCTGAATTTGATTTCCCTTGTTAAATTTTTAATGCAGCATTTATGAGTGATAATTAATATGAAGTTATGTATGTTATATATTCTATGCATTCATGATAAACCATATTTACATTTGATTCATTAAGTGAAAAAGTCATAAAATTAAAGTAATTTTGTTAATTTTAACTAGGAAATATTTATATTTTTGAATACATAAAAGTAGAAAAATTTATTTTGAATTTTAAGAATACTGTATTTTAAATTCAAATGTTAATTTTGTAAACATTATTTTAATAATTAACATAACTTTAGTTGACTTAAAAATTTGTCAGAATTTTAAAAAAAAGTCTAAATATTTGTTTAAAAAAAGTTTTATCTGTTTTTATGTGATATTTTAAAATTATATATTGATGTAAGCATTTCAGCTCTTAAATTTATGTATCCAAAAAAAAATTAATTTGATTTTATAAGCATTTTCTATTAATAATTGCTATCTACATTAATTTTGAGAAGTAATTTAATGTTTTCTAATATAAAGTATTGATTTTATGAAATTCAAAATAAAGCTAGCAAATTGTTTTTCTTAGTGATAATTTTTATTTTATTAAAATTTATTTTTATTATTTAAAATTATTATTTATTTACTAAAATATAAATCTTGAATATAAAATGTATATTATTTATTATCAATTTGTGTATTGGCTTGAATATTTTCTGTAATCATAAATTAAAAGCTCAGTTTTATACCTTTTACTTAAATATATAATTATAACCGTCCCCCCTTCCATAACAAAATGCTGAGAGAATTCATTATAAAAATCTTGCAATCTTAATAAATTTGACAGATTTGAATATTCCAATAACTAATAAAAACAATACATTGTTTTTAATAGTTATTTGAATATTCAAAGCTGTCAAATTTATTAAGATTGAAAGATTCTTGAAAAGAATTCTCTCAGCATTTTTTTAAAAATATATTATAAATTTACTAAGAATATGGTTTTAACATGTAACATATAGAGAAAGTAATAAATAGCTGATAATTTGAAATATTTGTATTGTTTTTAGTTTTCATATTTCAATTGTTAGAATATTCAGAGTAGTTATATTTTTGAGACTTAAATATTTAGATTGAAATTTTGATTACTTAAAAAATTCCACTATGCCATTATAATTTTCACAATTCGTCTATGGATTTCTAAGTAATGATGAAATTGTACTAATTCCAAAGACAACTTTCCTGATTTAAAATTTCTCAGTGAAAGTAAATTATCTGTAAATAAATTCATGCTTTTATAAAATTTTAAGTTATTCCCTTCTGGAATTTTTTAATCCTTTAAAATATGTAAAAAAAGAATGCTAAATTCATTAGCATGGAAAAAAGTTTTTTAAAGTTATCATCAAAATCTTAGAAGAAAACCACACACTTAAAATATTTACTTAATAATATCTGCATTGTTCAAATTATAGCTCTCATTAATTAATTGTTTTTTAGTGCCTTTTGCTTAATTTTCCAAAAATTTAAAGTGGCCGCGGTAGCCAAGTGGTATAGGTATCGGACCGTGGCTTGCTATGTCACGAGTTCGAGCCCAGTACCCCTAAAGACCCGCCGTGTAGGGCAGCGATGCACATTAAATCTGTCAAGAGCTGAAACGTCCTCCCGTTGGTGTGGTGTGGTAGTAGTCAGGTGTCGTCCACATCACTTGACCATGGTTCAAAATTACATGGTCCGTCGCAAAAAGCCCTCATGTAGCTGAACAGTGTGACGTTAATATTCAATCTATCAATCAAACCAAAAATTTAAATTTTTGAAAATTTTTATCAGCTGCTTTAAACATCTTCTCAGTAATTTATTTAAATAGCTTATTACAATTTATTTAACTAAAATAAAAATTGCAGGGTTTTAGCAACTCTTTTTTAGTTATTTCTTATAATCTATTTATCTTCTATAGACTTAAGGGAGCTCTGCTGTTCATAACCATTGTTCTGATAGGAACAGGATGGGCCTTTATTAAGCACATTTTAAGTGATAAAGATAAAAAGATCTTCATGATTGTCATTCCTTTGCAGGTAAAAATAAAGGAAAAAGATACTTTTTGTTTTTTATTCTGCATTCTCATTGCTAGAGGTAACTTATTTACTAATTTTAGGTTTTAGCCAATGTAGCCAAAATTATAATGGAGGAGAGTGAAGAAGGTCAATCACAGCATTATACATGGAGAGAAATATTCATTCTAGTAGATCTTATATGTTGTGGAGCCATATTGTTTCCAGTTGTTTGGTGAATAGAAATTATTTCATAATTTTTTATATTTGATTTATAATTAATCTTAAATTCAGAATTTTGATACACAAAAATGTGTCAATGTAATGGTTTTCGTGTTTTTTCTATGTAACTTTTTGAAACTATTTTTGTATTGATTATGTTAATTAAAATAGATAATTTTGGGGATTTATTTAACAGTAGTCATTTCAAACAATTAGATTTGAAAAATGTACTTCATAGTTCAATTTCTTTTTATTATTTTTTAAAATTTCTTTTAATTATCATATTTTTTTAAAAAAAGTTTTACTATGTAAACAAATTATTTTTTGCCTTAATGTGATATTAAGTACATCAAAAAATGTTGTACTTCAAATATGTATTTAAACTACATGATCAATTGTACATCACTCAGCTCAAAATTAAATAAAGCTTTATGCTTAACCTGCCATATTTTTTCAAATCTAAGCTGCCTGCCCCCCGCCCCCAAAAAAAACTCTCAACAAGACTTTGAAAAATGAAAAACAGTGTAAAATGGTTTAACGAGGTACCCAAAATTTTGTGAAATTAAAATAAACTTAAAATTAGAACTAATAAGTTGCAAATAATTAAATATTTTATCAGTATTATAAACTTTTAAATACATACATGAACCTGTAATTGCTTTAAATACCCCATCCAACTAACAAATATTTTCTCTATCAATTCTAAGCCACTTCCAATTTTCAGTAGCATTAACATTGGGAAAAAAAGTGACTTAGATTTGAGTAAATGTGGTAGAACTCCATTAATTTGTACCATTTAATATTTGTTTTATGATGAGACTTTATAAGATTATCTAGGCTCTTTGAAATTGCAATGATTTTTCTTTGCTCAACAAGTTAGTTTGTAATTGTTTATATTTTTTGCATTTTATTTTTTGTTTTACTGAAACAAGTATATTTTTTAGGTCCATCAGACATCTTCAAGAAGCATCTCAAACAGATGGCAAAGCTGCTATTAACTTGGAGAAATTGAAACTTTTCAGGCATTTCTACGTTATGGTGATTATTATTTTTTTAGTTGGGACTAATGTGTAACTTATGCAAATTTTTGAAGAGTTATACCTTAGCTTCAGCATTATTTATTTCTATGAAGCTTTTTTGAATAGGAGAACAAAGTGTTTGAATTTTTTTATTTTAAAAAGTATTAAATGCAGCATTAAGCTTTTGAATTGTATGAATAATGTTTGTAAATTGTAAAAACATTTGTTCATTGCATTTTAATTAATACAAAAATTATTTTATTTGTTTTATTTATACATAATATGCCTATATTTGTATAAAGAATTGTTCTGTGATATTGTTTATTTGAAACATTCCCTCATTTTTTCCAGATTGTTTGCTATATATATTTTACAAGGATAATAGTGTACCTATTGAAGGTAAAGAAATTTATAAATATATTTATGACAAATGTATAAAAAATCTACTAATTTGTGCTACTATTTCTTTTATGTGTTTTTATAATATTTTTTATAAATTTTCTGAAATGTTAATTTCATATCACAATAAATTTTACTCATAGGCTAGTTGTGGAAATTGGGGAATTTCAAAATATTATATTAAAACATGGCTTGATTTAAAGTATTGAATGAGATTAATATTTTAATTGATAGAAAAAAACTAGATGAAAATTTTTTAATTGTATTTTTTGAATTTGATATTTTATGTTCTGTAATATATGTATAATTTATTTTGACTGACTATAGATGTATTTATGGTTATAATATATATATATATATTTAATAATATCTGGTATAATTTTTAAAAAATGTTTACTTGCTCTTTATATTTTAGTGATAGATGCATAATTTCAACAACATTTTATGGTTAATGGTAAATAATTGAATAGTTCAATGTTATGCTATTATTAATAGATTTTTTTTTCAAATACTAAATTTATGACATTTTATTGTAGATCACAGTGCCTTTCCAGTATGAATGGCTGGATGAAGTATTTAGAGAAGCTGCAACTTTTACATTTTTCATTGTGACTGGAATTAATTTCCAGCCTACAGTCAGTAACCCATACTTTCGATTATCCCTAGAAGATGATATAGAAATGGATGAAGTGTAAGATATACATTGCATTTTTTAAATCACTAGCTAGAGTACCCATTCTTTACTTGGGTGAATTTTTAAAATAATACTCATCAATTTCTTCATTTAGCTTGAGTATAATGTTTTTCATGGGTGTTCATGTCAGAATCTGGTGTAAGATAACATACTCAAAAAATTTGAGCATTTTTTAATAACTCCCATTCTTTAATAATCTTCAAAATAATTTTTATTGAATTTTTTAACCATTATATTTTTTAGATGATACCTTCGAAAATGATTTGTAATTCTTTTGCAATAATTAAACAAATACATCAATGTAAAATAAACCAGGAGTCATGTGATGAAATATATGCTAAAATTCAGTGGCATAATGGAGAATATTAGGGGCCCCCTGCAAACCTAGGTTTTGAGCCCAAGCCCAAATATGTACTAAGTGTTAGTCAAGCTTGGAGCCACTTAGGGTCCCCCCCACACACACACACACAATGCAGGGGTGTAGGTTACACCACCGTTAAAATTGGATAAAAGAGTTTGTCTTTTTCCTCTTCATTAAAAAAAAATTAAAATGTATTTATTGATTGGAAAGTTAAAAATATGTATAAAATCAGTCAATTCATGTAGCCCACTCATTTTTTTTTTCACCCAAAAAAGGTGAAAAATTTGTTCCATTTACCATAGAAAGTACATGTCATTTGAGTCTAAGTTTCTGAATGTTGCTATTTAGATATAAAAGAAAATATTGGAAACTAGCCCATTTCAATGCTATTTTAAGAATGCCCCAAATCAGCTGAATTGTTTATGTACTTTAAACAATTGTTATTCTGTGAGGTTGTTGCTTAAGAGCTATATATGTAGAAAATTTTTTAAGATGCACAATATCATCGTCCATATCTTCACTGTACCAAATTTAATACATCTAGAGCTTCCTGATCTTGTGTTGTGTGTAAGTTTCCTTTAATTAATGTAAATAAGTAAAATAATTTTGGTTAAAAATTATTTAAAATAGATTTTAAAAAACCATAAAATTTAACTCAAGATTATTGAGAAAAATAAATTGGGTTTAGTTTTGATCAAGATACATCTGAAGTGTAAAAGCAAAACTGTAAAC
This sequence comes from Trichonephila clavipes, assembly GCA_019973935.1. Classification (NCBI taxonomy): domain Eukaryota; kingdom Metazoa; phylum Arthropoda; class Arachnida; order Araneae; family Nephilidae; genus Trichonephila; species Trichonephila clavipes. Next base: position 1,409,676 of record BMAU01001132.1, read on the forward strand.
ATTTACCATGTTGCAACTTTTGCATGCTAACCATAAATGTAACTGTTGAAGGAATATTTTTTACAATGATTCATTGAGAAAAGAGTTATAAGTCTGTCTCAATGAACAAATGAATGAATAAAAATTAACATGCATCATCTTTCAAAAAACTATATGAAGAGTATTCATAGATAGGCGCAATGTCGTGTCATCAGAGTTATGAAATATCTCTTCAAATTAAATTTTTTAAAAATCTTTTTGAGGTGAAAACCATTGTCAATCATAATTTTGGCTTACCAAATTTTGTGTGTCTGGGTTTTTGCATTTTTATGCTACATCACACTTATACTCCTTCTTTCATTAGTGTATAAATGATGCTTTTTAAGACAATGATGCCTTTTGCATAATACTTTTCATATTATATGTTTTGAAATAGTTAAGCAAGTCATAATATTTAAATTAAGTTTTCACAATTTATAATATTGTCACGGAGTTCGAAAGAAGTACACAGTTCAATTAAACATACAATTAGATTTATTCTAACGCTTGGAGCTCGATACAACACTGGACTGAGAACATGCCCAACTGGCGATGAACTCTGCTTTTATACACTTCGGAATATTCGAGAAATAACCAGTATGCACTCTAAAGAATGATCTGGATTCATCTAGAACCTAGAGAAACAATACATTAAAAACGGAAACAAAATTCCAGTCTTTGGATAAATCTGCCGGGGCCGGGATTCGAACCCGAGACCTGAGGAAGTTCAGTCCAACGCTCTGCCAACTCGGCTATCGGGACTTGTAGCAAATTATGCGTGTGGCATTGCTCCCCTCGAAAAAGAAGACAGCGCCCCGCTGTCATTTTGTTCAAGGGTCTTTATTCTGGAACAGTGATGGGTCCTTTGTATGATTCTTTGGGAGGAATATCCTCGGTTTCGATTTGCTCGGCGGGATCATGGTACGGTTTCATACGCAGTACATGGACAACTTCTCTTAGTTTTCTTTTTTCGTGAAGCAGGATCAAAATCTTGTACTTCGTAAGTCACGGCTGATAAACGGCGTAGCACCTGATACGGTCCGAAATACCTTCTTAAGAGTTTTCGGAGAGACCGACTTTTCTCACTGGAGTATAAACCCATACGAGATCTCCGGGAGCGTAAGATACCATTTGGTGTTTGGAATCGTAACGTCGACGATCTTTGTCTTGAGCTCTCAGAGTGTGCACTCGGGCTAGCTGTCGTGATTCTTCGGCTCTGGCTGCTATCTTGGTGATGTTATTGTCATCAAAATCGTTAGGACAGAATGGTAGCATTGTATCTAGTGTCATCACGACCATGAAGTAAATAGAACGGCGTAAAACCTGTGGTCTCTTGTTTAGCGGTATTATAAGCGAAGGTTACAAATGGTAGAATTTCATCCCAATTTTTCTGCTCTACATCCACATACATTGACAACATGTCGGCCAAGGTCTTATTGAAGCGCTCCGTCAGTCCATTTGTTTGGGGATGATACGCCGTTGTGAAACGATGATCAATGTTACACAAGTCGAGAGAGGAAACAAGTCTGGATCGAAAGACGGCTCCACGATCTGTGATAATTACTCGAGGAGCTCCATGCCTGAGGACAATTTCTTCAAGTAAGAACTTCGCTATTTCGTCGACTTCTCGGCTGTCGGCAAGGCTTTTGTTATTGCATATCGTGTTGAGTAATCCGTGCAGACTATTATCCATTTGTTTCCATGAGCAGACTTTGGAAATCTCCCAAGGAGATCAATTCCAATGCGATGGAAAGGAGCTATAGCTGGAGGGATGGGAACTAAATGTCCAGGTGGTCGTTGAGGAACGGACTTTCTCCTTTGGCACTCCCGACAATGCATGACATACCGAACGACATTTCGGTACATTCCCGGCCAGTAAAATCTCTTGCGTATCCTGTCATAAGTTTTCGCGAAACCAAGGTGTCCTGCGGTGGGGGCGTCATGAAAGTGCCTTAGTATGTCTGCTCGTAGATGTTTAGGAATGACTGGCAACCACAACTTTCCATCTGGATCAAAATTCTTCCTGCAAAGGATACCGTCGATAAATCTGAATTCTTCGGTTTGGATGAGTTGCTCAAAAGTTTTAATTTCGCAAGGTCTTGATCCTTTTTCTGTTCCATCGCAAGGTTCATACTCGTCGTGACTGCTAAAAATTTGTCTGATGTTTCCGTTTCCTCTTCCACTGGATTTCTCGAAAGAGCGTCGGCGTCACTATGCTTCTTACCGGTTTTATATTTTACGTCAAAATCATGCTCTTGAAGTCGGAGGGCCCATCTGGCAAGCCTTCCTGAAGGATCCTTTAAATTCATGAGCCAGCACAAGGAATGATGGTCAGTTACAACAGTAAAGTGTTTTCCGAATATGTACGGCCGAAATTTGTTGGTAGCCCATACGATGGCAAGACATTCCCTTTCTGTGGTGGAATAATTCTTTTCGGCTTTTGTCAGAGTTCTAGAAGCGTATGCTATAACTTTCGACATTATTCTGAATTTGTACTAGGACAGCTCCGATACCGTACCCGCTTGCATCAGTATGGATTTCTGTAGAAGCTCTTTCGTCGTACATCCCCAATACTGGATCCGAAGTAAGTGCTTTCTTAAGACTGTTAAATGCTTCCACCTCTTCAGGACCCCAATGAAACTCCACGCCACTTTTCAGCAACGACTGCAAAGGTTCGGCGAGATAACAGAAACCTTTAATAAATCTTCTAAAGTATGAACAAAGGCCAAGAAAACTTCGTATGTCATGTATATTCTTTGGAGTGGGAAAATTTCTTACGGCTTTTATTTTGTCGGGATCGGGACGAACGCCATTACTAGATACAAGATGGCCCAGAATCTTTACTTCTTGGGCAGCAAAAAGACACTTCTTTGAATTTAATTTAAGACCAGCTTCCTGAAGACATTTTAGAACAAGTCTTAATCGTATAAGATGGTCTTCAAAAGTTTCTGAGAACACTATTATGTCATCTAGGTAACAAAGACACATAGTCCATTTAAAATGGCGTAGCAAATTGTCCATCATTCTCTCGAAGGTCGCAGGTGCATTACAGAGACCAAACGGCATGACTTTAAACTCGTATAAGCCTTGGGGGTAATAAATGCCCCTCTTTCACGATCCACTTCGTCTATTTCTATTTGCCAATAACCAGATCGGAGATCCATGGAAGAAAAGAACATGGCACCTTTCAGACAGTCGAGCGTATCGTCAATACGAGGCAGAGGATAAACGTCTTTTTCGTGACGCTATTCAGCTTGCGATAATCGACGCAAAAACGCCAACTACCGTCTTTTTTCTTACAAGCACAATGGGTGATGACCAAGGACTTTCAGAGGGTTGGACGATACCTTCATCAAGCATTTTCTGAACCTCTTCGATGAATGATGCGTCTTTCAGTCGGCGAGACTCTGTAGGCTCGTTGGTTGATTGGAGCATGGTCACCAGTAAAAATCCTGTGTTTCACATTCGTCTTCGCGGCTGTCGACTTGTCGGTCTTCGTGAAAAGCCCAGAAAATTTCCGGAGTAGTTCGGATAGCTTGTTTCTCTGTTCGTCACTTAACTCGGGTGACATCATTAACGAACAATTCATCTGTAAGTTTCTTGCTGGTCATCAAGCAACCCGATGTGTCGGAAATAACACATAGATGCCCTTCATTTAGTGGTTCAGCTTGGCCTATGCACATTCCTCTAGGGATGATTTGGTTTCGGAACTGCAGGTTGGTAACCCAGACATCACTTTTTCCGTTACGATATGTGGATACCATGGACGGTGTAGCAATATTTTTCTCGAAGAGCAAATGTTTGCTGCCGTCTAGAACTCATTTATGTCTCCTCGGGTTTGATATCCTGATACTGTTATTCTAGTTAAAGAATGCGGCTTAAGTGTATAGTCCCTGGTGGCATACAAATTCCAGGCGTCAGGCGCTGTGGAGTCTCGACAGATGTCTTCTAGAACAAGTTCATTTTGTCCACAGTCTATAACGGCTTGAGACGCCTCTAAAAAAGTCCCATCCTAGGATGACGTCATGGCTACAATGTGATAAAACAATAAATTCAAAAGGCAGTTCTCGATTGTTTATACGGACACGTAAAACACATTTCCCTATCGGCCGAACAAAATTTCCATCCGCAACTTTCAGCATAACGCTCTTGGCATCAGCAAACAGAACTTTCTTTAAAAATCGGCGATACTTATCGGATATGACAGAAAACGATGCCCCAGAATCTACTAGAGCACGTATCGGCTTCTTATCTATTATTACGTCTAGTTGGTTACCAGTCATCTTGGCGGTCAGCGGAGGATTTCCAGTACACGCGGCCTCACCTCCTTGGAAGGTCGCTCTCCTTAGTTTTCCTCGCTCCTACGGCCTGGCGACTGACTGGATCGGCGATATGGCGACGGGGATCTGTAACGACGTATTGGGGATCGGCCTCTCGTGGGACTTGGCGTAAAACGGCGAGAAGAGTTTGGTCGACGTATTTCTTCTTCAGTGCCAACGTCGTCGAAGTTCCGTCGGCGGTTTTTGTCAAAGACAGCCTTTCTCTCTCGGCAGTAGCGCATTACATGTCCAGGACGTAGTGGAAACAAACAGGTCTGTTGTCAGCCGTTCTCCACACATCTGTTTTCTTGGTTCAGGTGGGAATTTCTGAACAGGAGCTCTGTATTTCCTGGTTACAGCGGCGTATGTTGGTCGTGGTCTAGTTTCTGTAGGTTTTGTTGACACTGGGGCCAAAACCCTTTCAACTTCGTCTTGAACGATCTCTTCTAAGGATTGGGGATCGGAGTCCAAAGATTCTTGCGTCTGGTTAACTAGTCGATGGACTTCTTCTCGTACGATTGTGCGAATAAGAGAGACCAAATCAGTCTCATCCGTCAGGGATGCAATACGACGTTTGGAAGCCTTTCAAATCTCGGTCGACCAACTCTCTTCTGCTTCATATCTTCGATATAACTGCACCATTTGATAAAACTTGCTGTGTCGTTGATTTCTCTCGTCAACAGGGCCTGATAAATATCCTCAGCAACACCTTTCATTAGGTGTGACACTTTTTCGTCTTCTTTCATCAGAGGATTTACCTCTTGGCAAAGTCCTAATACACTTTGTATGTAGGACTGTGTATCTCGCCTGAACGCTGGGCTCGGCATTTTAGTTGTTCTTCTGCCCTTCTGGTATATTTTTTTGACGGTCACCGAAAAAGTCCACTTAGTCCATTTTTAAACGCTTCCCAGGAATCTAAGGCGTCTTCGTTGTTGACATACCACTGTCTCGCAGTTCCGTCAAGAAAGAAATAAACGTTAGCCAGGCACATCATGTCATCCCACTTGTTAAAGTTGGCTACTCGATCGTACTCTTTAAGCCATTTGAAGGTCTTCCCAGGCGCTCCTCGGAAGGTCGATGGGCTCCTCCATTGCTGTAACGAAGGTGTTACTACATGCTCGGTCGGCATTTTTGTCCTCTTCCTACTATTTTCTTTTAACAGTCAATTGGGGATAATCCTCTTAACCGGAGGCTCCTGCGAAGGTTGTCACTATTATCCCGTTTGACGTAATTACCCCGCGCCTCCACCAAACTTGTCACGGAGTTCGAAAGAAGTACACAGTTCAATTAAACATACAATTAGATTTATTCTAACGCTTGGAGCTCGATACAACACTGGACTGAGAACATGCCCAACTGGCGATGAACTCTGCTTTTATACACTTGAATATTCGAGAAATAACCAGTATGCACTCTAAAGAATGATCTGGATTCATCTAGAACCTAGAGAAACAATACATTAAAAACGGAAACAAAACAGTCTTTGGATAAATCTGCCGGGGCCGGGATTCGAACCCGAGACCTGAGGAAGTTCAGTCACGCTCTGCCAACTCGGCTATCGGGACTTGTAGCAAATTGGCGTGTGGCAATATAATAATTTTTAAATGTCATTAAATTGCTAAAACTTTGAATTATTTACTTAGTTGCATAATGCAGGTAAACTTGTAACATGGTTCAATAACATACAGTACGGCATTTTAGAGCGCTTCTTCACTTTAACATAGTTTGAAAGTTGAATTCCCATACAAAGCTTAAAAATTTAAGAGCAAAATTCAAAGTTAGAGAAATTCCCAAAACAGCAGGGAATGAAATAATAGGTTTTAATTGTATGTGGTGATTGATTGTTCATGTTATTATTCTGTATTATGTTCATCTCCAGAATTAAAAGTTTACTAGGATTTGAAATCTTTTGTATGTAGAGTATTAAGTTCATTTTAAAACTTTGTGTAATATTCAACTTTGTCTAGAATTGGTTTATTTCCTTTTTCTCCATAGTCAACTGTGTCTGGCAGAAATAATAAAAAAAAAACTTATAAAACATATTTCATCTCTAAAACAAACATATTATTTAGTGATTAGGATTAGTTTGCATGAAAGCTGCTTTAATAAATATTGTTAAGAATTTTGTGTAAAATAGTGTAAATAATTTGTATTTAGATGTGTAATGCCTTTATCTTGCTCTAAATTAGATTTAATTTACATTAAAATTGTAATATTCGCAAGCAATGATGCCCCTTAAGTTATAATGGTGATTTCACGAGAACTTGGCGTCATTTTTGGCAACTTGGCGATCATGTTGGTCACTATTTTTGACGAGTTCGGGACCCTCTGGATTCTTCTAGAAAATAGTAGAGAAATCCATAAATTTCAAGATCTATGACACAAGCGGTTCTTTCTTGAATTATTCGCGAGGGATATAAATAGAGATGCCCGCCGAAAGTCAGTCAGTCTGGTTTTGACTAGTGATCAGTTAGTATTGCTTTGACTGTTGAAGCAATTAGTGATTACTTCGGGTGCTGAACGAGTGATTGCTTGTGAATAATCTTTTATATACGTGTATTTTAAACACTGATAATAGTGTCTGAGTACTGTTGAAGGTGTAAAGACCTTCTGAGATTTATTCTGCAAATATTGCTGCTGAATCCTGTATGTCAAGGATTGAATTTTCGAAAATAAATTCTCATCGCTCTTAAAGAACTGTCTTGTTCTTTGCAACTGATTTGCATAAAATCCTGGATCTAAGTAACAATATATTTCTCCTAATTATATAAGTATGAATCTCCACCCCCTCCCTTAATTTTTTGAAGCTAAACTATATAACACAGCATATTTTTAGGCACTTTGGTGTAGAGAATTTGTTCGAAAAATAATTTTTAACTGCAACTTTTGTTAAAATTCTAATTTTGCATACTCTTGGTGTATTTTTATTTTTGCTTACTAGATATTTGAGTTTTGGATGACCTATTGTAACTTCAGCTTATAACCACTTTTTGGAACTTCTGGTCAAGTTTGTTATTTTATTTCATTTTTAATATTTAAAAGTTGCATCAACAAGATTTACTAAACAATTCGAAATGAAACCTGTGTTATGACCAGAAAAATTTAAGATAGCTTTTATTGAATTCTATGATAATTTTTTTTTATTTCATATGTTTTTATTTTGTGCAGAATTACCCAAACTGGTTTTACTGAAAATGTCTCGAAGACTGTGAGATCCAGAGATAATGCTAGTCAAAATGAGGAAGGAACAGCAACAAAGCGAGAAAGTAGTCATGAATATGATTAGCATAACTTTTGCTTTTAGGAAATGTATTTAGATTATAAAATTGCGCATAATTTCATTTTTTTCTTACTATTTATAATTTTTTTCATATTATTTCATTATTTTACATTTATTATTGGTAATTTTAAGTATATAATATATGTACTTAGGTGTGTAAGCCTGAATTATATTTGTAGATCTCGCAATTATTGTAAAAAATAATGGATTGCTAATTTTATTTTATTCAATAGATTTCAATTAAATTATTTCATATTAAAAATGTCTAAAATAATATTTTTGATATTAGAAAAATTGATTGCAATGAAAAAGAGCAATCGTTTATGTGTTACGATTTATTAAGGCATTTCCTTGATATAACTTTTTTTTTCTAATGGGCAAGGCTTATAAATTTTGCCTTTAAAGCCTAAACATGCCAAAATTTCAGTCTGATAGTTTTGAATATGTTAGTATATTGTGCAAACTGTGTACACAGAATCATTTCATAACAGTAATCAACTTTGTGATGGTATGGTGTTTTAGTTTGCTGGTTTGTTTGAAAAAGTCTTTGAACTACAAAAGTAAGTTTTTTTTTCCTTTGCATGTATATATGTAAATTTTTTATAAATAACAATATAATGAAGCAATAACACAAAAAAGCCAATGAGTTCTTCTCAGATAATATAAAATATTGATATGTGTAGAAATTACTGTAAAATCCGGAATATAGTGTACACTTAAGCGTAAGATTAAAATTTACAGGTGTGAAAGCTTTAAAAATAAAAATAAAAAAAGATATAAGTATAAAGAAATTAGACGTATGTCAAAATACTGTTTATTTAAAAGAAATGCCATGCCTTATATGAACTTAAGGGTTGTACTTCTAGAGAAGTATACTATTTTTTCAAAAGCCAGAAATAATACCTCAAATAAATGACTTCAAAACATAAGTGCAAGTTATCCGACGAATATAATCTAAAATTTAAAAAAAAAGCTTGAAAATATAGTTATGCTCTATATGCTGGATTTTACAGTAATTTAGAATTAAAGAATATTACTCTTAAATATATATAATAAGTCGTATAAAAGAATAGAGAAGCTGTATCTATATTTATCTGAATTTCTTATTACATTGTGAAGTACTAAGAGTTATCTACTAGAGTAGTTATATACAAATAGAAATTTCTCATGCAGTTTTAAGCTTTTCTGTCAGTAAAAATTGTACATCAATTCAGATGTTTCTCGAAAATTAACAGAATTGCACATATTCAGTTTTTTTTTATATAGTAACCAATTAGTTTGTCTGTACAAAGTTATTAAGCTGCATAAGATATTTTGTATATTGCTTAACTTGAGAACTTAAAAGTTTATCTTAAAGTTATTTAACATAAATGCATTTAGAAATTTGCTTCTGTGATTTATGATATTTTAATTGTGGTGCTTATTTATGCATTCATACATTTTTGAATAAAGTGAAATGTACAAACATGTAAAACAACATTTTCTGAATCTATTCAAGGACTTTGCTCTGTATGTATATGTGATATATTAAATGTATATATGTTCTGATCTTATCTTGTATGTATTCTATGAAACCTTTTTATTTAGTAACAGTGAAATTCTCCTTGATAATACTTATTTAGTAAATGAATTCACGACTAAGTTAAATAGAAATTGTAAGTTTTTTAATAATTTAATAGACAAGACCACTCTTTTAAGATTGGTATCTTTAATTTCACTTAGACTCGTAAAAAAACCAGTTGCATTGGAAGATGTATTAAAATTAATAATATCTTGTTACTAATTAATGTTTGTAGAATTAATATAATTGCTTAATTTTAATGTACTCAAATGAATAAGATATTACAAAAATTTGAATTGTTTTTCAAATTCAATTTATGTATGAGGTCTATGTATAAAATAATGGGATATTGGCTAAGAAAAGCCAATTACAACAAATGTATTGTTAGTCACTTTCAGTGTATTCCTTATTTGCACACACATACGCCTAACTATTCATTCATATTTTCTATTGGTCAAAAGCATGTTGCAATTCATTTTCTGAGAACTATTTTAACAGATATGATGTTTTCTTCGTAATAGCCCCCAATAAATCGAAATGGAATTTTTTTTTTTTACTGAGATTTTATTTTGGGGGAAAAGAAAAAGTACTAAGTGCTAAATCAGTAATACAGTGGATGATCCAGAGTTAGGATGTATTAGATGTATTCCAGAGTTAGGTATGTCATAAAGCATGGCCCAGGGCCTCGGTCTCAATTGGGGCCTCATCTCGTTCTTGACTCAGCCTTAAGAAGATCATCATTTGAATAATTTCAAAGGTCAAATGTTATTTCAGGTTGTATTCTCAGAAAAACTGGGAATTTTGGACTATATATCAACTGGCTACATGTGATGACTGTTGTCTCCATGTACAGGCATACCACTATGCACCACCATTACTCATTCAGTCAAAAGGCCGCAGTCGCTCGAGCTGGTCATGCACATTTATTTGTTTCGGGTTATTGCTTATAGAAGTATTTGACAATGTATGATATGTACTGTTTACTTTTAAGGGTCATAGGTGGAGGCCCAGGGCCTCGAGAAGTCTTAAGATGTCCCCGCAATCAAGAATTGCTTCGTGGATTGCACTGTTTTGATGTAGAAAATTTTTTAACCCTAGTTTGGTTTTTTTTTTTTTTTTTTTTTTTTTCGTATGTCAAGCTCCTTCCTGTAAAATTTTCACTCTGTCATTGTCAATGTCGACTGCTTCACATGTCATTTGGATACTCAGTCTATGGTCTGCTCCAACAATCTGTCCAATTTTTTTGTGTTCTTGTCAGCTCTTGAAGTGTCTAGCCATTCACAAAGTGTTTTTTTCCAGATTTTCATGCCTTGTGCAACCTAATCACTCACATGTGGAACTTGCACATTTACTTCAAAACATGAGGAAATGTTTACAAACACTATTGATATTTTATTTGACTTCACCAAAGATTTCAAATTCTCACACTATTCAATTTTAGAACTGAGCATTTTAATAGAGGAGAGCTGAAATATCAGCATATTCAATCACAATTTACTCAGTTGAAAAACTAATTGATAGATTTAAATGAAATTTAGTATAAATTTTCTCATTTAAAACAGAAAAAAAGAGATGTTCCATTTAAACATCATCTTGTGTATGCATAATTATCTGTAAAACTCATAGTGTTGGTATGTCCAAAATCCTCATTATATCAAACTGAAAATGGGTCAAATATGGGGTATGGTCGCTTTTTACAGCCAAACAGGTCCTATAGCATGGTAGAATACTGAGTAGGACTTAGTTGAGTTTCTATGGTAGTCATTTCCACTCCTGCAAAAAGGTAGTTTGTGTCTCCAAGATGGTTATTGGAAGGGCATGGCAAGATACAATTGCGTGTCCTAAACATGCTCTATAGTTTGAAGGTCAAAAAACCTGACTGGCCAATCCATGTGATGAATATTCTCACTTCAGTGGCATACAAAAGGATGAAGTTTTGAAGTTCAAATCCCTCCCTTCTCCCCGACCAATAGATTTTTAATTTGTAACATTTACCCCTCAGACTTTCATCTACATGTGTTTTAGAATGTAACCTGTCTCTTACAAGATGCTACTGTCTAACTCTTCAAGTAAATCATTTGGCTAGCTAAGCTCCATGTGAACGAGTGTTATTGTCCATTAAACAGGAATCCTGAACAAACTGCTCCTGAAACGTCGAACATAGGACTCTGAGATCTCTCTACCTGTCTAGGAGCCTTCATCAAACATATATAGGAGTGGCCGCAGAGACGTCTTAAGGCATGGGCCCAGGGCCTTGGCTACAACGTGCTAATTCAATTAATTTCAACGGTCAAATGTTATTTCCGGCTGTATTCGAAAAAACAAGGAATTTCGGACAATACCAACTGTGATGACCATCGTCCATACATAGGCCTAGCTTACCATCATTACTCATTCAGTGAAAATACAGCAGTCGGTCGAACCGGTTTGTGCGATTGTAAGTCATGCCCATTTTGCTTGTTTGGGGTTATTGTTTGTATGAGTATTTGACAATGTATGCCATGTACTGTCTACTTTTAATGGTCATAGGTGGAGCCAGCGATGAAACAAAGAATATAAGGGTCCCCCCTGTAAAGTCAGGTTTCGGGCCCGAAATACATACTTGGCGTCAGCCAGGCTTTGGGCCCCCAAAATCCTGCTCCCCCCACGATGTAGGGGTTACGTAATGTTACTGGGTGGAGTCTACATTTGTGTGGGGACACAGGGCTTACTTTTGCATAGGGCCTCAAGAAGTTTTTAGGGTATGGGACCTTCTAATATATTGCCTACTCAAACTATTATGCCTTCACAACCATAATGATCCTTTTTCTTGAGGAAGGGATAGGATCATGTCTCCAAGGCTCTTTCTACATACAAGTACGCTGAGAATTAGGGTCTAAACTGAATCTCAACTCATCTGAAAAATACATGGTGCTCAACTGAATTCTGGACCAAAGTGCATGTTCCCTGCATCTTGCTAAACTCTCTTGTGAGCGGGTCACAAATAACAAGTCTTCAGGAATACAGCTTATACAAGAGCTGTATTCCTGAAGACTCATTGTTTGTGACCGGCTCACAAGAGAGTTTAGCAAGTACTGTGTCGCCATGCTAAAAATAAACGATAATGATTCTCATTTGTCATTCTAAATCTTGGTTTGACCTTATCCAGGTCTTCTCGTTACAAATCCAGTGTCCTGAAACTTTCCACAAATTTTGACGATATTGGGTGTTACATGACTTTACAGCCATCTGCACTTTGGGTTAGCCTGCCAACAAATCTCTCTGCATATCATTCCGTTATTCATTTGTTTCTTTACTATTGCCCAATATGCGAGAACACGGGCGAATGTCATGGATGTTTACATAAACCGATAACCTTTTGTGCACTTATATTCCGTTTTCAATCAGTGCTTATGAGCATGTGCGCGTACGTTTTCAACTCTGAATATTTGCTTACATCAACGTCGTAATTACCCACCAATGCATGTTAAATCTGTCGAGGCTCAATATCCTACCATTGGTGTGGCAATTAGGAAAAGGAGGGAGCTGGCTCCACTTGATGAGGTTTGTGGCCAATAGCCCTCGTGTTGCTTTACAGTGGGATGTTAATAGAACTCTCATTTATTCATTTGGAGGCATAGTCAGTACCTTTGTTCAATACTTAAAAAAATACACATAATTTGCAAATTCCTTAATCGTGCCTTCGAGACTGAATATATATATATAGTCGATCCTCTATTTGATAAAGTCGCTAAATCCAAAAAAAAAAAATGTTGGTTATACGGAAAATTCGTCAAATAAAGATTCATCTTTCAATACACTTTATTCTTGGTTCCAAGTTTGCAAAACAGAGGTTCGACTGTATATACATTTAAACGGTAAGACATGCAAATAGTTAACGTTGCAGTGTACATGCGCATTACGTGTGCTTCATAAAGGAGCTCAGATGACTGTTTAAAAACTGATTTTTTTTCCCGAGATGAACTTAAGTATACCTAGTCATTGAGTACGGCAGTCAATTGAGCACATATCTGAGATTGACATAAGAAAAATTATGGCTTGTAGAGATTGAGGATTGACTTTTCGAGACATCGGTGATCCTGTTGTACGAAATCAAGCTGTAGTAATACGATTATGGAATCGGTGGACGCAGAAGAAGCATCTACCAATGGGAAGTATTGTACCAATCTTATGGCACTATAGAGCGTGGGAGCAACCACTCTCAGGGCCGCTTTTTCGCTTATACGCAAAAAATTTAAATTACAGTGAACGTACCATCGCTTACAGAATCATGGGAGAAGCATTGTCCCTAAGAGAATAAAGACTGAATTGAGATCTACTATGGAAAATTAAAAGCTTAACAGAGTTTCATGTTGCTATGCATTCAAAATGATATTACTATGGAAACTGATTACAAGGTTATTAAGGATTTTGCAACGATCAAAGCCTGACGAAAACTTTTGTTTGTACCAGTACATTGACAGAGGATGTCTAAAATGATAATTAACAAGTTTAAATTTCATGCATAATAATATGTAACTCTACATTGTAATTGCAGACAATTTCATTACTTTACTGTACTAATTCACAAAAGGGTGGGTGGTCCGTGATATTGTAAGATAAAAAATGAACAAGAGTGGCCAAGCAAAACCACTATCTTTTCCTTACTGTTGCCGGCTTAGGGCACGGCGGGTCAATAGGTAATGGATAATGGAAAGATTCTCCAAACAGCAGAAATAAAGCAAGGGAAAATCTCCCCCAAAACAAATTTGGTAAGGGGATGGCGTAACAATTTGAAGTGCCTAGGGCGACGGGGAAGTTAAAAACGGCCCTAACCACTGTGTACACATGACAATGATAGATTGCATTGCAATATCAAGAACCTTTGCGAAAGAATTAGAATCTGTTGCATAACAATTTGCTTCTGACATTCTTTGCAACAGAAGAGACTTTCAAAAAAACATCGCTTGCTCCAATAGTTTGACTGTGCATAGAGGGAAAAGCCAGATATAGGCAAACGAGTGGCACTACATTGTTCTTTTCAGAGGAAGTACGATTCTGTCCAGAGCACTACAATGCTCGTATCTGAGTCTTTTAGCACTTCGCTGAAAGACTGCCTGCTCATATCATTCCTTCAATTACTGTTATCGTCTGGGATACTATTAGACTATTCCAGCACCTCTAATATGCATTGTCGGTTCACCAATAACTGCCGTAGCTACTCTGAAGTTTTGAAGACTGTTATATCTTACCTTCACGGCTTGTCTGTAACCAAATTTCAACAATTCAAGATTAAACTAGGCTAACAACTAGCCTAGGGGTGGCGAACCTTTATAAATCAACGTGCCATTTTTCTTACATGTTTGATGAGGTATAGGCGTCCCGTCAGAATATTTTGACTTGTGATTATTGGGAAAATAATAATTAAATACTAACAAAACTCATTATTTACTAGGAAAAAATACCTTTTGAACTGTGTAATTGAAAATATTTTTGTTATACGTGTAATTCAAATTAAAAAGTAACTTTAGTGGGATTTCTTTTGCTGCAGATTGTGTGAATGACAAATAACTTATATTAGTATTGTAAGATGTTACTTTTAGTAGAATGCATGCTGAATTGGAGTCATCTGCCAAATGGTTTCTAAGCAATTAATTATTTTTCCTGCGGTTCACTTTTTTGACAAGTGTATTTGGGATTTGTACAGACGATGTTCTGCATACCACTGCTCCAGAACATAAAACACGCTCCACTTTTTGTCGCCGTTACTAATAATGCCATATTTCTAGATTCACCAAGTTTGAAATTCTCTGTTACACTTAATATCTTGCACTTCTTGTTCTGAACTAAATGTTGAATAAAATCGTAAATATAACACAAATAAACTTTAAAATACAGTTATGTCAACGAAATTGACTTGCTATGCATAGACAAATTTTGCATCAAAAGCAACTATAGCCCACGACGTAACTAAGACAAGACACTTACAAGCAAGGGCCCCCCGCGACCGATCACTCGCGTTTATTCGTGATACTTCATAGTGAACTTAATTATTTTGAAATAAAATGCAAACTATTTTGATTGCTCGTGTGCCCAAAACATTCATGACACGCGTGCCACTGGTTCACCATCCCTGGACTAGCCCCTTACATTCCATTCTCTGCTTTGCAATGAGCGACTGTCCTCGCTCTTTTAAGTTAAGATCAAGTGACAAGGACGACTTGTCTCTTCATACCATACCGACGCGAAGACTTAAACCTCCACTTAATTAACGTACATCAACCCCTTTCACGGCAGGACTTCAGTAACATCAGGACTTGAACCTATAACCTGATAACGCCTTTCCAAATTCGTGATTACGACCACTCGGCTACACAGGCTAAATAATAATTATCATTGAAAATAATTACTCTAATAATACTGTATCTAATAATGATATTAGTAATTATCCAATTAATAAATTTAATATCACGCTAGTAATGATATTACTCTCAATCCAATTAATAATAATAATGATAATAGTAACAAATCTATTATTATTAATAATAACAATCTATTTAATAAATCTAATAATAGTGAATTAATGTCGATCAGTTGGAGTTTTACAGTATTTTGTTTCGGATTGGAGGTAAATTAAAATTTAATATTTATGAATCAATGAACTCCATTTAAAAAAATCATAAAAATGGTTAAAGCAACTACAGTAGACCTCGAAAATGTTCGTACATCTGCAAATTTCTATCAAATTTAAGGTTATCCACTAATAAAAATTAATATATCAGAATTGTAATTTTTTAATATTGTTTTTTTTTCTTCTCCAAACTATTATACGTCCGTTCGGAATCCCAACCAATTTGCTGTCCGTATTGAATTTACTGAAACTTAATCCCAAGAATTTAGTCGGAACAGTGAAGCATGGAGTTGGCGTGTGGATGTGTGGTGATTGTTAAAAGGTTTCAGGATTAGGTAATTTGGTATTTTTTGATGGAATTTTGAATCATGAGCTTTATTTAAATATTTAAAGGAACAATTTGAAATTATCCACCCAAAATTTGGGTATTGGAGACGACTTCATTTTTTTTTTATCAAATTAATGACCCCAATCGTAATGCTCTCGATATACACCGGTGGTGTCTCTGTCCCCAAAGTTTGCAAATACCTCCTCAATCCCCTGATTTAAGCCCTGTAGAACATATTTTGTGAGAATTTAAAGTTTGAGTAAGATGGCATGTATAAAAAGTTTGAACAGAAATCAGTAATCACAGAAGAATGAAGAGCATCAATGCAGAAATTACAAAAAAAAAAAAAAAAAAAAACTGATGAAATCTATACCGAGAATTTTAAAAGTTGTTGTGGACGCTAAAAGCTGTCCCATTCAGTCCTAAATTAAGAAGAAAAAATACAATGGTTAAAACATGGTTCAGTGTTATTTTTTAATAGTTCTTTGATTATTAGTTTTTCAAACTAATAATTATACTATTTTTAAAAAATTGATTAGGTTATTATTCCATGAAAAGAACAAGTTGCTGATATTATTAAAAAATTACAATTCCGATTAATTATTATTACTTTGTGAATAACCTGTAATTTTATAGAAATTTGCAGGTATACGAACCCTTTTGAGTTCTACTGTACTAGAAAAACGCTCAATTTCTTATCACATGCGAAAATAAAACTGCTAAGAGAACAATTAATAAAATCGACTCCGTTGCTCATTAAAGGTTTACCCTTCATTGTAATTAGCTTCGGTAAGTCTCTCGAAAACAAAACTTCAAACCCTATTCATTTCGGAAGTCATATCTTCTATCGGAGGAACACAATACGAATTAAAAAGAAAATAAAGGTTAAAGGCGATTGTGTGAAGCAAAAAACACTAATGACGGAGCGAGCGAGACCGGATTGAAATGACCTTCTACTACAGCAGCGGCTACATGTGGCCGTGACGTCACTTTGTCCCAACACCCTTCCGACCGCCTTCTCTCGCAAAAACTGAGTTTGCTGACTAACAGAACATCCCAAACAGAGGAACGATTCAGAATGCATTTTTTGGCGTGAAAGAAACATCTGAAATTGGGTTGGCAGATTACAGACCGTAAATGGCAGACAAAAAAATTGTTCTTTGAAAAAGATGAAACGATGATAACTGTTGATTATGGCAGATGATTCACTGAGTCCACTTAATAAACCAGATATTCCATATATTGATGGAGAGATGGAAAATGAGGTAACTGTGTTAATTTGACTGTTTTATTTTATGATTTGGAATTTGTTAATGAGCTTTATTAATTTTAATCGTTTGGTTGAGCGGAAAATATTAATCTCTCTTTCGCACAACTATTAGATTTATTTGCAAAAGAATAAATAATAATACAGCTTTTTTTTTTTTTTTTTTTTTTTTATTTACTGTGGATCGTAATTGAAATTGCTTTAAATTTTTCCTTCGTTTTCAATAAATAACTGTAAAAAAAATAGGATAAACGATTTGTTTATTTTTCGAAACAAAAATCGTCTGACACCTGTTGCATTACATGAATGTAACTTCTGAGTGAGGAATCTACTATCTATATATATTTTAATGTGCTTAAATAATATTAAACACTGATGACTACATTTTCTCTTTTTCACACTGAAAATTGTTTCATTTATTCAACGAAAATATATTTTAAGTATATTAATGTATTTTTTAATTATCTTTCATCTTGTGTTTATTACAGTTTTGAAGATGATTTTTTAACGTGGGCAAATTTTTTCGTGAAATTGATTTGATTTATTATGAAAATCATGTAAGTGTCAGTGGCGTAACGCAGATCCCTCATCGCGGGGGAGGGCAGAATTCTAGGGGGCTCAAAGCCTGACTGATGCCAAGTACGGCTTGGGGCCCCGAACCTGACTTTTCAGGGGGCTTTAATGTTCTCCGTTACGCCACTTGTAAGTATTATAATAATTAATCCACACCACCGTCCAGTTACTTCTCGTACCTAATCTTTACAGATGTAATAAAAATTGGCATGCATTAATAATCTTAGAACTGTGGCTAGCGTACCACGAGTTCGATCCTTTGTGCCACTGGAGACCCGCCATGTAGAGGGGTTGATGCACGTTACATCTATCGAGACTCATGGCGTGGTGTGAAAGTTCGGAGGAGGGATGTCAGCTCAAGTATCGATCTCGACACTGGACCATGGTTCAAAATTTCAAGATCCGTTACCAATAGCCCTCGTGTTACTTTATAGTGTGACGTTAATAAACGCTCACCGACAGGTTTCTTGAAGTCCCACATTGCCTCTTCCGATACATCATTCTGTGAATTTACATCAGAGGCCTAGCTACCGCCATATCAATGATACGAGATCCCAAGGTATAGGGGCTCCAACATGTGTAACTACAGTTCCACTAACTAGGCCCCCATATCTAAAAAAGGGCCCCGAAGGAATTTTGATACAGGGCCCCCTCAGAGCTAACTACGCCAGTGTTTTTAATGTTCGTTTTATAATTAAAAGCTAAAGGATTTTCTTAAGGTAACACGTTTTAAATTTCTTTTTTATTATTATTTTCCGAATTCTTCCCTTCCTCTGTGATGTCTTCTTCAAATATTTTAAAGCTATAATAATTGAATAATTTTCTCTATATTTTGAGTTGTAATTAATAGTAACTAAAATTCGCGATACTAATATTCTCCAAATGGAACTGCAAGGTTTAAATACGAATTTCGAATTTTTATTAAAGTTTCTTTCAACAGTTTACATAATCATAAAATTCGAAGAGTATCATTAAAAACAGTGCATGCTACCAGCTCATATTTTTGGAGTTAATGTCAGTTTTTAATCGGTCGATCATATTCTACAGTGAAAAAATCGTGTGATATCTATGACAATCCACAAAAACGTTTCAAATAGTATTGAACGTGATTGCTCAAATGTTGTGTATGCCATTACACAGATGATTCAACAGGAAGGGAAAGATTCCGCTTAGACGTCAAAAATTTTCCCACAGTGTAGCAATTAGCTCCTATCAAAAGATAAGAAGCCTGACCCAAGGTCATATTTCGCTACGTTAAACCTCAAACGAATTAAGTGCATTCCTGTCCGCACATTTGAAATATCTTACGGTCACATTCTCTTTTTTAAAAAAACTTTCAGTTCATTAGAAATACAATTCATTTATAATACCGTAAAATCCGGCGTATAAGGCGCACTTATAACACAAAAAATAAAATCGAAATTTACGAGTGCGCGTTATACGCCGAGTATCAAAATGAGAACTTTAAAAATAAAAAAAGATGAGCATAGAAAAGAAAATTAGGCTTCTACATAGACCGAAGTACTGTTTATTTAAAAGAAATGTCATTCCATATGAACTTAACGGGTTGTAGTTCAAGAAGTATACTACTTTTTCTAAAACTTGGCATAATAATTCGAATAAATTAATTCAAAACATACGAGCATTGCGCACGTATGTTTCAGGCTTCTTCGTAAAAAAAAGAGTGTGCATTATACGGCGAATAAACACAAAAATTAAAAAATGCTGCTTGAAAGCACAGGTGCGCGTTATACGCCGGGTTTAACGGGAATACAAGTAAATCACTGGCGTAGCTAGCTCTGAGGGGGCCCTGTATCAAAATTCCTACGGGCCCTTTTTAGATATGGGAGCTCTGTGGGACTGTAGTTACACATGTTGGGGCCCCGTATATTGATACGGCGATGGCTACCGCCTCTGGCCCCGTATCAAAACTCCTTCGGGGTTCTTTTTTCGAGAAGAAAGCCCTGTTAGTGGTATTGTAGTTACGCATGTTGGGGTCCCGTATCATTAATACGGTGGTAGATACGCCTCTGATTTAAAAAAAATGATTGATTGTTGCCATATTTTTCAATACATTTTCAATTTAACTGAAAATAAATTTTGAAATATAGCACATACATAAATATCAGTAATTTAAAAGACTCTTTTTCTACGATCTGGAGGGTTATACACGAGGTTTTTTTTTTCAAATGTATTTTTTTAAATATTTCATTTAAAATATTATATTTGTTTTTGAAAAAAAAAACTAAAAATGCTTTCAAAATTAACTTTCAAGTGATCGAGAGAGAAATCGTCTGCCGTGTACTGAATTTGTAGTATCTCGTTTAAAACATGAAAAACATTTATACATATTTTATTTTCCGAGGAAATGATAAGTATTTTTGAAGGATACGAATTAAAAAAACATTATAAATTACTAAATTAACACGGAAAAAGTAATTTTAAGAAATAAAATAATGTATTTTTAAAGCATTAATTAGATTTTAAATACTGAATATTCTTTTCAGAATCGAAAATAGTTATCAGAGACTTATTTCTAATTATTTCCGTACTAAAAATAAATCCTCAATCACAGAAAGTTTTATTCTCTCATCCTTAAGTTAAATTACAATGACCATCAAATATACAGATTTTTTTTTTCCTTTGAATTTACGATTGTCAACATTTGTTTTGGTATTTATACCATGAATTTCTGTGTTGAAACGGGGCTGCGGTAGCCCAGTGGTTAAGGTATCCAACCATGGCAGGCATGTCATGAGTTCGATCCCAGTACCACTAAAGACCCGCCGTGTAGGGCAGCGATGCACGTTAAATCTGTCGAGAGCTGAAACGTCCTCCCGTTGGTGTGGTGTGGTAGTTAGGAGAGGGGGGTGCCAGCTCAGGTGTCCACGTCACTTGACCATGGTTCAAAGTTACGTGGTCCGTCGCCAGAAGCCCTCGTGTAGCTGAACAGTGCGACGTTAATATTAACTCACTCACTCTGTGTTGAAACATTTATAAAGGTTTTCAGCAAATTGCTAATGATTCTCGACTTAAATGGTATTGCATTTATGATAGCCTTTATAATTCTGAGTCAGAGATGTTCTTATCATTTAATACTCAGGACGATAGTGAATGATTTAAAGCAGAAACTGTAACTTAAATCGAACTTGTAAACAAAAGTTAAAAACTCATTATTTTTTTCGCTCATGTGTTGGGAATAGCTTATCGATTTTTATGGATATCTTATATCGATATTTTTCTCCCCACCCCAAAAAATATTAATTAATTTAAAGTAAAAAGCGACAGAAAGCGAATCTGCTGTTTTTTGAATCACTTGAAGTATACTCTTAAAAATTGTTCACAATAGAAATTATTCATGTAATTATTCATTTGATATTAAAATAGTATATAGTAGATGAAAAAGTAAATAACATTTTTCATTGACATTCGAAAAATGTAACTAAAGAAAACTACACCATTTTTCATGTTATTTTCTTTCTTTTTTTCTATTTGTGACACGAGTACAAATCCTGAAAAAAAGTTTCAGACGAGAAATATTTTACTAAATTTTTACAACAAAAAAAATTTACAAAAAAGAAAAAAAAATTAAAGATCTTTTCGAAAAAAAAAATGGTTAAATTTTCAGGATTATTTAGTTGATGTTTTGTTAATAATATTCGCGTAATTGTTTAATGAAAAAGAATAATAATTTCAAAATTCCCCATTCCATATTTGCTGTGTCTGATTTTGGTAAATGTCGCGTCTGTTTAAATGGAATTTAAACAGACGCGAAAAAAGCAACATAAAATATAAAACTCGATTGTTTATGATCAATGTTAAAATGATTTACTCTCTTTTTTTTTTTTGTAACTCTTTTATTACTCTTCCATTATCAACGCCTTGTACAGAAAAATTAGAAGAATTTTTTTTTTACATTAGAACATTAGAGATCCTTATGAAAGCATGTGATGAATGTATTGAATTCTGAAACAGTATTATTAATATTATAATTAAACGGAAATAAATAATATTTGTGAAATTAATACATTATTTCACATCTGAGGAGATTCTTTTTATAGTATGTTTTGTTCTTGACGACTTCGTTGTTAAATTAAGATCTTCATAGAAGACTAAAAGGTTACATGAAATTCACACGGTGTTGCATAGTATGTCATTTAAAATGCATTAATGTATAGCATATGATTGATGCTGTGATAAATTTGATTAATAATATATTTCTGTAATGCTATTCTTCTATATATTGAATAAAATGTCTTTTACCCTTGTAAATGATAGGCATTTTTTTGAACCAACGCCCAGTAATGCATACACATCTGGAAAAACAATTTTAAAAGCTTTCGTTGGAATTTCAGATGGTGACAGGTAATTTCCTCTAAAAAAGTATGAGAACGTAAAATATTTGAGAACTGAGAGAAAAAATGGTGCCTTTTTTTTTACTTCCTAAACCCAGCATCCTTTTTTGTGTTTTTTTAATGCGGAATTCAGGAAAAAAACGCAGTGACATGAACAATTACACAGGAAAAACACCCAGTTCATTTTTTTTACTTCTTGCATAGCAAGTATGTTTCTTTCCGTTGTCATGGTTCGCTTACTGTACGTATATTTGTCTCTCTGTAATGGTCCAGAACCAGACTGCCCGAATAAAAATCCGAATGGAAATAATTTACTACCCTTGTGAACAATTGAGTCAATTTTAGACAGGATTTGTATCAAATTTGGTGGTTATGAACACGTTAATTTTACCTTAAAGTATTTTATTGAGCTGCTGAGGATTATTATTATTTTATTTTTTTAATGTGTATATATATATTTTCAAAAACAATAACTCATTTTCTTTTTAGTCATGCTCGAGGAACTTTGGAAATGTTTCAATAATCACTAAATAACATTATAAATAGTAAATTTCTTGAAAGATTTTATTGTTAAAAAAAGTTCATGGTTTACCTAAATACAATCAGGCTGACCACTTGTTACAAAATTTAAGTACAATAACGACATTTAAAATTTGAGCCAATTTTTTTTAATTACTATTAAGTCTTTCGCGAAATTCAACACTTAATGAGAGAGAGAGAGACTCTATAAAAGAAACCGTAATGTAAACATTATCAATATTTGTAAACTTGAATCCTTAATATATTCTACACAAAATATATAATATTAAAAAAAAAAAAAATTTAAGTCAATTCCTACTTAGGTCAACAAAGCAAAATTTTATTTTACTTACTTTTTATTAAATAGTTACAATTAATATAAATATGTATATACATATGACAGAATCACAATATTAAGTGACAAAATAGAAAGCGATTTTCCTTGCAATTTTTCATTTTCCTTCCTATATAGGGTGTTAGACTATTTTTTGTTTGTTTGTTACTATTTATTTGTTAAATTTTATTATTCAAATAAAATGGTACAGTAAAAAAAATCACATTCGCAGAAATTAGGTCACTCCAGATGGGATTCGAACACACGACCTTTTGATTAGAAATCCATTGTGCTATAAGAACACAACGATTTTCCTTTCTATGTATGCTGTTGGACTATTATTTTCGTTTGTTACTATTTATTCATTTTTTAATTTAAAAAATGACTTAATATTTGAAAAAACTGTATTAACATCAAATTTCATCCGCTACAAGTTTAAAAAAATATATTTGAACTTGAATTGATGAATATAGAAAGTATATATTTTATTAACGATTTAAAATTTGAACAAGATATATATAAACAAATATATATAGGGAGAGAGTGAACTAATAGTAGGAATTGAAAAAGATGTATGATTTGAACAAAGTTGCCAGTTCCCAACCTTTTTTTTTTTTTTTTTTTTTTTTGCTTGCTGAACCCTCCAAATCCTAACTTTAAATGTATGAACCCCCATATTCGCGTATGTTATATACAGAAAAATATTTATTGCTTAACTACTAAAGGTAATAATCAAATAGTTAAGGAAATATTCAATTGTAGGTTGTTAGCCCATGAGGTTTCACAGTGTAAATATATTAGTATGTAACTGTTTATTTAGACGTAAAATAAATAAAAAGCATTGTAAAAATCCGTAGCAATGTGTGGTTTCTTTTTTTTTAATTTTATGGGAATAGAATACAATTATTCCCATAGAATTATTTGTTATTATCAGGTATTTATTTTCACTTGTTCAAATATATTTGGTGAGGGATTGCCCCCTCTCTCTTGCCCGCCTAGATCTGTGGGTGGAAGGGAAGGAATACCAGACACATTCAATATCAACTTATTGATCTGATCAACCAAATTATCAACACTGATTCACTAAAATTCAAGAAGAGAATGTCTCAATATGAACAATACAAATGGAACAATGACGAGATGCACGAATTATACGAAAACTATGAATATCGACCACTTTAATTTAGGATCAATTCAATTATCCCAATTAACTTAACGTTACTTTTAAGTTTAGTGACCAATCGTCACTTTAAATCTTCGTCTATTTAATATTTGAAATATTTAATAATTTGTCGGGATACCTGATCTGTAGAAATCTCACCTGAGTTCTGGCTTTCTTTCTCTCCTCGTCGTGCTATCTAGAAAACCGTGACTATTTATAGTAGATTTAATTTGAATATGACAGTTTCGTCTTCAGAAGGGTTGGTTGTGAATAAACGCGAATGACAGCCCAAAGATTTCCCAAGAGGATTAGTGGAAAGTACGTGAATAGATCCGTCACAATTTTACTGCACAAAATTATACTTACCGGATAACATCAATACAATTCTAGAGAATGAACGCTTTTAATTGATTTTGTTCTATAATTTTTTTTAACTTTTGAATTATATATATATATTAGTGAATTTCTACATTAAAACCAGTCAATTAAATTTTAAACTACGGCCATTATTGAAACACAACATATTTGTATCAATTGCTTATATCTAAAAGAAAGGAATTTTCATATTTGATTATAAAGATTTATATATAGTATGCATAATACTTAGATATACTTTTTCTTTATTTTTATGTGCCAGTTGCGATTCCGTCTGTATATTTCGTCTGTACAAAATGTGATAATGTTATTATAATAATGTATGTCGGAGGTTCCCAAACTTTTTTGCCTCATAGACCCCTTGACAGATTTTTTGGTTTGGGGTAGACCCCTACTTACCTAATATTAATTTTTTTCAAATTCATTAACTTAAATGTGTGTTTGACTGCAGGTATAGAGGTACTTCCTTTAAAAAATTTAAATTTTTAACTGTTGTAAAGTATAGTGCTTAAAACTTAAGAAAACACACATGCTTATTAATTAAATTAAAATTTAATTAATACATTAAGTGACTGAGCAACAAACAATTACTTTTAGTGGGAGGGATGAATCTGGGGATGCAATAACAAATTTTCAACATTTGACATCAATCTTGTCATGTTTAAATCTAAATGTATCCTCGGTTAACAGTGTCTACTCTTTCTTTCCTTTTTTTTGTGTGTGTGTTGGAGATTGACAAGCGCACTGTAACTTTTCAATCGGAAAAACCATTAAAAACTTTCTCAAGATATTCCACAATATGGAATAAACAACAGGTATATCTTTTTAAAGTCAAAATTATTGGCATCCGTTTCTAAACTTTACTTTAAGATCTTCGTTAGTGCCTAATTCATATAATCAGACTTTTTTTTTTCGAAATGACCATATAAATTCATTGCTTACTGTGGTATTAAGATAGTCTCAAAACACATTCTCAAACCTAGCTACAAAACCTAAAAAAGGGTATTTAAATGTTGAACGTCGATTAAAACGCTTTTTTCCAGGTAGATTGTCTGTGAGAATTTGTTAAAAATTTCCGACGTCCATTCTTATACTCCTTTAGCTTAATTCTCGTACACACAAGAAAAGGCTGAAATGGGGTCCTTGTTTTAATAAAATTTATGCTGTTGCCTTGTAACTGCAAATTAACTTCATTCAATTTAGTAAATAAATAGGTAAGTCTGGTTTCTCTCTCTCTCTACTTGATTAAATTTCCTTTTAAAACTAAAATCACGATCTGGTTTAATGAGAGCCACTATCGTATACCCCCATTTAACCCTCATAGACCCCCAAATTATTTTTTCGCTGACATGGACCCTTGCAGGTCGTCATACACCCCTGGGGGTCTACATAGACTACTTTGGGAATCATTGATGAATATTATGTATACATCTAATTTTATGTAATTATGTTAATGTATATAAATCAATTTTTTTCCAGAAATTAGTCGAAGTACGTGATCACGTGTTTCCAGCTAATGATAAATGCAATCCCGCCAATGAGTTCTTCCTTTTTGCTGTTGCCAGTCTTGCTTTTTGAAGAGAAACTTCTTTTTAAAAAATAAATATTTGTCAACAATAGTGACGCACATAAGTAAACAAAATGTACTCAATTACAAAGTACTCTTGTAATAATTTTTTCTTACATTTTGTAAAATTTTTTGAAGAATCTCAATAGGTGAGCATCGTTAGCCAACTATCAAATTTGAAGTTTCTTCTAAATTTTAGAAGTGGAGCAACAAATGCAAGTCTAAAGTCAATTTTTAATTAAATAATGAACACATGATTGCATTTATCATCCGACTGTCATGAATTTTACCAATTTTATTATTCCATTCGTAATGCGATTTTAACAATTTTCAATTCTCATTCTCACGTGATGCATATCCATCTTCAGCCAAATGAGGAAAATACTATCAAAGATTGGAATTTCGCGCATCGTTAAAAATTACAGAGCTTTTTGTATTGTATTTCATTATTATTGTAGATTTAAAAATGTATTTTCACTGTATTTTAATTCATTGCTCCATCATCAAATTGTTCTATTATTCTTCATTGGGTTTTTATATTCGAATTGTAATCTATATAATTTGTCAATTACTAAAATCATTTTTAAATTGAATATTTAAGCTTTAAAAAGCATTCTAAAAATTTTTATTATAAAATCAAGGCTATGGAATCATTTAAGGGAAATATTTCAAAATAATTTCGAAGTAATCAGAGTTTATATTTTGGGGAAGATTAGTATGTTACAGAACTATTCTTTGAAAGTGTGATAAGAACGATTTTTTAAACAATACTTCACAAACCTGCATGCTTGGTTTTAAAATTCAAACCTTGGTCTTCTTCGACCTATGACGAATTTAGCAGGTGAAAGTTATATCTTTCCGGTAAGCACCTGTCATATCTTTCTCTTAATTTCACGAATTGAAAAATGTTCATGTGTTTGTTAATGACACATTTTTTTGACTGTAGCTTCCGGATGAAAAATAAAAAACTCAAGCTGATTATACATCACAGCGAAATTAAAGATATTTCTGAAAAAGCAATCTTTTCTTCGGAGAAATCGTATTGAAAATAGAATATTATGATTATTTATTTTATGAGTACAGTAATACCTCGAAATTACGCGATAGGAGAGACTGAGTGATAACCACGTAAGTCGGGGAGTATGATATCGCATATATAAAAACATATAAATTAATTTTAGTTGGGGTCGAAGATGAAAGAAAATAATAATTTAGAGAAAAAAAAATGTTGAATAAAATCTTAGATAACACAAATACAAAATCACAAATCGTAGCTATTTTGATGTAGAAGATTTCATAAAATATCCTACAAAGTAGTCTACTGGCTGAAACATTTTTTTTTCCCCTCCCGCAAAATTTCTTCGTAGTATGCTAAGAATTTTTTGAATTCCTCGTTTTGTTGAAAAAATATGCTCTTCGTTGGAGCCTACATTTTCTAAAATTTGTAACCCTTTTTCAATTGAACTGAGGCCTTCTGTCAGATTCCCAACCGTCAGTCGATCTTCTGATTGAAGTGGGTCTAAAGACTCGAGTTGCTCATTGTCTTGCTCTTGCTCATACATTTCTTAATTGTCATCTCCTTATTGTGGGACTCCAGCAGTTCTTGAACGTCATCTCTATCATTTTCTGAATTTATTTGCCTGGCAAATCGACTTCTTCAATCACATTACCAATTTCATCAGGCTCTGGCACTGATTCTGCCTGAGTTTCAATGATGGACGGGGGGAGAAGAATCGACGAGGTTTGAAAATTGCGCAACTCCGGATTCGCTTAAGTGTCTGGTAGCGTAAGTCGAGGTATTACTGTATTTTCATGGGAAAAATAAGTTAACACCTTCATTAATTTTTAATGTGATGCTTAAAACAGTAAAATTATTAAGGTATCCGACTACGTTCGGAATCGTGATTTAAAAAAAACGCATAAATAGTTAATTTTCATGATATTTAGTGTCACTTAGATTAGAATACATGTATAAAATTGTTTTAAGGACATTTTGACAAAAAAAAATTATTTAAATACAATATTTTGGCAAAAAAGTAACTTAGAATAATCTTTTTTCAAAATGTTCTCCTTTTATTAAAAATCCTTCTAAAATAATAATATTTTGCTTCTATAAAGTAAATGCTTCTTCAGAGAGTATTTTTTTTTTTTTTGAAAAATTCATATTATTTTTAGAGTTACGACCAATTGAGATAATGATCGGCGTTTTTTTCTTAAAATTTCTCCCCTCTGTTGTTGTAAAACACATGGATAAACCCACTTCTAAGTTATATATTTCAAAAAATCTAAATGAGCCTCTGTACAGATGTCTGAGCTATATGCAGGCAAAATATTATTATAATAGACGCATTTTTCACAAAAGGAGAATATTTTGAAAATGGGTCATTCTATGTTCATTCTTTGACAAAATATTGCACTTAAATAATTTTTATTGTAATAATATTCTTAAAACAATTTTATATACCTTTTCTAATCTAAGTGACATTAAATATCATAAATATTATCCAGTTATACGCCTTTGCAAAATCATGGTTCCGAACGTAGTTGGATACCTTAATAAGCAAAAAGAAAAGCATTAAAAAACATTTTTATTATTGCACTAAAAAGTCGAACATTATTTTTTTTTATCAAAAATGAGGAAGTCAAAACAAAAGTCACAAGATTGTGAGGTGCTGAAAACATTATAGGAAGGAGATCAAGAATATTTCTCACAAGAAAAAAAAACTCTTGAAGATTAATGAAAAGTAAAAATATATTATGAATGAGATTAAAAATCCAATTTGGAGTACTTTTATCAGCATTTCATGACTTTACAGTTTTTGGTTTTCATGTTCTTTTTAAAAAATTTTATTCGAGTTTTTATTTACCTTTTACTTTTTGATTCATTTTACAATTGTTGTAAGAGCATAATTACTACTGAATCTTGTAATAAGTTTTCATCTAATACTTGCAACAATCATTTTTTAAAAAGGTCATAATTTGATGTAGATATTGTGTACATTTTAATCGAATCCCTTTTTTCCCTTCTGAATATAAGATTCACTACCAGGTGGCGCTTCCTCATATAAAATCAAAATTAAACTAAAATAAAGGAAAATAAATGGTATAATATTTTAGAATATTGCAAAATATAGAATTATGTATATCTTAGAATATCGCTAGCACGTCGAGAAGTAAAGAAAAGTTCGATTACAAAATACCATCTTTACAAGCATAAAAAAATACATATATTAGTAACAAAAACGATTTCACACTGTTTTAAAATAAAATTCAACACTTTTTAAGATATAGAAAAATTTTCTATATCTTCAATAAAAATAATATATTCTTCGTTAACATATACAAACTTGGATATTATAACGTTCTACATTTTTCGGTCTGAATCGATTTGTTTTCCCTCCTCCAATGAATGATATTTTCTGTTTCATTTCCTTTATTTCAGAACATGTATGACTTTTAATCTTATATACTGAAATAAAAAAAAATATATATTTATTTATTGAATACTAGCCGTTACCCACCCGCTTCACTGGGTATTTCCCGATGTTGTATAAATATATACTGTTTACATATATATAAATTATTTATATCTAGGATTAAGAATTCAATTCTGTTGAAAAATACACTGGTGTGCAAAAATTAAGGACGAAGTCGAAAAATTAGTATATCAGCTGAACGAAGAAGCAGAGCGGACAGAAAGACCAATCAGGAGATTAAATAAGGTGATGTACGGTAGCACATGCGCAGATATGCGTAGACGTAATGGGGGAGTGTCTGAGTAGTATAAAGCATGTTGTCGGTGTAAGATCAGTATTTCTGGCAAAGAGATTGCACGCCATATAGCAGTTAAAATCACATCGAGTTGCTGCCTCAGCGAGAAATGGCGAATAATCAATCTGTTAGACGAGATCTGGATGCTTTTACCCGAGGTCGAATCATTGGGAAGTTGGAGGAAGGCCGCAGTGTGACAAGTGTGGCTGAAGAGTTCGGAATTGCTCACAGCATCGTTTCACGACTTTGGAGACAATTTCAAACTACAGGAACAGCTATCCGGGGGTTCAGTAGTGGTCGTCCACGAGCAACCACACCCGCAGATGACCGGTACATTGTCTTACAGGTCAGAAGAAACAGGCGGCAGACAGCGGAGAAATCGCTAGACACACGACACAGGCGACTGACGACCGATATCGCTCTTTACCGTGGCCAGAAGACTGCACGGTGGTGTTCGTTTGCACGACACCCTGTACGGTAAAATTACCTTTAACGCCTGCCCATCGGAGAAGGCGCGTTCTCTGTGGTGCCGGGAACACCGAAATTAGAGAGACAATGAATGGGACGAGTACTCTTTACAGATGAGAGCAGATTCAGTTTGAGTAGCGATTCTCATCGCATACTCATCTGGAGAGAGGGGAAGCCTGCAATCATCCCTCGAACATCATTGAAAGGGACAGGTATGGAGGTCGCGGTGTTCTCGTTTGGGGAGGCATCATGCTTGATAGTCGTACAGGACCTTCACATCTTCGACGCAGGTTCAGTCAACGGGACCGTTATTGTAACGAGATTCTTCTTCGATATGTGCGTCTTCTTAGAGGCGCTATGGGTCTGCAGTTCCTTTTCATGGACGACAATGCACCATGTCATCGCACAGTAGCTGCCGAACAGCTCTTATAGAGTGAGGATATTGAACGTATGGATTGGCCGGCACGATCTCCGGATCTCAATCCCATTGAGTATGTATGGGATTTTCTAGGCAGACGCTTGGCACCTCGTACCTTACCACCAGTAACGATTCGGGAGCTTCGATTGGCGCTGCAAGACGAATGGGCAGCAATGCCTCAACAACTCATTGACACCCTCATTCTCAGCATGGGCAGACGCTGTGAAACCTGCCTAGCAGTCAAGGGAGATCATATCCCCTACTAAAGACCGGATGTTTCTTGCTGGACACCCATCACAGGGATGTTTCGGCCTTCAGGCGCATTGCGCTCCATGCTACTTTTTCAATAAAGCTTCTTTTTATCCCTCTGATTTCTCTTTTAGTAAGTGTTGCTTACATATTACACATGTCCTTACGTATTGGGGATCTTACGGTATTAAATGTGTTGATTTGGAAAGCTTTTGTACAAAGTTATATTGAAAAAACCGTCTCGTCCTTAATTTTTGCACACCAGTGTATATTTCTAGCTGCAACTCTCGCCTCTGACATAAACTATATAATGACAAATATATAATGACTTAAACTATAATTTCTATTAATATCTAAAATAAAAGTAGAAAGATTTTTTGCGCTCACTTAAATCAATAATCAAGTGGATTTCCGATAAAGCAACTTTCAGTGGATCTCTACTCCATAAAATAAACATGCGTGCTAAATTTCAAGTCTAAATCTAACGGAGCAAAAACGGAATTTTTATCATCAATAAGCCCCTTAACCCCGTTGAGAGCATTCTTAGCGGATTTCAATTCAACAAAAGAAACATGCAAACAAAATTTTATTATTACAGTCCTAGTAGTTCGAAAACGGAAATTTTGTATACCAATATATTGATAGACAAAGTTAAGTTTTAAGTGCTATACCTCTCACTACAGTTAGAAATTTAATTATTTTAAAGTAGGTAAGTAGTACACATGTGCTGTCAAAAAATATTTAAGTTAAATTTGCAAAAATTCAATATTAGGTAAGCAGGGGGTCTATCCTAAACCAAAAAAACATGGCAAGAGAGACAAAACAGTTTGGGAACCTATGGTGTATGGTGGTAGGCCTAGACCTGTGCAAGGATGATGATCATTACATGTAATCAGTTGACATATCATCTGAAATTCCTAGTTTTTCGGAGAATGCAATCGGAAATAACATTTGACCATTGGAATTATTCGAATCGTGATCTTATTAAAGCCGATTCGAGAACGAGACGAGGCCCCCATTGCAACCGAGGCCCTAGGCCAGGGCCCATGCCGTCCCTGAATATACCTTCTTCTGTCTGACAAAAATGTTCCATGTTTATATAGCTAATTTTTCTTAGCATAAGATTAAACTAGCTTTGAAAATACCGTGACAAACTAATAAAGCTAAATGATAAAACTTTTTTTTCTGTGTATATCCAATCAAAACTTGTACATAATTATAATGCACTTACATGCCTTTCACGCAACTTCCGCATGCATTTTATTTTAAAACGAAACACAACAAAATTACACCCATGTTTTAATGAAGAAAGATTCGTACAATAAAAGAACAAGACTTAGGATGATAACAGAACATAAAACAAAGAATTATCTTAATAAAAAGAGAGACTCACAACTAACTGTACGCCTGTAGTTGCTTTTAACTTTAATTTTTCTCTCGTTATCATATTTTAGTAACAAAGCATGAAACAATAATACATTGTTCAATGACGAGGTCTTCCGTGCTTCGTGGATGAAAAATTACGCTCTCAGAATAAACTAATTGTGCGATGTGGAAATTAGGATGTATTTAACCCTTGATCCCCTTTGATTAACACTTGCAGTTTTCCTTTCATGATTTACATTCCGAGATATAAAATTAGATAACTCTCTATTAGGGATTTATTTAATTGTGTCAACTAGGTTTGTAATCATTCTATTGTGATTGTAAACTAAACCAAACCAAACAGTTATCTGACAAAAATAGAAACTTATCCAAGGATCCACACTGAAGTAACGTCATTTTCTACGAAAAGCACTCAAAATTCTAATATTCGCTATTAAAAAAAATCTTTTTAGAGAACTAGTTCTACTTTAAATGAAAAGATAAAAGTTTACTTCAAAGAAATAAAAAAAAGGCTGCAAAATTTTACCATATTTGTCGTTATTAAAATATTTTCACGTTTCATTCACGGCATCAATTTTTTAAATAAATGGAACTAATTTGATGTCGATTTCCTGTGAATTTTCCTGCAAATAATCATAAATTTTCGCTAAGTGGGAGTCATAACATTACAATAATACAATGTTGTACAGATTCTCAATGATCTGTTTGGCGCTATGTCAAAATGTGATGGCGAACCGATATCAAAATCTATATCTTTATATATAAAAATCTTCTGTGCGCGTGTTTGTCACTAAACTCCTCCTAAACGACTGGACCGATTTCGACGAAATTTTTTGTGTGGGTTCAAGTAAATTCCAGAATGGTTTAGATTCACAATTCGGTCCGATATCGCAATTAGTTAAGAAGATATTAATTAAAAACATTCAAAAAAATACAACTCAACATTCACCTGCATTGTTGTAACAACGCTATTGTTATAAACAAGTAATATAAAAAAAATTTTTAATCAATTCCTACTTAGATCAACCATTAAAAAATTTATTTTAGCTACTGTTTAGTAAATAGTTGCAATTAATATAAATATGTATATACATATGACAGAATCACAACATTAAGTGGTAATAAATTTTTATTAGTTTTCATTAAAGTATCGTTTCGTCATCCAAAACAATCGTGT
This sequence comes from Trichonephila clavipes, assembly GCA_019973935.1. Taxonomy (NCBI): domain Eukaryota; kingdom Metazoa; phylum Arthropoda; class Arachnida; order Araneae; family Nephilidae; genus Trichonephila; species Trichonephila clavipes. The sequence continues at coordinate 1,443,413 of BMAU01001132.1, forward strand.
ATATAAAATTTCCTTTCAACTGAATGCTTTAACACGTGAGAAAAAAACCTTTTAAAATTTTGACATAAGTCGCTAAGTCGCCAACGTGGCTGTATTTGTAATTTTTAAAATAATTGTTTACAATCAATTAATTTTTATTAATTATAAATAAATTATTGTATTGTCATCCAAAATAATCATGTACATTACATTTCAGCTCAATTGAGCGCTTTAAAATGTATTTTATTAACGATTGAAAAATTCCACCAAGATAAATAAACAAACAAATAAAATATGTATAGAGATCGTGAGCTAATAGTAGGAATTGAAAAAGACGTAAGTTGGCGTCGAAAATTGATTTTCAGCCAAACCCGGTCTTTATTGTTACGAAAATACAGACGATTCACGATTTTTAGCGTTTTTAATTAATATCTTTTCAAATAATCTTTATATATGTAAATACTCATTCACACCAAGGCGTACAAACGTCGAGTGTCTAGCATCTAGCCTATCAGAGCTTTCATTTCGCCCGAGATAAAGCATCTGATTGGCTAGACGCTCGACGCTGACAGCCTTGGTGTGAATTCAGCTTTATTCTTCTGTGCGTGTGTATGAAACTGAACTCCTCCTAAACGGCTGGACCGATTTTGATGAAAGTCTTTGTCTGTTCCAGTGGACTCGAGAATGGTTTAGATTTATAATTCGGTTTAGAAATGTTTATTTAATTAATTTTTTATTTATAAATTGTTGATCTTGGAATGTTTTACATTGGATCCGGCAGACTGCGTTACGATCGCAGTATCGAGAATATTCAAAAATCTTTTATTTTGAATTTAAGATGTGTGTACAGGACAACGTCTCTGTCGGGTCCTCTAGTATCATGTAATTATTCAGTGCCGATTTAAACTCATTTCGTGCCCTGGGCGCAGAATATTTACAGGGCGCCTTGGCACTGGAGGATCGAAATTTATAACCAGAAAATCTGGTTAAATTTAGCTTATCCGGGTCCTGGGTGCCTGCCCCAAATTCTCAATAGATAAACCGGCACTATAATTATTGCTAAACAATATTGTTGAATGGAAGTAATAATACAGAAATATTTTTAACATATTGTTTTTTTATTTTAAAAAATGTATTTGTTAAATAGTAAATTCCCTCAAAGCATTATATATATATATATATATATATATATATATATATATATATATATATATATATATATATATATACACTGCTGGACAATTGCTAAGGACGGATCACAAATTGCTATGTAGCATAACATTAAGCGAGACATGAGGCCTAGTAGGATAAAATATAGTTGCCACACTGTTCAGACATTAGAATAAAGAATATTTATTGTTCTGGAAAGTACAAAAGCTGTGAAACATCTGAAAGGAAAAAAAATGTTCATTTGATCTGCGTACGGAGAAATGGAACAATGCATCTAAAAGTCAGCAGGCACCTTAAAGAAAGGTATCAGAACGGGATATGTCCACCGTGGATTGTGATGCAACATTCCACACGTAATACCATACTTTGCACAACATTATCCAGCAGCTATTGAGGCAATTTATCCCATTCCTCTGTGAGTGCATGGATGAGGGTGTTCTTGTTTGTCGGAGGATAGTTTCGACCAGCAACTTGTCTGCCAAAAGCATCCCACACATTTTCAATGAGGTTTAGGTCTGGAGAACGTGCTGGCCATACAAGACGTAGAATACCCTCGCTGTCTAGACAATCCTGAACAGCGAGTGTTCGATGACATGTTGCGTTGTCGTCCATAAAAACAAATTTATCACCGACAGCACCACGGAAAAGACGAACATGAGGAAGTAGAACTTCATCAATGTATCGTTGGTCCGTCATAGTCCCATTCGCAACCACATGTAGGCGCGTGCGGCCATTGATCATGATGACGGCCCACACCATGATACTGCATGTCGGATATCGGTCCTTTTCCTGGATATTTTCTGGACGATAAGCAGTACCACTCTCACACCAGATCAGTTGGCGTCTACAATCCGATGACAGACTGAACCTACTCTCATCTGAGAATAGTACGCATGCCCAGTCCTGTTCAGTCCAATTGTGGTGCTCACGACACCATTGCAAACTGGCAGTACGGTGCCGTCTGGTCAATGGGACACACACAACAGGTCTGCGTGCGTATAGTCCTCCCTCCTCCCCTCAAACGTCTGGCAACAGTTTTTCGGGAGATCTGCTTTCCTGAGGCAGCAAGAAACTGATTTGCCACCTGCTGAGCTGTGGTGCGCTTGTTCCTTTTTGCTGATAGGACGATATATCTGTCTTCTGCAGGCGTCGTACTTCTAACACGACCTCCCTCATGCCGTCTACTACACATTCCAGTAGATTTAAATGACTTCCACAGCCGTGAAACAACGCTGTGAGCGATGTCGAACTCCCTGGCAACATCTGTTATTTTTCGCCCTTCTTCGTTCTTTCCAATAATTCGGCCACGCATAAAATCATCCATGTGATGTCGGGAAGACATGCCAAATATTTTAAGTTCGTCTATTAAATCTTTCCTGTAAAACTTTGACTTGAAACAACAACTGTCCACACGCGTCAAAACCTTTAAAGCTCTTATGAACGCTATCACGTGATGAACAGACGTGGTAAAAAATTTGCATACTCATACTTCTTCTTACTAATATCTCGCACTTATTCTAATTTTCCACATTTTGCTTCCTTCCATTTTGTGGTTGCTATGGATGATAGTGTTATCTGTCCTTAGCAATTGTCCAGCAGTGTATATATATATATATGTTATGATTTTTAAGACATAATCAGATTAAAGTTTAAAAAGGGAGATCTTTATTCAATCGTTTGTACATCTGTTCTGACGCTAAGGGCAAGGAGTAAAAAAGCACGCCACGATTTTCGGTTAAAATGGATAACGTTTGAACAACATGTGGTAAGTATCGCGGATTTGAAGAGGGTGCTTTAAAGTTAATGCTGACATATGTTGACTATTAAATCTAACGATCTGGAATTAGACATGTTTATTGGCTAGGCCATATGTTCGGAAGAAATAAATGGGTGATTAGTTTGATACTTGAAGATGGGAGCTGAGACAGATGGACAGATGAGTCAAGTGCTAGATAGGGAATTTAATTTTTAATCTAATTCAATTATCCTTACATTTGCCCCCCAATTTTAAAAGGGAGTCATGGCGTGGTTTTTTCTCTCTTTACAAACTTAATCAATTTTCAACAAACACAAAACAATACATAGTTATTTAGAGAGACATATTACACACAGTAGAAATATTTAAGCAATAGGAATACTAAAATCAAAATGCAATATAATAAACGAAACTATAACAACAAACACAGTAATGACAATTAATTGATAAAAATGAATTTCCATACATATAATTGAAGATTAGCTTGTTTAAATCTATTCGACATCCAGAAAAAGAGCTCGCGCGTTTCCTCCTATTCCTTCATAATAATAGATTCGTATTATAGCTGGTAGATATTTTCAAAAAATTATGTTGGAAAATAATATATTAAACAATAAGATAGTAAATATAAAAACATGAAATCATACAAATGTTAAAATAATAATTTTGTATAAAAATCTACTCTGGCGCCATCGTAGTAATACCTTATATTGTTACACACATTTTGCATATATGAAATACATTTTTAAAAAGATAAAAAAAAAAAAAATATAGACACTAATAAAATGAAATTATTAATAATATGAAAACGGTGTATAACACACAACTTCTATGCACTATCCAACACAATAAACAATGTTTTATTTCATATGCGTTATAAAATATAAAAATTATAAGAATATAAGAGCTCTTTTTTATTATTTTGAGTCGGAAAAGTGGACTCACTTCAATAATAACTTTTAGTATTTCTGAAAATTTTTCACAATATTCATTGTAACTTAATATTGCATGCAATATTTTGAATCTTTCCGTAACCTTCTAAAAATACGTTTCATAGACAAAAATTCTTGAGTTTCTCTTGCATCACACATTCACTAATAAAACTGTATCACCTTACTTAATTTTGAACACATCTCTCTGAGAAATCTGCGTCATCAACTCACAGATGTTCAGGGATGCTGATAAGAAACAATGAGAGGTGTACATATCAAACTAAACAAGTTTGTCCTCTTAATGTTTCGAGACATATACAAAATTATAATGATTGTATTCTCCCTTATCCACTGTATAATATCCAAAATAAGCTTCAAGTTATTAAATTAATTTTAATTTTAGATAAGGAAAATTTCGAAAAATAGTGAATCCTGATATATGGCCGGTATATCAAAACACACAATTTCAAAATAAAAAAAAATTAAATGACATGCAATAAGATTACTGTTGAATAAAATAATTAACAAAACAATTGAATTCAGTGAAGAAAAAAGAATACAACTTGACTTTACTTTTGTTTCTTACAAAAATCAATATCTCTAGTATTAGTTCTCTCATTAGTCATTTTTCTAAAAACTTAATTTATATCTTTCACTTTAAAACACAAATTTCTATCATAACTCTTAACTCATTCGACATCTTAAGATAAAATTATGAGAAGTATATTAAAATTTCTCAAAATTTTGTATGACTAAACCTATATACACTTGGTTCTCTTTTATGCGGTTTTTTTTATGCGAATTTAGAGTTATGCGGTTTTTTATGGCAAGAAAAAAAAATTTTTATTCATATTTAATTCTTTTTGGTGATTCACTTTTCTGAAAACGAATAAGAATAACAACTACAACTCTACTATTACGCAATCAATACAACGAAAGAATTTCTCCTTTATTAGAAAACAAAACTTTGTGAAAAAGGTTACTACCGAAAACCGGAAGATTAACTCAAGTGAATTGTAAGTTTTTTTTTGATTTTTAGTGCGTAATTGTACATTAAGTTTCTCTATAATTTTTAGTCCTCTTAAAGAAAATGTGTGACAATATTAAAAACAAAAAAGAAGTGCAATTTCGCTAGAAACCAAAATTAAAATTCTCGATTGCTTGGCGAAAGGAGAAAGATCAACAGCAGTAGGTAAACGTTTTCATTTAGGCGAATCTACTATAAGAGCAATAAAAAAAAAAATGAAGCGGCAATAAGAAAATCAGTCAGATCTGGTACAAATTTGAGTTCTAAAAATTTCATCATATTCAAGAGACACTTTAATAGAAAAAACTGAAAAGGCTCTCGTAATTTGGATTGAAGATTTAACTCAAAAAAAAAGAATTCCGTTAGATGGACATTTAATCAAGATGAAAGCCCTTAAATTTTACAAGGAGTTAAAAGAATCAGAGCCATCTACATCTTCACGTGAAAGTAATATTCTCTGCCAGCACAGGGTGGTTAACTGGTTTTATAAAAGACATTCTTTTTCATAATCTAAAAATAAAAGGTGAGGTGGCTTCTGCAGATGAAGAAGCTGCTAGAAAATATCCTGAAAAGTTAGCTAAAATTATTAAAGATGGAGAATATTGCGCTCATCAAGTCTTCAATGCTGATGAAACAGGATTGTTTTGGAAAAAATGCCAACCCGTACTTACATTGCAAAGTCCGAAAACTGCCAGTGGTTTTAAAGCTGCTAAAGATCGAGTTATTTTTATTGCTGTGCAGCAATGCATCTGGCGATCGAATGTTAAAACCGCTGCTTGTAAATCGATCTTTAAAACCACGTGCATTAAAAAGGAAAAGACTTAAATACACTGCCCGTACATTGATGGCTAACAAGAAGGCCTGGGTAACAACGGCTATTTTCACTGAATGGTTCAATAAATGCTTCGTACCCGAAGTTGAAAATTATATGAATGAGATGGGTCTCGAATTTAAGATCTTATTAATTCTTGACAATGCGCCAGGTCATCCAATCTTAGAACATAAAAATATAAAGGTAGCTTTTTCCCTCCAAACACAACGAGCCTAATTCAACCATTAGATCAGGGAATTATTTCAACATTTAAAAATATTATGTAAAATTCACTTTCCAATTCATTTTCGATAAACTGGAATCCGAAACAATAACAGTTACTGAAGCTTGGAAACAATTTAATATCTTGAACTGTGTAAATCATGTTGCATTAGCAATTGCCGAAATAAAATCACAAACTTTAAATGCATGTTGAAAGCTGCTTGGCCTGAATGCGTATCAAAAGGAAACGAATCAAATAGAGCAATAGTAACATCAGAAATTATTTCAATTGCTAAGGAAATAGGTGGGGAAGGTTTTGATGATTTTGGCGAGCATGATATAGAAGAATTGCTTGTGGACGAAGCCCTAAATGATGATGATATTTTGGAAAGTATGGTAGATATTACTAAAGATTTGAAACAGTAGATAGCGAACCGGAAGAAGATGTTACTCCACTGGACGAAAAATTACTTCGGGAAGGCCTTCAACTTTCCGGTAAATTGGCAAATTTTTTATTCAAAATGATAATGATGTAGAACGCGCCTTAAAATTCCAACGTGATCTGAAATTTTGTATGTCTGGCTACAGAGAACTCTACAAAGAACTAGTGCCATCACAGAGTTTGATTACTGACTACCTTGTCAAAGAAAAAAAAAAAATCACTGAAGTTCCTGAAGAAGCATTACCATGTAGATCTGATGACGTAATTTTATCTTCAAGTGATGAAAGTGATCTTGCACCAATCCACAAACGGGTTCGCACATTATCAGACAGCGAATAATGATGAAAACATTCTTAATATGATTTTAAATGAAGTTTTGTTTTTTGTTACATATTAAGTTTTGTTTTTGTTTTTAACATACATATGTGCCATTTATTAAAATATGATGGAAAAAAATAAATCTTATTATTTATAAATCTTTTTTATGCGATTTCTGGTGCATTTTAAAACATTATTTGGGTTTTATGCGATTTTTTGAATAAATGGAACGTATCCATCATTTTGCATATAAATGTATGTCTTTTTTTGTGCGATTTTTTTTTTTTATGCGGATTTCCCTGAACGCATCTACCGCATAAAAAAGAACCAAGTGTACTTTGTTTTCTCAATCAAAATATAAAGAAAATATCTCATTTATAACACAACTATATTATATAAAAATTAAATACCATATCATATCATATATTATTCTTTTCGCCGAAAAGTCTTGTTAAGCAGAACTCGGTTATTTCTGTATTACGTAAGATGTTTCTTTTAGTTATTATCTTCTCATTATTATGGGTATTTTGTTGAATGTAATTTAACTGAAAATTTTCAGATGGATGAAAATGTCTTAAACGAACTGAACCAATTCAGTGTCAGTTTTATTAAAGGCATTGGGTCTATCAATTTCAAATAATACATCAGAACATTTTTCTTAAAACGGTATAAGGGCCTGAATAAGGGGACTTAATTTCCTTGTATTGGGGTATTGAAATTCCTCATACATTACTAAGTCACCAACCTTGAAATCAGCTTCCTGAAATTTTTTATCATATCTAATCTTATTTATTTTATAATATTGTTCTGTTCTTTCTTTGGCTAATTTTCTTGCTTCTTCTAAGGGAGGATATATCTCATTATCTTTTAGCGAAATTTCGAAAGGTAAATTACCATACATTAAGTAGGTTGGAGGGAAACCTGTTATTGTATGTGGAGTTTGATTATACTGATGGGTTACTTTATCTAGAATTTTTGTCCATGGGACTTTATTTGAACTATTACTAATTTCACATTTTAAGCGGGTAATGATGGTTTGATTTACACGTTCAACCTTTCCATTGGTTTGTGGTCTGTGAGAAGTAGTTAATAATTGAGTGACATTATTATGTTTTAAAAAATGCTTAAATTTTGAAGAGGTGAACGCAGTATTTCTATCACTTAAAATTTTTTCCGGTATGTGATTCTGAAAGATTTGTCTTAAACAATTTATATAAGTATCTGTTCTTACATTTTTTGATAGGAAAGTCCAAATGTACCTAGTTGCATGATCAATAATAATGTGTAAATATTTTTAACAGAGTTGTAATAATTTAAACCACCTACACTATCTATCGATAAAAGTTCAAAGGGTTTTCACAAAGGGGAAGTGATTGCATCAGTCCGTATTTTCTCTGATGTGACTTCTTATTTATTTGACAAGTTTCACAGTGTTTCACATAATTTCATATTCAATATATATATATATTTCAATAATCATATTAATAATATCATAATCACTATTAGGAGTTATTTCTATATTAAACACATTATCAGTTTTCTTAGTGATAATTTTATTATTACTAAATTTAAGAGTTTCATTTTCTTTAATATTTTTCTTAGATTCATAATTTTTTTAAATTTTTTTCCTCTTTGAAAAATTTTATAATCACTAAAATTAATATTTAATTCAAAAATACTCATAGTTTTATTAGAAATTATTAAATATTTCAGTTCTACATTTACTATGAGGAATTTAATATTTTCAATAATTTCTCCTATTTTCAATTGTAAAGTAATTGCCTCACTCACCTCAATTTCTCCATTGATGGTGGCAATTTTTGTTTTGATATACTCTACATTGTGGTATCCCTTGATTTGTGATATTATATTTTTTGGAATAATATTGACACTCTCTCTTGATCCTGTATCCAAGAGGACATCAACTTGTTTGAAGTTGATTCTTCCCTGGATGATCATAAGTTCTCGTGTTTGATGAGGTTGGAATACCGTATTATTGTTTTGTGTTCTTTGACGGGGGTAGAAAGTTGGAGCATTGGGTCGCAAAACTGTCGGTCGTTGTGGAAATCGTTGGTTTCTCGGATATAGGGTCGGCCGCTGAAGTGAAAAGGAAGAGTGATGATAAGGTGATGGAAACTGAGGAGAGTATACCTTATATCTTGTATTGGTTATGGTATCCGGATGTTGAGATTGGTCATTTCTACAATTCCATCCTCCATATTTTTGTCTATGGGCAAATTGATTCGTATGATAAGGTATTCTTGTCATTGGATACTTTGGGTATATAACTTCATTCTTACTTGATTTTGATTTTTCTTGGATATCTAAGAGTTTCATTTTTTCCTTCAGTTCCTCTATGTTGCTGCAGCTTTGTAACTGTATTTCTATGGCTCTATTTTCTTTTAATCCTCTTATGATGTAATATTTTCAGCTTCTTCTTCCATGTTTATCCGGGATGCGATTTCTTTTACTCTGTAGAAATATTCTATGTGGGTCTCTTTTGAGGTTTTTTCTGTTTTAGATAATTGAAGATGAATCTCCACTGGATTGACTTGTTTTCCGAATTCACGTATTAATTTATTTTTCAGTTCGTAAAACTTTTAGGGATAGATTGTGATTGGATGAAAGTCTTCACAGCTCCATCTACTAACTTGATTATAAATAGGATTTTCTGTTTCTCTGGTATATTGAAGGAATCGTACGTACTTTCAAAATTTCTAATGAATGTTTGGATGGGTATTTCCAGGTTATATTTTTGGAAAAAAAGTCTGTAGATCTTCAAATCGAATATCATTTTTAATAATGGTTATAGGTTGTTGTAATTTTTCTTCATCAGCATCTAAATTCTCTTCTTGCTTAATTTTAATTTCATTCATTGTTTCCAATTTTGAAGTATGACTTTCTGCAATCTTGTTAGGAGAAGAGGATGATTCTATTTCTTTGGCGGTAAAAGCGATGTTCTTTCGGGGATTACTAGCGCGTTTCTTTTTCCGTACCATAGATTAATTCTGGTAACCCAACGTCCTCAGCTAACAAATGTAGAGTGCCGTCGAAGTTCCATAAAATTCTCCATATCAGTTATTACGTTCGTTGGCGTTAGTTTTTATATTAAATTATTTTATAAAAAAGATTAGTTTTTTACATTAAGATCGCAGACAAAGATCCTGCCGGCTTTAATTCTGTCAGGATTTTTAAGACAGAATCAGATTAAAGTTTAAAAAAGGAGATCTTTATTCAATCGTTTGTACATCTGTTCTGACGCTAAGGGCAGGGAGTAAAAAAGCACGCAACGATTTTCGGTTAAAATGGATAACGCTTGAACAACATGTGGTAAGTATCGCGGATTTGAAGAGAGTGCTTTAAATTTAATGCTGACATATGTTGACTATTAAATCTAACGATCTGGAATTAGACATGTTTATTGGCTAGGCCATATGTTCGGAAGAAATAAATGGTCGATTAGTTTGATACTTGAAGATGGGAGCTGAGACAGATGGACAGATGAGTCAAGTGCTAAATAGGAAATTTAATTTTTAATCTAATTTAATTATCCTATATATATATATATATATATATATATATATATATATATATATATATATATATATATATATATATATATATATATATATAACTAGCTGTACTCTGCCACGCGTCGCTGTGGCTCAGTCTTGTTAAACAGAAAACACATGTTTTCAGTATGTTAAAACATTTGCATTGCAGGTATGATCTTTTATTAAAAAAATGACAAATATATATGCGCAAAACTTTCCTTAAATATCATTTATAATTTGTTAACCAAATGCTTGAAGTTATTACGGCTTATTTTTGTCCTTATGTTATGAACCTAAATTTATTTACATTGTCTTTAAAGTGGAGACCTCAAATTTGAAGATAAAATTTAAATGGCTCTACTCTGGATTCCTTGAAGGCAATGGGTTGGTTTTACAATGCTTATGGATATTTCTATTAAATCAGAGGTGTGTTCACAAATGCACATTTATCCAAACAATGTCACTTGGAAACATGAATTGTATTTCCTGATGTTATATAGGAAATGTTTTGATTCCGCAGTATATCTAGCAAGCAAAGTTTTTAATGGCTCTGTGGTTCTCCGAGTTGAGGCAGTTTAATTTTTTCAGTGGTACAAAACATTCCTTTTGTTTCTCCCTTAAATTCCAGAGCATTCCAATAAGGATACACTTCCATCATTGTGTAAATGAGAACATGCTGCCTGAACCTAGAATATTCCACTGGATTGTACTGGAATGTAAGGTGGCTGTTATTGTGTGATTGCTCACCACAAAGTCATGTTTGACGCAGATGTGCTGTTTCTTTCTGATGTTGTAAAACCCTAATGATGTGAATCCTCAAGTCTGGCTGCATGTTGCTCGGCTGTGCCCTCAGCCTGTGTTTGTGCCATTCTTTGTCTGTTTTTCTCGTTTGCTGATATCCATTCTTTCTCAGTTTGATGTGCAATTACCCTCGTTGTAGTACTTTTGCCTTGCAAGTATGACAACCTAAGTTTGATTTCCTGCAAGGCATCATTTTTATGTAGTGAAGCCAATTGACTGCACTTAAAAAGAAAAAAAATTAAAACAAAGCTTACAAAATTTCTTAAAAACTTAAAACTGCACTTAAAAAGAAAAGGAAATTAAAACAAAAACATATAAAATTTCAAAACATTAAAAAAAAAAAAAAAGTTAGGAACAAAAAGAAAAGGAAAAAATAAAAAATGCAGATGTGAAATATTTAACTTCATACGTGCATCAATTGACACAGCTGACATCCAATGCAATGAGAGGCTGAAGATATTTTGAATCGAATACGCCAGGAAAATTCCAATATAAACATGGACTTTGCAACAGAAATCTACGACAAAGTGTTGATAATGAAGGAGTACTTTGCAACTCACAATTCGATTAGCATTAGCAATTGTTATCAACAAAGTTAAGAGTATATCTTTAAAACAGAGTGGATTATATCTAGACACAGACTGCTTTTCACATGAACAATTATTTGTTATCTGTGTACTTAAATATTAGCATCACCGCAGCCAAATTACCGCCATGCAAATTGCACCATTTTCCACACACACATCCATTTCTTTTTTCATAAAAAAATTTTAGAATCTTTGTTGTTTAGATATTAAGGTGTGATACACGTGGCGCCAATTTTGTTATGGTGATGCTAATACATAATTACTGATGCGTGTTACAGAACAGCAGTCACCAATTGGTGATGCGTGAGAAATTTTGGATGGTATGCAGAAAAATTGGGACATTATTTATACTTCTATAAAAATTCAGTTTAAAAAAAGATGAACAACAAAATAACATATTATGGGACATGGATTATAATTTACTAAAACCTTTTAGTTGCCGAAATAACTAAACGTAAAAACAAACGAACAAAATTCCTGAGGATAGAAATTTTTGGCAACCTCAACCAATTTTTGGAAAATTGGTGGCAAAACACTTCAGTCTGTTGATTATTATTGCTTTTCATGAAGCTTATTTTCAGGTGTTTGGAAGATTAAATAAAGACGTAAATATAGCTAGGGGGGTCTCCCACACAGAGATCAACCCTATTAGTGAGCCGCAAATTATAAAGTTATACAATAAGTGGTTCATGAAATGGCAACTACTACTCTAAAGTAGGCACAGCAGACAATTTATGTATCTATACAGACAATGAAGCAACACAAAATGTCTACCCATAAGCATTGTTAAATTAACCCTTTGTGAACTCAAGAAGAGTCATTTTAAATTTATTTTCAAACTTGGCACTTCCCCTATGGAGACAATGCAAATAATTTTAGATTCATAACAGGACAAAAAAAAACATAATAACTTGGGAGTATTCTGTTAACAAATTACAAATGAAATCTTTTTAGAAAAATTTTGTTAATGTATATTTCCACATTTTTTTTATAAAAAAAAATCATACCTCAAGTGCAAGCGGTTAAAGATATTAGAAATGTGTGCTTTCTCTTTTCTTTCTTTTTAACCAGACTGAGCCACAGGAAAATGTGGCTGGGTACAGCTAGCTATAACAAACTTAAATGATAAAAAGCTATCAAAACCAATTATTAACAACAAATTACCAATATTTTGATGAAACCACCAAAAAAAGTTTCAAACAAAGGTATTTGGGTACTGTTGCAACTATATCAACCCCGATTTTGTTCGTGTCATACACGGTGAATTGGGAATTAAGTGCTAATGTTGCCAATATGGTTGCGATAATACGTAAATATCAAAACAAACACAAAATATACATCAGAAAATCTCAATTTTCCCATTTATATTTCACAATAACTCCTAATAAAATTTTGAAATTATACAAAATAGGTTTTTTTTAGTCTAATGTTATTGTCCCAACTATTAGAAACTTCAATAACTATTTCGTCGAAAAATTCACTACCCCAAGTGCAAAAAAGTATTATTATTGTGTACAAACCGGCATAAAATGGTTTTCCTTCATTGAATGCATATTGCAGTATTTGGCGATGTCTTTTGATTTTAGGTAAATGGCCGATGAAAAAAACTATGTATTAATTTAGTTTAGATTCATTGAAGAAAGATAAAATAAGTGGAAGATTTTAATTGGTACGCTACTCGTTTGTGGAGAGATTTTGAAATTACACCAAATGCATCCATAGTGTACAGAATTTAAACAAGTATTTTATAGATAAAAATTATCCAAAGTAAATATCCTGAGCTTAAAAATAAATTGAAAAATGATATACAATATTAACACTAATTGACATAAAAAGAGCTGAACTATCTTTATTAACGCGAAAGAATAATTTGAAAAAATAATTACAATCTTATACGACCACCTTCTTCCTCAACATGTATTTGAGCCCTCCGTCTGTTTTGCTCATTCATTGATGCCTACTCTAATTTGATGAGCAACTATCCCTCGCACTGCGTTTGCTTGGCCAGTATGATGACCTAAGTTCGAGTTTCTGCAATACAATTTTATGTACTCAAGCCGATTGACTGCAGTTAAAATGAAGGTTTAAACAAAAGCATATGAAATTATAAAACAGCTCTGAGTGGGCCTTGTATCCGAATTCCTTTGGGGCCCTTTTTCAGATATGAGCACCATGTAAGTGGAACTGTAATAACATTCGTTTGGGCCCCTGCATCATTGATACAGTGGTAGCTAGCTCTACGTCCCTGACAAAAGCAAACCATAATAACTTCAAGTATTTTTTTAACAAATTACTAATGGAATCTGTTTAAGAAGGTTATAATCTTATAAAGCAATCAAAAACAAAATAAGGTGCAATATTTTGATGACTCAAATCAGAAAATCTTAGTTTTACTATTTGTATTTCAATAGTAACATCAAATGAAAGGTACTTAATTATTATCGCAACCTATTGGCGACATTGTATAAAATGAAGCACATGATTGCTAATTCCGCGCGTACAACATATACGAAAATGGAATGACCAACTTTGCGAGTTATTATGAAAGTTGGCGATTGTTGCGGTAATACGTAAGAATCAAATGAAATTTAAAAAGTTGTCTAAAACAGAGAAAAAACATTCTTAATAAAAACTCCGTCGATTAATTTCGTCCAATTAAAATGTCTCCAAGTGGGAAAAAATATTGTTTCCAAACATAGAATGTTATATCGCGGCATTTGGTTACGTATTTTTATTTCAGGTAAATGGTTAACGGAAACTATTTGGTAGAAAAATAAGTAGCGTACAGAAGTCAATTATGTAAATTTCATTTTCGCTTAATAAAGAGAAATAAATTTAGCTTAAAATTACAGAAACAAACACGATGTAAAATTTAAGCAAAATTGTAAACGTCCCGCGATAATGCTATCATATTGTTGCCAAAACTACAAAACAAAATTTGAGCTGTTGAAAGAATAATTTTTAAAAAAGAATTTATTCGAGAAATAATCCCAAATACGCATCAAAGAACAAAAAAATAGATAAATATGACAACCAATAAACATAACCATAGTAGAATTATACAATAATTCGGAAAAAACTATGTGTAAAGTTTAAATTTTCGCATTCAGAGCGAATCGTGACATCGTATGACGTCATAACACCCAAAAATCACTTAAAAATTAAATTTAAAAAAATTTAGAATGAATTTCAAAATAAAAAGTACATAAGAACCTGACTGGAGTCAAATGCAACGTTGTGTCAATATTTCAGATAAATCCATACAGAACTTTTTGAGTTGTGCGAGCGTACACAAACCAACACAACATTTATATATATATAAATTTAAATAATGAACCACACACACAGTTCTTGGAAAGGATTTTGTGATTGAAAATTTTAGCATTGTTGAGAAATGTTTATTACATAACATTTCAACAATGCTAAGTTTTCAATAATATTGACAATAATTTTCAATGGTATAACATTTCAACAATATAATACAGTTAGAAAATTCATGATTATAAAGAAAAAGCATTTTACACACAGGAGAAATCTATAAACATGTATTTTCTGCGCCTACTTCAATTTACAGTTTGCTGTATAATTTTTTTTCTAAATGTTTTTCATTCAGAAGGAACCAATGCTAAGAACTTAACGCTTATTAAAAGAATCGACGTTAATACTGAGAACATGTCAGTTTCCATTCCTCAAAATATCCCTTTACAATTCAGAGTTTCCGAGAACAATTCTAATTCAGATCTATACTTAGCATTCGGAAGGATTTTCGAACATAAATTGGAATCATCTGGGCCTTCAAAAGAAGAATTATCTGCAAGTGAAAACAATAAGCATTTTGAATTTCAGCGGGTTGTGAAAAAAGAAACGAATGACAACGTGAGATCGAACAAATTCTCAAAGAACAAATCAGTGTTGCAATGGCCGACATATACTGATTTTAATAGAAAAAAATCTTTGTTGTTTGCCGTTTTAGGATTGTTTTTATTTTCCTCACTAATCATAATTTATTTCGTCCATCTCAGACGTGATCCTTCTAGTATGAAAAATCTTAATCAAACTTACAGGTATTTCGTGGAAAAAAGATCTCTTAGGAATGTAATGTCCAAATCATTCAGATGAAACGAGAATTTTTTTTTATTTGAGTAGTTTATTTTTCATAAACCGGAACATATTGTCATGAAAATTATATAAAACATAATTATTCTTTCAAAATTGTACACGTATAATAAAATCCAGATTCATCAATATGTTATTTTCTGTTATTAATTTCTTTGTACTTTTGTTTGATTTTTGTATTTGGTTAAAATAAAATATGAAGTATGCACACACAATGTGTTTTTTTTGTTTGATAAAATGACTTTATTTTGGTAAACTTTTTTATTATTATTAGTTTATCCCATATGATATTAAGATTTTCTTCTTCTTCTATTGACACAGCAGCCTTGGGTGGGCCAAGGCCTTCTTAAGAACCCTCTTCCATTCCGATTTCCGCTTAGCAAACAGTTCTCCAATTAGTCACTCTTAAAACTTTAAAATCGTCCTCCACACAATCAGCCCATCTCAATTTGGGCCTACCCCTAGGTCTAGTTCCAATAGGTTTGTAGTTGAAAATTCTGAATGTTAAGGATGTCTATACGGTAGATGTGACCAGAAAACCTCAAACGACCAATTTTGATGGATTTAATGACATCTGCTTCCTCTTAAATAGCTTATAAAATTCAAAATTATGTCATTATCTCCAGAACCATGCTAATGCATGGGTCAACTGTGCTCGTGCCCAAGACCTTGGTTACAATGGGGGCCTCGTCTCGTTCTCGACTCAGCCTTAATAAGATCATGTGATTTGAATAATTTTAACTATCAAATGTTCTTTCCGATTGTATTCTCCAAAAAATTGAGAACTTAGAACGATATGTCAACTGGCTACATGTGATGAATGTCGTCCACGTATAGGCCTAGGCCTATCCTCATGCACCATCATTACTCATACAATCAAAAAGTGGCAATCGGTCGAACCAGTTTGTGCGATAGTAAATCATGCACATTTATTTGTATCGGGTTATTGTCTGTATGAGTATTTGATAACCTAAGTTTTATGTACTGTCTAAATTTAAGGGTCATAGGTGGGGCCTACATTTGTGTAGGGGCCCAGTGTATACTTTTACGTAGAGGCCTGGGCCTCAAGGGGTCTTAAGACTGCCTGCCAAAGATATATCTAAGAACTTTTTGTTCTAAGATGGCTAGCTGTTCAATATGTGATTTAGTCCAAATTTCAGATCCATAGGTAAGTATGGATCTGATGATTGTTTTATGTAACGTAATTTTTTTTAATGTCTTTTGATCAATTTCCACTTTAAGAAAGTTCAGAGACCATGAAGACAGTGAATTGCACCAATTCAGATTTTTAGCAACCTTTAAGAAAGTTTGGTGACCTATGCAATGGCTCTTCAGTGCCATAGAGAGAGAGAGATACTGTGAGTCAGGAGCGTAGCTACCGCCGTATCGACGATACGGGGCCCCCGAGCTATAGGGGCCCCAACATGTGTAAATACAGTCCACTAACAAGGCTTCCATATCTAAAAAAGGGCTCCGAAAGAATTTTGATACAGGGCCTCCGCAGAACTAGCTACGCCAGTGCTGTGAGTCCTATTGTATTATTTAATGGACCCAAATTGATTAATAGTAAATGAAAGCCCAGTTTGGAGGTATCAGAAAGGCCAATTTATGTCATGAGATATATGAATAAGTAATTAATCACATAAAAATGTGTGTGTGACATCAATTTCATTAAATTTTTAAAACTACTATTTTAACAGGATTTAATTTAAATTTTAACAAAGATTATCCGAGTTTTCTTATTGCTTCTTTGACACTGTACATTAGAACCCCCCACATGTCATAAAGGTTCCTTAACTTAAATCCAAGTGGGTATATGAACGACGCAGTATTATAAAGGTGGTTCAAAATATTTTTACTGTAGATTTTAAATCAGATGTGAGAAGTTTAATAACCGTTTAAATAGGTATGTTTCCAAAGAAGAAGTTTTTGAGAATGGAAATATCAATTCGAGTATTTAAATGAATGGAGTTCAATGGCATTCCAGTTGGAAAGTTGTCAACATGAAATTAAAACCAACGGAGTAAGATTAGCCGATTAGTAAGTAATAAAGAGACGATATAAAAAAGTTTTCAAGGAATAAAAGTGGCTAATAAAAATGGGCCGTATTACTCATAAAACTAACAAGGTTAAAGTCGGTAAAACTGCAAAGATATTATAATGGCCTAAATAATAAAATAAATGAAAGGCAGAGGAGCCTTGCCAAATGTTTGTCTGTTATGCACACAAACCCCACCCGTGTATACGCCACTCATGCTTATAAAAATGAAGCATACAGTTTATTCTTCCAATCGTTTAAATAAATCGCTCTCGAAATTTCTTTAGAATCTTTACACCATTTTTTTCTTTTGCACTACTGAATTTATTTGATTGTAAATTTTGTTCCATTACTCCACAGTTTGGTATACTAAATTAACTAAATGTTATTCTTTAAAAATTCGATTTCGTTCTTTAGCAAGACTCTTTAAAAAGTGTCTTATTTGTCCTGAATATTCGAAATTTCTTTAGAATATTTCCATTATTTTTTTTATCTTCCCCTGCTCCCTTCATCTATGGAATAATAATTTTTAAAAAAATGTTGCATTTTATTTTGGATTTTTGTTAGTAATTAAGTTTTATTTTTGATTATGTATATTCGAAGGGTTTATGTGATCTTTCTGTCAAAAAAAATATTGCTTAGTTTCTTCTTGATATAAAAAGAATAGTGAATAGATCAAGAATATTATAGAATTAAAAATTATATATATATAAGTTACAAGTATTAAAAACTATGACGATCTATAAGTTGTTAAGCTTTGTTTCTGCTTGTTTTGATTAACAGTAATCCAAACAGCAATGGAATTTTTTTTTAAAATATGTGCTTTTCTTTCAGAATACCATTCAAAATGAAAATGGTGCAGGAAACAGCAACGACGGATCTCGAAATCACCCAGAAACAGCCAGTCACACAAGTCCTGGAGTATTATCTTTGTTTGGTAGATATGCCTTCCCTTTCCTTCTCGCTAGCTCTGTAGTGAAACTGTCCATCTACCTCAACAAACTGTATCAGGATAGTGCGGCTGTTGGAACGTACTTTACAGACAGAGACATCAATTACTGCATAGTATCAGCTTGTTGTTTGTTCTTGCCAGCGATCCTTTACATAGTATACATAGTTGGAGCTTACATAAAAGATCAAGAAGAAGCCGAAAAAAAAGAAGTTGGTACTAAAGTTGTGCATGGATTGCTTCTTGTTCCATGGCAAATAAAAGGGTAAGCGTAAAATGATACATAAAGAATTGGTTTCAATTAGAGGCAATGTAAAGAGGAAATCAGTACTTTTTTAAAATTATTTATTTTTTAAATCTGGGTACAGTTTAAAAACATCAAATTTTCATAAGGACTTTTCTTTGCAGATAAAAATTGTTTTAAAGCAAAACTTTTAGGGAAAACCTCTATTGTGTAAAGTTTTTGCTTTTATTTCTAAAGCTCTTCGGTTCAAGTGATGGTAATCAAATTGAACTGACTTGCATGACGCGTACAATTAATTTATAAAATTTTCAATGTTCTACAACTGCTTTGCGAGAAATTTAGAATTCTACTGTCTTCAAGTCACCAATTTTTTGTGAGTACCTTCACTTTTTTTCGACGTGTTTTCATTAACTCCATCTATAGTAATAAAGTCAGTCAAAAAGAATTTAATTTGTCAGCTGATGTGAACTTCTGTGTGTTCGTTTGGATCAAATTTAAAATAACTATTCTTACTTTTGCTGTAAATGGCAAAACATTATTAATATTACGTCAGTTTTATTGCTTACATTGCTTCTTAATACTAAGAACATTTCAAATTTACTTTGCTGAACAATAGAAGAAATCTAAAAAATGAATGCCAATTTAGTGAGACTTCATCATCTTGCATGCAGGGAAACATTTTATTGCCTAAAAAAATGCTTTCGTTTGCACTAATGGTTTTTCTATTTTTGTCATATATTTTTACATGCCGTTTATTTTGTTATAATTTCTACGTATGATTAATTACACAATGTATTCAGTACATACTATATGGTACGGTATAATATAGTGTACGTTCAATTATAAAGGGTGTTTTTTAGAGGTATATAGAACTTTAAATTGCAATAAAACAACGATGTATTATTCGATTGACATGATTTTTTTCCCAACATTTGTGGCCGTATATCGGCAATAACACGGCGAATGTTGTCTTCCAAATGGTCAAGCGTTTGTGGCTTATCCGCATAGACCAATGACTTTACATAGCCCCACAGAAAATAGTCTAGCGGTGTTAAATCACAAGATCCTGGAGGCCAATTCACAGGTCCAAAACGTGAAATTAGGCGGTCACCAAACGTGTCTTTCAATCAATCGATTGTGGCACGAGCTGTGTGACATGTTGCGCCGTCTTGTTGGAACCACAGCTCCTGGACATCATGATTGTTCAATTCAGGAATGAAAAAGTTAGTGATCATGGCTCTATATCGATCACCATTGACTGTAACGTTGTGGCCTTCATCGTTTTTGAAGAAGGATTCCACCAGCCCATAAAGCGCACCGAACAGTCAGTTTTTCTGGATGTAAGTAACGGTGTTTCCACATACACTTGTGGATTAGCTTCACTCCAAATGTAGCAGTTTTGTTTGTTGACGTAGCCATTCAACCAGAAGTGCGCTTCATCGCTAAACAAAATTCGCTTATGAAAATCGGGAACAACGGAAATCTCGTTTTGGGCCCATTCGACGAATCTACGCCTTGCTTGATCATATTTAAAATGTAATGCCACAAGATTATCTTTCGAATAAAAAAAAATTCATCTCAATCGAATAATACATCGCTGTTTTATTGCAATTTAAAGTTCTATACCTCTAAAAAAACACCCTTTATAAAGTACATTTTATGCTTTTTTTTAAGTATCCGTTGGGCCTGGTTTATTTCAAATTTTCCCTTTATAAACCGTTTGGTAGCTATAACATATATTTGTAAGATTATATGAATCGTTTGCTATGTCTAATCGTCTATAATGCTTTACAGATAACTGTATTTGTAACTGATTATAAATAAAATTTGTGAAGAATAATTCCACAGTTCGATTTTTGTCTTTTAGTTTACGGAAAGACTGTAATCTGCACCTGTTGTTGTTGTAGAATTAATAAAATAAAAGATCTGTTGGATAAAGTTGATGTGTTGGATCTAATACGTGTGTAAAGAACTTCATGGTATATTGAAAACGATATTAAACCACAAGTCATGAAAGAAGATTCTAAGTTATAATTTGGTACAAAAATCGTTTTTTGCATGAATAAATTTTTTAAAAATATATAATGTATGATCTTGCGTCACCAGGAAATTTATAATCCACTTTTATAATCAGGATACGAGTTAACATTTGCATAACAGTATAAAAGTACACAATGTTATAGAATGCTCTATTTAGGCGCGACTTTCAAATTCGTCGCCAAACTTTGCACTAAAATAGGATAATTTACAAAACAGTTTAAAATATTATATGTATGTTTAAACAAAAACTTAATCATCTCATTAACAGTCGCTTATAGCCCAACCACCTGCTGTTTATTATTCTTTTTTATAGAATAGTTTTTAATTTAAAAATAAAAGATCGCCATTTAGATAATCTTCGCCATCTAAACCGTGAAACAGGTGCATGAATTTTGAGCAATGGAAATATAGAGGAAAAGATGAACGATTAAGTCATTACTGTGAAATAAAAAGCATCTGTAAATGATATTTTGTAGAATTTATTGCCTCATTTGATACGTAATTCTCCATAAAAGTCAATGAATATAAAAAGATACTTTTGCGTCTGTAAGTAATAACGAAATGTATTTACATTCACGACTTAAATATATTTTTTTTCCCAGTCGTGTAGAAGTGCTTCAATTTTCTGCTCAGCGTGTTTGTCAGAAGAGGCCTTTGACCCCGGATGAACTGGAAGAGAAATCGGTGCTAGAAAGACAAGCTTCAGCTCTCGAATTTTTCGAAGAATTCTATGCAGGCCTAACGCAAATATTGCTTCAGTTGTACATTATCATTATATCCCTAGATGGAAAGACAGAATACAAGGCATGTAAGTACCTTACGAGTCATTACAATCTCGATTATATCCTAGATTCGGGCTCATAAGCGAAAACATTCAAAGTCGAAGAAGCCGAATTTATTTTAATTTTTGGAACTATCTCCACGACATTTTAATTTTGCTAAAAATTACGCTAATTACTGGATATTTTGTACGAAAACGAAATTCGCAACTGGTCCTCTAAAACAGTGATCCGCAACTCCCGGTCCGTGGATCAAATGGTGCCGGGTCGCCTAAAGAACATTAAACTATTGCCATTTTATTTAAAGTGGTGCATTTCTCTCGGAATTGCGCAACTTTCCACGGAAATCACTTTATATTCCACGTTAAATCACTTTTATTCATTTTTGCTCTAATTATATTCTATTCCGAAGTCATATTTAAATGTAACTAAATTAAAATTGTTAAATCAAAACAGTCTAAAATATAAACAATCCACGTGTACCACCCTCAGCGAGCCGCGGTAAAATTATCAAACGTTGACCGGTCCGCAGCGATAAAAAGGTTGCAGAGCACTGTTCTAAAAGACAGAAAGAAAATGATAGTATAGTTTACCTATTTACAAATGCATTATTTTTTAAAACTAATCAAAACAACATATTATTAGCTTAATTCTTTTCTGATATAAAAGAAATAGAGAGATTTATTACTATTATTATTAATATTTATCATTATGATTATTTATTACCTTCGCTCTTCAAAGCAACGTGAGGGCTATTGCTGACGGACAATGATTCTGAACCTAAGTCAAGTGACGAGAAAGACTTCCGAGCTAGCATCCTCTCACATAACTTCCACACCATGCCTCCGTGAGGACTTCGAGACTCGCCAGATCTACTATGCATAAGTTCCTTTACACGGCGATCTTCAGCGACTTCAACGCGAAATTAGGACACAACAGAACGAAAGCCGACTACGAGTTTGTGAACATGGCCATTTTGCTACCGCGGTCACAAAATTGATCGAAAACAAAGACATAATTATTCAAATTATTCAAGAAACAAAATAGTCACATACAGAGTTATCCATACTTTCTTCGAAACTTCAACTTTATATAAGTATTTAACTAAGAAATTTATCATCTTAAACAATATCCAGCTGCCCAAATTTTTTCATTACTAATATTCATGAAAATTCAAGAGAATACAGAAAAGTTTTTCCACCCAACTAGTTTGTATGCTTATTTAATATACCAAATTCCAAGTAAACACACATGTAAAAATACAAGATTACCAACAAATTCATTTTTGGAATCGTTCATTATTTGGAGTGTATATATGCCGGTATATAGGACAAAATAATAGGAACACCTAAGTAAAAAAAAAAATTTTATTAGCAAAAAGTTGGGCCACCTTTGGCCTGATTAACAGCTTGCATTCTATGTGAAGTTGACAGATAAAGATCTTGAACAAAATTCATCGGAATTCACACCAATTCCTTGTGCAGGGCTGTCTAGAGTTCAGATAGTGCTCGCGGAGGAAGAAACCGAGCTCGGACTTCGTTCTCTAAGGAACTCCGCAAACTCTAAATGATGTTCAGATCAGGTGACTGGGGACATCGCGTTAGATGTTCCACTTCATCCTCATGCTCATGTTACCATGTTTGAAAACAGCAAGATGCGCGAAGAGAGGCGTTGTCATCTTGGAACACAGACCGTTCTCCCGGAAAGAGAGTCTGAAGCATAGGGTGATAAAATTATCTGCGAGAATGCTTCTATAATGGTTGCTAGTGTTCCTCCCCCTCAAGACAATGAATGGCCTTAATCCATGGGAAAATATTGCAACCCACACCCTCACAGAATCCCAACATGTTTCATGATTGAAACCAGGAAGTCACAATGAAATGCTTCTTCTGGTGTCAGTGCCTATTTAAGCTAATTTCGGGCCCTGGACGCAGAAGATCTACAGGCCCCCTTGGCACTGGTGGATCAAAATTTATAACCAGAAAACCTGGTTCAGCTTATCTGGGTCCCTGGGCGCCCACTCCAATGGATACACCGACACTGGCTGATGTTCGCCAGCCGAACACGCGTCCGGTGGTCAGGAATAACGTAAATGAAGATTCATCAGACCAGATGACTTGTTCCTATTGTAGTTGTGTCCAGTTTAGATGGTCTCGGCACCATTGTGGTATCTTATAGCATTCCGCGCCGAAACTGACAGTTTTAGAATAGCTACTATGCCGTGAATGTTCGCAGCATGTAACCCCAGTTGAATAATTTTAATGGATACGGGGCTCTGAAGGTGGATATTCATCTCAGACGTTATCTGCGGCAGTGTAGACTAGCGTCTTCGGGCTACTATACTCTTCAACATTTCTCTATCACGGTCCTTCAACTTCGACTTTCGTCACTGTTGTGCTTCGCTGAAGACGCCTTAACGAAGTTGTGTAGGATGTTATAACCCTTGCCACAGTGGTCCTTAAAGCACCCACAAGGTTGGCTGTTCTGGACACGGATACTCCAGCAAGGCAAGCTCCAATTGCCATGCCTCTTTTCCCTCCGGAGAGGTTGAGCATAATCACGCTTTGTTAGGAATAGAATTTTCTCATTCAACTCTCACACTGCCAAATGCTTGACTCATACCTTCCCCTTCGCCACCACTAGGTTGTAACAGCCTCTTTTTGGATGGTGGCAGGACGACTCTTTTTTTAAATGGGTGTTCCTATTATTTTGTCCTATACCTGTATATACACTGGTGTGCAAAAATTAAGGACGAAGTCGAAAAATTAGCATATCAGCTGAACGAAGAGGCAGAGCGGACAGAAAGACCAATCAGGAGATTAAGTAAGGTGATGTACGGTAGCACATGCGCAGGTAGACCTAATGGGGGAGTGTCTGAGTAGTATAAAGCATGTTGTCGGTGTAAGATCAGTATTTCTGGCAAAGAGATTGCACGCCGTATAGCAGTTAAAATCACACCGAGTTGCTGCCTCAGCGAGAAATGGCGAATAATCAATCTGTTAGACGACATCTGGATGCTTTTACCGAGGTCGAATCATTGGGAAGTTGGAGGAAGGCCGCAGTGTGACAAGTGTGGCTGCAGAGTTCGGAATTGCTCACAGCATCGTTTCACGACTTTGGAGACAATTTCAAACTACAGGAACAGCTATCCGGGGGTTCAGTAGTGGTCGTCCACGAGGAACCACACCCGCAGATGACCGGTACATTGTCTTACAGGCCAGAAGAAACAGGCGGCAGACAGCGGGAGAAATCGTTAGACACACGACTGGACGACCGATATCGCGTTTTACCGTGGCCAGAAGACTGCACGGTGGTGGTCTGTTTGCACGACACCCTGTACGGTGTGTACCTTTAACGCCTGCCCATCGGAGAAGGCGTTCTCTGTGGTGCCGGGAACACCGGAATTGGAGAGACAATGAATGGGGACGAGTACTCTTTATAGATGAGAGCAGATTCAGTTTGAGTAGCGATTCTCATCGCATACTCATCTGGAGAGAGCGGGGAAGCCGCAATCATCCCTCGAACATCATTGAAAGGGACAGGTATGGAGGTCGCGGTGTTCTCGTTTGGGGAGGCATCATGCTTGATAGTCGTACAGACCTTCACATCTTCGACGCAGGTTCATTCAACGGGACCCGTTATTGTAACGAGATTCTTCTTCCATATGTGCGTCTTTTTTAGAGGCGCTATGGGTCTGCAGTTCCTTTTCATGGACGACAGTGCACCATGTCATCGCACAGTAGCTGCCGAACAGCTCTTAGAGAGTGAGGATATTGAACGTATGGATTGGCCGGCACGATCTCGGATCTCAATCCCATCGAGCATGTATGGGATTTTCTAGGCAGACGCTTGGCAGCTCGTACCTTACCACCAGTAACGATTCGGGAGCTTCGATTGGCGCTGCAAGACGAATGGGCAGCAATGCCTCAACAACTCATTGACACCCTCATTCTCAGCATGGGCAGACGCTGTGAAACCTGCCTAGCAGTCAAGGGAGATCATATCCCCTACTAAAGACCGGATGTTTCTTGCTGGACACCCATCACAGGGATGTTTCGGCCTTCAGTCGCATTGCGCTCCATGCTACTTTTTCAATAAAGCTTCTTTTTATCCCTCTGATTTCTCTTTTAGTAAGTGTTGCTTACATATTACACATGTCCTTACGTATTGGGGATCTTACGGTATTAAATGTGTTGATTTGGAAAGCTTTTGTACAAAGTTATATTGAAAAAACCGTCTCGTCCTTAATTTTTGCTCACCAGTGTATATTATATCGAAGAGCCATTAAATTATAACTACTCCTCGCATAGAGCAATAAGTTTGCCCAGAGATAAAACTAGGCGCATGTGCAGCTGATGCTGCACTGTCTTTGTACACACAGTTTAGTGACACAAAGGGAAAAGAAGCGTATTAATCAGATTCTTCGTCAGCGTCATCAACTGAGTCTATGTCTGAATCTTCAACGTCACTTGCAAGAGCAAAGAATAAATCGATATATTCCTCCACCATATAATTTTTTCGTTATTTTTACGCTCCCACTGTAATAATAATAAAAAAATGTTTAAACAACAATGAATTAATAATTTCCAGAAAAAATATATAAGACCAAAAACTTCCAAATACAATTCACGATTTTACTTACAGTCACATAGAAATTCTGTTTTCTTAAATAACCGTATTTATATGAATTCTACATTTATAATCACAAATGCATGTAGTTGCATGCAATGGCATACAATATAGTGGGGATTGAGGGTATATAACCCCTTTCCTCGTAGACCAATACATTCAAAATTTTTAAACATGAAGATTATATCTCGACGCTTTCGTCTAACTTTTTTATAAAACACTGTGAAAATCGTTTAACACGAAACTGAGGGAACTGAAATATTTTTTCGTGTCAAAGAATATTGCAAAAAAAAAAAAAAAAAAAAAAAAAAAATTCAACAAAATTGTTTATTAGATTACATTTTATTAACATATATACATATGTATAAATATATGCTGTATTTAATAAAAATCAATGAAACAAAAACACTTAAAACTTAAAGAAACTTTTTTAAAATGTTCAAGTTTTTGGAAAAACAAAGCATTTATTGAGTGTTTGAAAAACAGTCTGATATTTGTCATTGCATCGTCTTTCTTAGCATCAAATTGTCAACAAATTTTTCGATGTCATCCATTTTGTTTTTCATTTCACCATTGGAATGTGTGTTTAAATAACTGCGCATACTTTTCATGATGTTCCTCATTTCGAATGACGTGTGGCAACAAGAGCTGCATTATTCATTTCATTTTCGTGATCGGACTCTGTATCAATGAGCTTTTAACAAACTTCAAATTTCTTTGTCTGCCATAAAAAAAATGGGGCTATATATACATTATTTTTATCTACTGCAACAAATTCTTCCCATAATACTGTAGGACAGCACAATACTTTTCTCAAACATTTCATAAAGAGTCGGCTCTGTTTCCTATTCGTTTTTCCGTATTTTGTTCATTCCTTATTTTTATTTCAACGGTGCTGCATTTTAGCCTTTGCAGACACGGCAGTCCACAAATATGAGAGACATTTCCCGATAGCGCCACCTAGTGGCAGCCTCGCTACCAAATTTGGAAGCTCTCGCCGGATGCTAAATATTGCCATGATTTAATTTTTCCGAGAGTACCAGAGCCAAATTCAACTCAAGGAACCTTTCACATGCTACATAATCATATGACATGCGTGCCTACGATTTTCGAATCCAGAAAATCTATCGACTCCAGCCCAGGTCGAACCCGCAACCTTAGGCTTACGAAGCGAGCAGGCTACTTCTAAGCCACCGGAGCCGATTTTATTCATTTCCAAAAGGAAGATCTTTTCGCCTTAAGCGATTTTCGTTTCGAGTTAAGAGAAACAAAAAGATGCATGAAAGTACATAGTAGTTTGTCGGGAACGTAGCATTATTTCGTGTTAATTGATATTTCGTCGGCATTTTCGCGTTAAACGTATTGCACGGTATCAGGGCCGACTCTAGCAGTTTTACCACCCCGGACAAAAATGAAAAAATGCTGCCGCTCTCTCTAAAGCAAAAAATAGTAATTAAAAAAGATAAATTGTTCACATAAATACACATCAATAAAACTTGAATAATACTTGCGGGGAAAAAAGGTAGCATAACAATATATATATATATATATATATATATATATATATATATATATATATATATATATATATAAAGTCTTAAAAAGTATAAAATAATTTGAAATCATGGACACACAGTTATTTGTTATTATTTCAAAGATGTAAGAGAAGAAATCCCTCATTTCAGCTGGCCAATTTCTTCGAAAAAGAGTCTACTGATGGTGTGGATCACAAGTGTTTATTTTAACATAGTAACTATAAGACAAAACATCTTCTATGGCGCTCTATCTACTAAAAACTCTTATTACCCCTGTCCCCTTTAGGATAGTTGAATGGAATGTCCCCACTCCTGGATGGGGAGAAAGTTACTAGTGAAAGATGTGTAAACATAAAATTTCATGATTTAACATAGACTCCCGCCTCGAACCCTTCAAGTTTCAATATAAAAGAAACTGACATTAAGCATACAGAGTACAAAATAAGGAAATAAGATACGTTAAATGAAATACCAAATTCACACCCAATAATATTTCAGAAAATATATCAAATTTTTTCTAACAGAAAAAAATATTTTCCAAATGCCGCCTCGGGCAGGGGTCCGGCCCTCGAGCCACCTCTGACGGTATATCCCCCCCTTCCCATAAAAGTAGCCTGTTTGCGCCACTGGTTCCATGAAAAAGAAATAAATAAATGGAGGGTTGCGATGAATTAAATGGATCACTGAACAAAATAGTTTCCTCTCAGACTATCTCATCTGTACCGACTCTCTTTCCTCCTTGTATTCTTTTACGTGTATTTCTTCATCTAACAACAAAATCCTCGAGAAGATATAAACATCTCAATAGATTTTGCATTTGTTGGCGAACACACGGGCGTTGTTGGAAATGAGCGGACCCATTGCCTTGTAAAGGTTGCCACCAAGCGCAAAATTGACATTGCCATTAATATTCTTAAATCATTTTACAAGATCACGAAAGAAAGAATGGTGAAGTCTTGGAACCAAGAATATCTCATTTCAAATAAAGGAAGCTTAACAAATAAATTTTTTCCAAATATTAATAACCATCCATTAATAAACTGTCATACCACACACACATAACTTTTTTTTATACTAATTACAAAATAACCCTCTCATTGGTCATGGTAACTTTAAAAGCTAATTGAATACATTTAATTTAGTTCCGTCACTTTCCTGTGATTGTAATATTGGTGGTGAGGAAAATGTAGAACATGTGTTCCTTCTGTGTTTCAAGTATGTCAGAGGGAGAAAGAGCCTAAGATAGACTTTCAAAAAAGACTTAATATAAATTGGCCTCCGAATTTTCACCATCTTTCCACCAAAAGTGCTTGTAAAAGTTCTGCAGATTTGTTTTGTAAAAATATTTTTAATCCTTCATAACCTCAAAAAGAAATTTTTTTTTTCATTCATTCCTTTGTAATGTGTTATTAATACTTCTGTGAACCCCGTGTGATACTTTGTGGTGCACAGGGATTTTATAATTGTTTTCAATTAAAAAAACATTATCCTTCGTAGATTTTTTAAAAATTTATAATTGAAAAACAAATTTTGTTATGATGTATAAAAAGAATTACTTATGTGCAAGCTAAAATTTATTATATTGCATGTTTAATACCTATTCTTTATTATTTTCTCGACAGTAACTGGTGAAATTATTGCTTCTGGCCTAACCCTCATGTCCATGATGGCTGCTGTTCGTCGCAAAGACGATGGAATCTTGACAGGATTCTTATCCATTTTTGGATGGATGTCCATCATGATTTCCCGTTCCGTCGCCATTTCACTTGCAACAACCGTCATCCATGGCTGGATGATTATGGTCTGCATCATGCACGGTGTCTTCATCTCTACTTGGATCACCTCCATTGCCATCAAAACCTACTACGAAGAATCACCTTCGATCTCTTTTACTGGAAAGCGGAAGGTAGCTTTATTTTTCGTCATTTTCTCCGTTTTCGGGCTGCCGTCCCTCACTTACTGGCCCATCATGTTCGAACTCAAAAAGCACAAGAGGCCTTTGATATTTCTCTTCGTACTTCTTGTGGAGAACATTTTATTCGTTGCTCTTTGGATGTTCTTTGACGAGAAAGAGGTTTGGGCGAAGCATGATTATGTTCTTGTGTTCTTATCTGGTGGGTTGTATATATTAGGAGCTTTATTCGTTTTGTTTTACATTTGTTGTAAGCCAAAATATACTGATCACGTTGTCTACCATGATATGAAAGTTCGTAATGCAGACTCTTTTGGAATGTATTTTGATTTTTGTGATGTCGCCTTCAAACTGACCAGGAAACAAGAAATCGAAACGAAGTTGAAAGAAGTTCGAGAGCACAAACTAGTACCTCGGTGATATGAATGAAATTTGCAATTGGACTTAAGTCATGACGGTCACATGATAAATGCAATCGTCTTCTCCATTGAAATCGAAACTGACATTAGATCCGAGTTTGTTGTTCTACTTGTAAAATTTAGGTACAACTTCGAATTTGTTAATGGGGAGACGATGTTCAAGCATTATGATTCTTTAATTTTTTTAAAAAAAATCTTATGTTATACAAGTAATTCAAAATTTTGTTTACCTATGTGTTATTATAGGCCCAGTGTCACGCTTCTACACCACAGGTCCTGGATTTTATCCTCGGGCTGAGCAAGGTCGACTCAGCCTTTCATCCCTTCAGTGGGTAGATAAAAGAGTACCAAGTTTGCTTGGGGACTAAATACTGGGGGTTTCGCTTCAGACTGACCACCTGATCGGGACATCTGCTCATGCACCTCAGTGCCCAATTATCACATAGACTGTGATGGCACTGGCATAGCTAGTTCTGAGGGGGTCCTGTATCAAAATTCTTCCCAGGGCCCTTTTTAGAGATGACAACCCTGTTAGTTGGACTGTAGTTACACATGTCGGGGGCCCTGTATCATTGATACAGAGCTACATCCCTGTGTGATGGCCACAGTGAGCTTTGGTCCTCATGGGCTGTTGCACCAATGAGTTTAGTTTATGTGTCATTATTGCTGACTGATGTTCACTTTTAAAAAGAAAGTTTCTCTAAAAAGCAAAACTTGGTAACAGCAAAGCACATTGACTAGATACATGTGATTGCATTTATCATGTGACTATGACATCACATGAATTTAACCCAATGTGCGTTAAAAATGATTGTACATTTACGGATCAATGTATTTTTGTTATTAAGAATTAATTGTTTGATGATCGACGACTAACTGAAATTTTGATAAGATGTATTTTTAATTCAAAAATCGATCAATAAAGAATGCTATGTTTTCTTTTTATTCCTTAAATAAAATTATCAATAATGGAATACATTCAAACAAGTACATTCTGGAAAATAAGCTAAAAAAATTTACTTTTTACACTGTCAGGATTTTACAATGGATCTATAAAATTAAGTTCAGCTCTACTTCTTTGTGTTATGCACACAATCTTTCACATGTTTATCCAATACCAGGATATGCAGGCAAGTCTAAACTTTAGAAAATTTTCAGATCTCATTAATTCAAATGATAATTAAAAGTAGGTGGTATTTGAAAAATACAGAAATAAAAAGAGGAATTAAAATTTCCCTTTTTGTAAATTCATTAAAAAAACTATCTATAAAATAAAATGTGCTTTAAACACAATTACATACGATGTAAAAACACAGAAATAATAAACGTAATAATTACTCAGAAATATACATACATTCTAAATTATTAATAATGCACCACTATATTTAATATTAGAACATTTGACTTCATACTTTTATCTTCCACATCACTCTACCTGAAATCTTTTTTGATCCAGGTGAAAATACCTCCCCTTTCCCATTATTCCACCTGGTCAGATTTCATTGAAACCAAAATTTGAACTATGTGACTAGGGACTTATTATTAATATGTATAGATTGTGTGTAATATAAATAACCAAATATACCCTTACAAAATTTTTCTTGTTCTGCTTTAAGATTATCCTTCACCTAATCTCTTCTTTTTACTGATATTTAATGTTTAGTTTACCAGGTTAAATATATGAAAGTGGCCTTTCTGTTTTGAATAACTTTAATTAAAAATGTGAGTGAAACATGCTTCAATCCTTTTTGTTAAGAAAGCAATCTGGAATGTTCCTTTAAAAACCATTATATAATATATGTTTCTTAACTACCGTAAATTACTCCAATCTAAGCCACACTTTTTTTCCAATGTTAACCCTACTGAAAATCGGTTCCGGTTTAGAATCGAAGGAAAAAGAAATCCTTAAATGGGGCAATTAGAGGTATGTTTTTATAATATTTTTAAAATAACTAATTATTCACTTATTAGTTTTCATTTCAAATTTATTTTAATTTTGTAAAATTGGATATTAATAAACCATTTTACACTATTTTTCTTTTTTCAAAAAGACTTTTTGAGAATTAAGGGTGTGGCTTAGATTTAAATAAATATGGTACATATACCATAAAAGCTAGATTTTTAAAATTTTAGGCACATTCGCCGTATAGCAAGCACCCCCTTTTTTATGAAGGAACCTGAAATGTATATGCGTAATGCTCTTATGTTTTGAAGTCATATCTTTGATGTATTATACTAGACTTTTAAAAAATTATACAGTATACTTTTAGAACAACCCTTTAAGTTCATTAGGTATGTTATTTCTTTTAAATAAACAATATTCTGGTCTATATAGAAGTGTAATTTGTTTAATACCTGGCATATAACATGCATCCCTAAATTTCGATCATATTTTTTGTGCTCAAAGTGCACATTATACACCAGATTTTACAGTACATATATTCCTTTGCATAGGATGTCTCTAAACACAAAGAATTCCCCTTTCCTTTCCTTTCTTAATGACACAGTTAATTATAATAAACAAGTACCATAAGATAAATTAATATATTATCCAGAAGGTACAATGAATCAAATTGTTTTTAATTGGGCTGTGAATTCACTAATTCTGGTATTACTCAAATATCAGAATTAGTGAATTCTCAATTGGTTTTTTTAATGAAAAAGAGAGAATGCCTGAGAAACAATTTTAAACAAAGGACCAATAGTTGCAACTTTGTAAGAATATAGAATTTAAATAGCACTCAACAATATAATGAGATTTAGGTGGAAAAAAATCCATATTTGTAAAAATTGTACAAAAGAAAAAATTAATAATTAGGACATGAATATAGTTTGTTAACCAAAACAAATTAGGCACCAAAAGTAATACCTTTTGTAAATTAATCCCATTACGATCTTGACTATAGTGTTATTATAAATTATTTATGACCAAAACAAACTGAACAGTATTTTAATTAAAATGAATATTCATTTTATCACAATGATGATAATAAACTCTAAAAGATATAAAATATATATTGTGAATTAAAAACATTAAATTATTATATTTTAAACAATTACTTATTTGCTGCAAAATTTTCTGTTTTACACAGAATATAGCAAATTTAATTTTCAATTACTTATATTCAGTTTTGTTTTACATTTCTATAAAAAATCAGTGATTTAGCCATATTATCCCTAAAAAGATACACATAAAATCTATTAAAGACATTTTTTTTTAACTTTTACTATCAAAATATAGGAGAAATAAATATTTTTGAAGGAATGAATATATATATTCTGTGAAAGCGACACAAAGTGTACATAAATAACGATACAAATGATATATTTCATGAGGTATTGTATCTAAGTGAAACAAAATATTTTAAACATAGTTTCTATTTAATATTTACTGTTTTTCATTATCACAATTTGAAAGCTAAATAAAAATATCACAGGTTTGACATGCTTCTCTTCAACTAAAACCATATCTTAGGGACAGATGTTTTAAAAGAATACATACAAATTCATAATAGAGAGTTACAGAAATAAATTAAGATCTTTCTTTCACAATCCATATATCAGGTATGCTACTTGGGCTTTTTCTTTATCCAGTTTCTCTAATTCTTTTAGTCGCTAGAGGATAAAGAAAAAAAATTGTATTTTAAAAGCCAAAGAACAAGAAAAAAAATGATGCACCTATATTTATTTGTATACAGTAAAAGACAACCAAATAGATAAGTAACAATCTAAAAATAGTTAATACTATACTAACTAGAAAATTTAAATAACTACACGTCACATATACAACTTAACAATTGTTTAACAATATAATTTGTAAATTATTTCGCATTTATAAATTTAAAAAATATTTATTTCAAAGTCAAGAAAAGCAAGTTCTGCTTTAAAATTTGAGTGAATTAAAATTATGTTTACGTTGTATCATAAACCTGCATGAGGGCTGTTGGCGATGAGCCTTGTAATTTTGAACCTGGGTCAAGTGATGATGACACCTGAGTTGGCACCCTCCTCTCCAAACTTCCACATCACATCAATGGAAGGATATTTGGGCCTCGACAGATTTAACATGCAATGGCCCTTTCTACACAGTAGATCTTCAGCAGCACTAGATTCAAACCCATGACATGCCAGCCACGAGTCCATGACCTTGACAACTACCTACTGCGACCGCTCTTTAATATTTTAACCTAATTATGCATGCATATTCCCTATTAAAGTATTTTTACTATATCCCTTAATATATATATATATATATACCACAAATTCTTTCCTCATTTTATTTTCAGAAAGGAAATACTTACATTTATCAATATTTTTTTTTAAAAAAAATCTTTTGCTTATATAAAATTAGTTTTTATATAAAAAAACAATCCCTAATTTATTTTAAATTAAAACAAATGAAGAAAGCTTACCACAGAAATTTGACACTGTATTTCAGGTAAATATCTTTTTCTAAGTCCTAGCTGAGTCATTTCTTCTAAGAAATCTCTCCTTTCTTTAATTTCATTTAAAACTATAGCAAAACAAAAAATAGAAATGTATTAAAAAAGAAAAGGACAAGGAAATTTACAATATATAATTAATTAAAATATGAATAAAATGAACTAAAATACCTAAAACAATATAATATATTACACAGCATAAGTGATCAAAATTGCTTTAAGCAAATGTTAAAGACAAGATTCTGAGAGATCATGGAATAAACATAATTAATACATAACCTGTACCAACATACA
Organism: Trichonephila clavipes; assembly: GCA_019973935.1. NCBI lineage: Eukaryota > Metazoa > Arthropoda > Arachnida > Araneae > Nephilidae > Trichonephila > Trichonephila clavipes. The sequence goes on from BMAU01001132.1 coordinate 1,478,409, forward strand.
TTTAAAGAGTTGGGGTTAAAGATTTCAGCCCAGTCAGTCATGTACAAGTTATGATAATAATACACATAAATTATAATTAACAACAAAAAATATCTTTGATAGTGTTTAAAAAAATGTTCAAAATATCTAATTTATATTCAAAATGAACACAAAAATTTGATACCAAGTCAGGAAAAAAAAATGTTCTTTTAAAAAATTACATTTATAAGTTCACTAATATCAAAATTAAAATTTTGAAATTATTTGAAAAAAGAAAGAAAAAGAAAATATATATCACAGTATTCGATGAAAAGGATCGATAGGCTTATAAATATGTACCAATTTTATAAAGTAATAAATAATTAATTACATTTCTTTTATATAATAATATTAATCATTAAAGAATTATTACTTTCATCAAAGATGTCCGAAGGATTTATTTCCATTGGAAGTTCAATTTCCTTTTTAGGTTTTTCAATAGTTTCAACATCAAAATCTTGACCAAATGCCATCATATTCTGCAATCTTTCTTTTTCTTTTGGTGGTCTTGCTAAATAAAAAAAAAAGTTTTATTTAAAGTAATTCAATGAAACCTAGGATAAACAAAAAATAATACATTTTGAGGTCAAAGTTTGAAACACTTAAAAAGGGGGAAAAAAAGCTATTTTAAAGAGCTGCTGATTATTTAGATACCTATATTTTAGATAACTGCTTATACACACTTTTTTTTTTTAATATGCATATAAGCTGAGTAGTTTAGCATCTGACAGTAAAAGAATACTTTTTACTACCTAATTTTATATGAACTTCCTTTTATTAATTCTCTAATTTAAAATGCTTAATTACCTAATTATAAATATGTTTATGCAAAAATCTTACTGGATAAACATAATAAGCTAATACTAAATTGGATTCCTTGTAAAATTTACCTTTTATTTATTTACATTGTACAAGAGCATTACAAAGAAAATTGTTCAAAGATTTCTTAATTTCAAACTATATATTTCTTATTTTTAATCCCTCTTGCTAGTTAGACCGTATCTATGAGTCCATTCATGGAAATATGAGGGGGAAAAATCACTCATCAGGCAGAGTAGGCAATTGCAAGAGCTTTAGGAGTAGCATGTAGTGTAATAAAATTGTTAGGCTTTAAGGCCCTGAGAATTCAACTGCCTAGGAGTCTCCATGTCCTTTCATCCGACACTGACTGACCATCATCCCCTATACATGTAAACTGGAATCAAAACCATTGCTCAATGGAAAAATCACTGGTCATGAACTTAATGCTACCACCACTCAGCAACATAAGTGAATTTCAAACTATGGTTAGATGATGGCTTCCAAGCTAATTTAAACTCAGTTCAAATTAATGCTCATCAGCTCTTTCTCATGGTGTTTGGAGGAATTAATACTTGAAGCGATAACTTAAAATTTGTTAACCCTAGTACGGTGGTGTACACTGGCATCTCGGTACTAACATATTATTGCAACCTATTGGCAACATTATATGAAATGAAGTATATGGTTGCCAATTCATGGCATATAACGCATAGGAAAACGGAGTTGCCAACTTGGTGAGTTATTAATAGAGTTTCCGATTATTGCGATAATATAAAAGAACCAACATCTAAAACATGTAAACAGGGGGCACATTCTAAAAAATATGTACACCAAAGCACCTAGGAGTAATCTCTATCAGGAAAAATACAAATTTGTTGGTTTATGGAGTGGTCTATATGTAAATCTAAATACTATGAGGTACCTTTAGCTTACATATAATTTGATATTATCAGAGAACATCTTTTTACATTAGTTTATTTGGTACTTATGTATTATCACAACTGTATTATCAACATTATATGAAATGGAATACATGGTTGCCAATTCAGAACGTATGACACATGCAAAATCAGGATTACCAACTTGGTGAATTATCTTGAACACATTGGCATTGTTACAATAGTACATAAGTACTATTTATTTTTAGTTTCTATGATTATACATAAGTATACACAAGAAAACTTGGCATATCTAAATTTCTTTTTGAAAGAGACAGTAATGATTTAGACTTCTGAGATTTTTAAATGTTAAAAGTACACTATTATTTAAAGTTTTGATAAAAATGAACAATTTTACAAAGAAAACCACAGCAAACAGTAAATCTAAATAAAAATGGAAGCTTATGCTTGTTTTTTTAAAAAATTTTAAAAAAAAGACAACTATGTAAAAAATAATCATTTTACACATAGATATGAAAATATGAGTAAAAGAGAAAATATTCAGCAAATCTTCTAATTCAAGTGTTTTTATATTTTCATAAAATATCGATTACATTAAAAAATAATTATATGGATGTAGATATGTAATTCATTCATTTTATAATTATCAATAAAATATATTAATATACATTTAAATAGCAAAAAGTTACTTGGCTACAGTTGGGCCCCCCTGCAAAGTCAGATTTTGGACTCCTAGAACCCTGCCCCCTCCCCCTTCAATGCGGAGTGTACGTTACACCCCTGCTTGGCCATGAAATTTCTATAATTATTAAATAAAAGCAGATCAATATTTTTAAAACATGTTAGGTACAACTGTTCAGTAAATACTTTTTAATACATCTAAATTCACCAAGCAAAAAGAATAATTATCTGAAATTTAAAAGGTATAAAAATGTGAAATAAAGGAAAAATGTACTGTCTTTTATACACGAGAAGAGAACAAAATTACTTTAAATTCAATACAATATCAAGACAAAAACAAAAAAAAAAAAAAACAAGTCAAACATCATATAAATATTTTATTTTAGCAAGATTTAATGTGCACATAAAAATTTTAAATAATCAATCATACTTTTTGAAGGGTTAGGTCTGTACCTCTCTCTTTCGTACAATCCAGATTCAATAATTTGCGATCTCAACCGCTGAATTGGTCTTGATGGTAATGTTAGATGAGTTTTATTTGGTAGGGGTTCTTGATTTTCTTGTTCAGATTTAACTTGTTCTTTAGGAATGTAAGGTAAAGTCTTTGAATTGTCAACAAAATAAAGTATTTCATTTTGAAGTTTAGAATTTACATTAATTTCTTTCATTAAAGAAACAAGAATATTTCTACAATTTTCAGATGTCCTACGATTAGACTGAGAAGCATTTACATTAGAATCGTAAGGAGTCTTAAAATCCATAATTACTATCCCGTAACAGTTATTTTAATATCCAACTTCAGTTTGATGAAAAAATGGTGTCTTTTTAGTTATTAAACAAAGAGAAGGAATTTATAAAGATTTCTGGTTTTATAAATTTCAAAATATTGAGTGGCAAAGCCGCGCAAACCCAATGAAAAACGAAACTAAATCTATTGCCATTTGTTTATTAAAATATATGTTAGCAAACTATTTGCTTACAATCTTTCTGCTAATATATTATCCTATGATAAGAACTGCTAAATGTATTGCTGTAATTGAATATTTTACTGAAGGATTTATTTACCAAGTATTTATTTCAGAATGTAACAAAACATTTAAAAAAATTACCTTTCCTTCAGCTCTTGATTCGCTCAACTCTTCAATTGTTGTTTGTTTGTTATATTTAGTTGCTGAAGTCGAATAGTAAAATGTAATTGGCAGATGTAAGAGCAGGAAAGACAGTCGGCTTAAAGTAACACATTTTGTTACATATAACTTTTTATTTTTTTAAAATTTTATCCTAGATATAATACTTTAAAAGCAAAATAAAATTCAATTTTGTTTGTTGGTAAAATTTTAAATTCATTTAGTAGTTCACGGTTCCTTCAGTTCGAGTTCGTATTGCATTACTTCCGTTCATTAACATTTTCAGCTTGTTATAGATATAATTTTTTCGATGATTCTTAATCAATCGTTTATCACATGAAAATTTCTGATAAATATATTAATTTGTCCATTTTAGATCTGTAAAATGGCTGTGGCCCCAGGTATTCATATTGTGGAAGATTTTGAAAAAGCTTTTCAGGTATATAATTTTAATAATGAAGAAAATAAAAAAATATTTTGAATTTGCTTCAGTTGCTAATAATGGAAAAAAATTATTTCAAAGGACTGTCTTGCCGCTCTCACAAATCCTGATCTTCACAATGCAAGAGACTCTGACGAAATTAGAACAAGTGAGTTTAATTTGCTTCATAGTTTAAGTTTAACCATTTTTTAAAGATAAATGTCTAAAAACAAAAAAGAATTTAAATCATGAGTATTAGGATAGAATGAATAGTTTGTTTTCTCTCTTTTTCTATGTATATTTGTAAGTAATGTCCATGTGTTAGAAAAAAATATTAACAATTCGGCTAAAGTGTAGAATAGGGGGTTCCTAGGATTTAGTGATGTTTATCTAGATGCCAAAATGAATTTGGCTCTTAATTACTTAGGCATCACTTCATTACTCTCGGAATACCTGTTGCTACATATAAGTAATTTGGAGACTGATTTTGGTTTCCAAAAAATTGACTTTGCCAAGGGGCCCCCTATTCTACACTTTAACTCACCCAATGTATAAATAGGGAAGTATGGGTGCTTTCATATAAACTGTTTGTCAGTGATTAGCTGATGAAGAGTATGATTTACAGCAACCTGTTTTGTTTTGAAAATTTCAGTGTTTAGTTTGTAAATTCAATGGCATAATGTACACTCCCGCATTGTGAGGAGGGGGCCAGGGACTCTAAGGGGCCCAAAACTTAATTGATGCTAAGTACGTGTTTGGACTTAGGGTCTAAAACGTGAGTTTGCGGGGAAAGGGCCTAATGTTCTCCATTACGCCACTGTGTAGATTGATTAAATCGCTGTTAAACAATACTATTTTGTTTTGCTTTATATTGAAGTAAATGTTTATAATACTTGATCAGCATGAATTTATGGAAATTGCTTCAAATTTAAGTAGAGAAGGCCAGCTATTTCTTGAAACTTTGCTTACTATCAGAAAGTTGAAAGGTGCTTTCTTTTTATAATCTGTTAAATTACATTTCAAGGAAGAATGTATTAGTCGTACTACACATCCATGAGTACTTATGTACTATTGCAGCAATGCCAATGTTTTTATAACTTGCCAAGTTGGCAACCATGTGCTTCATTTCATATTATGTCGCCAATACGATTGCAATAATACATAAGTATCCATCCATGCATGTAGGAAACCAGTTAACATATTCATTAGCTGTACAATTTATCTTGCACTTGTGTACTAAATTTTAACAAACTTACAAAATTTAAATACAATTTGCACCATGAATCATAACAGCATAAAAGAACAACAACAAAAAAAGTTTCTTACTTGCATGTTTTATTTGGGTAAAAGTTATATATAGGTGAGAAAAATAGGTTTATATTGATAGCAAAATAGTCTTTTATTTTTCCCAGTGCTGTCATCATTTGAACTGACACAAATTAATTGATGTGACATTGTTTCCTTATGTTTCTTATTACTAAATTTTAAACTGTCCCACATTCTTTCAACTGTTTGTAAATGGTCACCTGCTTCAGGAACCTTCGCATAAAAGAACCCTTTTTAAAGAAGGATATCTTATTATACATTGCTTTTGTGTTTGATATCATGGTGAGGTTCCTGTAGCTCAAATTTGGCTGTAATGGTGTTTATACTTAAGTACTATTTATTTTATTCTTATTATGAAAAACACATCATATATAAGTCATGCATTTGAAAGTCGACAAAATGATAGCAGATTGGAATAAATATCGCTGGTAATTATCTATTTCTAAACTACTGAAAGGAAAATCAGAAGTGGTCATTGCATTGTGATGATTAACTAAAGTATGTTCTCAAAATTTAAAAATGCTGAAAGATCCGGTTGAATCCTAGGAGGACCCACTTTTGGTTGCCAAATTTTGAGTGATAAAGGTTACAATATGGTAACCCTTCCATTTCATCAAAAAATTGGATTTTCAAATCACGAAAAAATGGCAACCTAAAAAGTGCAACATTTTTCGCCTTTCGAAAAAAAAAAACGTCATTTTGACATTTGACTTCGCTGGAGAAGGTTTGCTCTCCACCGGTTGTTAAGAATGGCGTTTGCTTGAAAGTGAGGCTCGATAGGTCTCTTTGTGCTCCTGGGCACATAGGGGAAGAAAGAGACATTAGAATGGTGTATGAAAGCTAATTTAATTTTTCTGTTATGAATGTCTGAGGTGTAAAAAAATATGCGTTTGCAAAAGCAAAGGAACGGTTGATTTTAGTCGAAAAAGATTCGCCACAACGTCGTTCGGAGTGTGAGAAAGGGCACTTGGTTTAGCAAACTTGCTATAATATCTTGCGTTTGACGAGATATTGGTTTGGCCATTTTGGTGAATGACTTGAAAGTTAATAAAATATGACAAAGTTAATAAGACATGTTTAACGATCACAAGTTGGTAAATGAGAATTTTCATAAATTCCTTGCATCCATCGCAAGGGTGTATCCACCAACAGATCACAAATGCAAGTGTTAGGAGTGCTTTTTAACATTTTTTAAAATGATTGATTTCATGTATTTCTTCGATTTTTTTAAAAATGTAAATCATGTTGTACACACTGGTTTTAGAATGCTTTTTTAAAATGAATTTCATTGCTTTCTCCGTTTTTTTTCTTTATATAATGATTAATTTAATGTATTTATTCGATTTCAATTTAATGTATTTATTCGATTTCATTGCTAGAAACGCCCATTTCATACCCCCGCTGATGCATGCGCTTCCCAAAGAGGTCATTGAAATTTGTGCTTTAGCAAAAAATTTTGGCGCCAAAAACAGCATAGGATTTTACTAAAGATCCTATTCTGGTTCATCTCTTGGCAAGGATTTTAAAATGGTGCCAAGATGGTACCAATGTGAGATTTTTGAATTTAGAAAATGGCTTGTCTGAAAATCAACGATGTTACTGCTGCTAAAGAAATTAAAATTTGAAGTTAAAAAAATACCACAAAGGACCACAAGAAATGAGTATAAGAATCACTGACTTTATTGAGAACATCATGCAGATTTTTTTCCTTTCTAAAAACTGCAGTTAAACTTTAAAAAAAGAACAAATTAAAATTTTCATTTGTCATTTTACTGCTGTGTAATTTATTACAGGTATTATAGATTTTCTCTGTTCTGATAACTCCAGTTCAAAGTATAAAAAAAATGGAATAGTTTTTATGTAGAACAGAGTGCTTATTATTTTACTGACAAAAATTCCAATTTAATGCAAAGAAGATAAATTGCATATTAGGCACACGTTTCCCCATGAAAAAGGAAGAGGGGGGGAATGTTTACATTTTGTGCTGTTATATAGTGGGTTATCAAAAAGTTATAATTACAATTTTAAATAATTGGTTCACTCCTAGGAGAGCCCACACCCTAGGCGCGAATTACTTTGGTTGGCGATAATTGTGCCATCTTGGTAACCCCCTACATTTTTAAACACTGCAAACCCTAACTATTTCTAGCATTTTCGTATATTGTGGGGCGCATTTGAATTTCATTTTGTTGTTGGGCTCCGGGCTGGCTGCGTGTGTGTGGGAATATTTAGAATTTCTTACTTTGTTGAATGCGAAAAAGGTAAGAAAGAATTGATTGAATGGTGTAGGAAAAATTAGAATGTCCTAAATGTAATGATCGGCATGAGATGTAACATGGTCGGCAATAAAAGGGAAATTGTACCAGCCACGCAAATGTAATACCTCGCAGAATAAATATTGGCGCTCACACGATCATTCGTTTAGCAATGAGATTTTAAAATCTGTTGTTACGCTGCAGTAAGAAAGTAAGTGCTGTTTTTATATTTTTTATTTAAAGGAATTTCTGTTTTGTTTAATATTTTCATTACGCATCCACCTTTTCCCCGCTTTCCTTTGTCGGCTTCGCTTGGCACCATCTTGTTCTGGCTTGGCGCTTTTTTCGGTTTTGTCGCCAAGGGTGTTGAAAATAATTTTGTTCACCTTGGGGGTGTATTATAATGGAATCCAACAAGAATGCTTTTTACGCAAAGGATATTTGAAGGTATTAATCGTGAATTGAATAATCTGCCATAGGTCCTTATAATGGTATCATAAAATTAATGAACAGAACAAGGAGGGAAAAACACATTTTGACATTTTTTCCTCAGTTAGCGGTCTTATCCAGTCCAGTGTATATAAGATACAAGAAGTTGAAGAGTCTAGTTATATTCATTGCAAAAAAACGCAAATGCAATTTCAAAAGTCCTAAAACTAGATGCTCATATAGAATGAGGAACACAAAATGGAGAATAAAAAATCTAGTATTTGCTTACCACCATCTTGAATTTTCCCTCTGGAAGCTTATTTGGAGACAAAGACTAGATATAATTCTTTTTTAAAAAAGTGTATGATAACCATCCTAAGGACGTTTTGTGATTCTAACCAATCGTTGCTGTTCAAATTCAATGACATGTAATTAATGCAAAAGTACCCAATTGTGTCATATTTTTGTGAGATATTTAGAGTACTCCCTTAGTTTATGAATTAAATTGTGTTAATCACATTTAAGGCTTTGATCTTGATTAAATGCTTTTTTCTTCTGTATCTGATATGTATGAATTGGATATTTGAGATGGATCTTTTTAGAACAGGGGTCAGCAAACCACAGCTCGTGAACTGCATGTTGCTCTTTTCATAAAGGATTGCAACTCGTCCAACTTCTGCCTCTATGTATCACTTAAAAAATAATTATCCCTACAGAAAATTATTTTCCTTTTCTTTTACAATTATCTGATGATAAAATTTACCTGATTTTACATATACTTTTAAACTTTATTCCCGGGCTGGGCAAGATCAACTTGGCCATTCATCCCTTCAGTGGTTCACTAAATGAGTACCAAGCTTGCTTGGGAACTGAACACTGGGGGTTTCACTTCAGACTGACCACTTGACAGAAAACATCTGCACACACACCCCAGCTCGCAAGGTCATGTAAACTGAGATAGGCACAGTTGGCCTTAGCCCTCATGGGTTGTTGCGCCACTGAGTTCTGTTCAATTTAAACTTTAAATTGGTTTAAGACAGTTACTTCTGTATGTAATTGTTTTCATTAACAAAATTGAGAATTAGTGAAAATATTAGAATTGGTTCTAAAGCATTAAGAATCCAATTTATTGGTTAAAATATCACAAAGAGAAGGCATTCGAAGCAATTTTCATTAACCTTTATTTAGTTTAGGAGTCCTCATGAACAGACAAGCCACAAATCAACTCGCAATTTGGCACTTCTCTCTCGAAGGTTTACCAATCCCTGTTTTAGAAAATCAAAATATGAAATATATTTTTTGATGTTGAGAATTTTTCATATTTTTTTATCTCAACTTCTAAGATGTTATAATGCTTATTTATTTTTCTTTAGCTGTGGACCTGACGATTCAACGATTTCTTGATGTTTCTAAACAAATGGATTGTTTTTTCCTACAGAAGAGACTTCTTCTTTCAGTACAAAAACCAGAACATTTACTTGTAGAAGTAAGTGCCATTTTAAAGCAATAAAACAAAGCTGAATGAAATGCTTTATAGTGTAAAATAATTTATATTGTTTGGATTAATTACTTATTGTTATGCATGGATTGTAAAATTTAGCATCACTTTTATTATAGTAAGTAAAACTTCACATGATTTCAGAATTAAAATGGAGTAAAACTGAGATTTTCAAAGTCATGAAGCCTTGAGTATTTCGATGAATTTCCTTGATTTATAATTTAAAAAATAGTGTATAATTGAGGGAACTAATTTCATATCAGAGTGCTATGCACCAAGCAGCACTAGTTGTTGAGTGATAGGGAATCTAAGATGGCAGCCTAGCTGTAATAAATTGCCAGGAAAATAATTTTAAACTGCTTTGAAATATATTTCAAATAAAGAATTTTAGAAAATATTGAAAATATCCAATATCAATCAATAATCAATATCAAAATAATATAATAATAATTATATTATATAATTATATTGTGTTAAACATATAAAATTATATATATCAAATTAATCATTAATGAATATCAATTAATAATTGCTGATAACTTGCAACATTCCAAAATTTGCGAGTTCCTTTAATGAATTTTATTGAACAAGGAATGTTTAAAAATGCATTATTTGAAAGCAAAATAAAATGGAAATGCATAATTGGCAGCAATAATTAAGAGCACAGCCCTCATATTCTTTAAAAGAAAATATCCTGGTACTGGCCAATGATGTTAGAAATATCCATTTTTGAAAATAGCACAAAATACAACAGAAGACTGAAGAGGTTGCTTAAAGAATAATTGCTAAGAAATTTTTTAAAAAATCGAATCAAAATCATTTGAAATTAATAGGGTTACCATGGGGGGAAAACAAACAAAAATTAACTGCAGCATAAGTCATCACCATGTGGCATGCACAACTACATTATCACACAATAAAAAGATCTAGGTAACCATATTGTAATGTTATCGCTGATCTTGGTGAACATAATCAACAACTTGACGCATAGCACTTCTATATAAAATTAGCATTTATAATTGTTTTTGCTGAGGTATTTTACGAACTTTTTTGGGGGGGAAATGGAGCTAAATTGATTAATTTCTTATATATATATATTTGACGAGTTTTATTTATTGCTATTAGCTAATATAATTACTGTACCTATATTACATGCTAGCATATTATTTCCTAATGAAAGATAAAAATGTTTAAATTGCTATTGTGCTATAGAATAACTCATTTATGAGTGGATATTTGTGAATTAAAATTTTTCTCAAATTAAATTTGATTGTTACTTCTGGTTATTGATCAGTAATTAAACAACTACATTATATAATTTGATATTATTGCCTTATAAAAGAAGGAAAATTAATCAATTGTCACTATTGGGTCTCATTTACTTGTAGATTTTTGATACTAACTTGACTGGTTCATTATGAATTTTTCTTCCAAATTTTGTTATAAATTTTTGCCAAGTTGGCTTAGTAACATTACAATACAGTTAGTGTGATTGTTATTGCTTGGTACTTATGTTTTCCCATAGACTCGGGAGTGTAGCTACCACCGTATTAAGGATACAGGGCTTCAACATGTGTAACTACAGTCCCACTAACAAGGTTCCCATACATAAAAAAGGGGCCCAGAAGGAATTTTGATACAGGGCCCCATCAGAGCTAGCCACGCCAGTGCATAGACTGCAGATCATTTAACAGTGTTTGTTATAGTGTGATTGAGAATTCATCTGTAAATTTTTATTAGATTATTTTTAATATGGTAACCCTATTGATTCCAAGTGATTAATAAATTTAAAAAAAATTTTAACTGTTTCCATTATGTATGTCGTAATATTAACTTGTTTTTATTGTGTGCTTTGTACTGTAATTTTGATGTATTTCAGTGGAATAATGAAAATTATAGAAGTTATTGATGAGTACCAGGATATTTTTTAAAAATAAAATAAGACTTCTGTATTTTTAACTTACTATAGAATGAAAATTTATCCAAATTCTTACTTTGGGCTATTTTGATTTCTATGGGTGCAGATTTATTATTTTTATTTTTAGTCGAGACTGTTGATTTTGGCCATTATGAAATGTGATAATTGAGATGGAGACATAAATTGTTTCTTAAAAAGATAGGTTAAACTACTGAATGTTTTATTGTAAAATCTTTTAGAGCAAAATTGCTTTGTTATATAAATAAATTCTCTACTTTTGATAAATAATGAATTTCTACCATTTTATTTTTAATAAAGGATTTCATAATTTTTTCACATTCCACAACTACTAGTAACCTTTCTCCCTTAAGCTATTTTTTTTTTCTTTCTGCCTCAGTTTTTTTGTATAATTTTTTTAATGTTCATTTTTTAAAATTATTATTTTCTTTTTAGCAGACAGAAGACAGTTTAGATAGAAATTGCTTTCTTTATTGTTTTTGGTAAAGAGTAACAAATGTTTGAAATCATTTAAGTGATTGGGTTATTTATCAAGCAGAACCAAAATTAAAAATAATTTTAATAAAAAGTACTGCATAATCAGCTTATAACTGGCTGAAATAATGACCATATGTATATTTTAGATCCGAGGCAGTGTGATTTGAAATTGAAGAAATTTGCAGATAGAATCTGATAACAAATTTGGGTCTGAATCTTGATTCCATCAAAAACTATCATCCAGAATAATGGATGTAGTTCCTGAATAACTGCTGTATATAACTGCTTATTAAATCCTGTTAGATTTAAAGAGATTTATGGGAAAGTATAAAAAGTGATACACAAGCTTGGATACCATTCTTATCATTTGATTCAAAATTAATAGGTCTAGCCAAATTGCCTCATTTAGTATTTGTTGTATTTATGAAACAAATAAGATATACTTTGCTTGAAAGAGCAAAGTTTTTTCATTTATGTAAATTTAAATAAAATGAATTATACAATTTTTGATTGGAAATTCAAGTTAGAATATTGTTTTACATTTATTGCTATTGAAATTTTTATTTGTATTAAAGCTTTTCAATCTATATTATATGTATTTTTGAAAATATTTAATTTTTTGACTGAGATATTGATATAAAAATAGTTTTGTGTGAATAATATAATAGTATGATTTCTTGTCTGTGATCAAATGTGTATGTATTTGTATATATTATTCTAGAACATTCAAGAGCTAGCAGCTGAAGTAAAAAGAAAAGATGAACTAATAGAAAAATATAATGCCAAGATTCAAACTTGGCAGAACTTATTGCAAGATGTACCTGGCATACCAAGACCAGCTCCTCCTCCAGGTCCACCTCAGCCCCCACAGAACTTACCAGCAATGCAAGGGTCACCTTCTCCAATGCAACAGCAAGTTGTGCAACAGCCTGGTACTGCGGCTCATGGACATCCCCATATGATGCATCCACACAACATGTCACCTATGACAACATCTCCAGCGCCTATGCAACCTGGTATGGTAATGCAGTCACAACCTATGCATCCCCAGCAACATATGGGAGCTGCCCAACAACCTGGAGGTTTGCAAGGTCCGCTAGCATATCTTGAAAGGACTATGTCTAACATCGGTATGCTGGACCCTGGCCGATAACAACTAATTTTGTGCCAAATCTGAAAATTTTGTTTTTGCAGCCATATTTTTTTTTAAGTTGCAGTGGGAGCACTTTTTTTTGGTTAAATATTATTTTTGGGCAGTATATAGAGTAGAATTTTTTCTTTTTTATTTAATGAATGAAAATTTTAAATATATATATATAGCTAATCATTTATTATAATAAGTAAAATTTAACTTTAATTCATTTTTTTTTTCCTTTTTGAAAAAATTTAGAATTTTTTACTCTTTTAGCTAACATTTAACTCTTGTTTTTAGGTATTTTATTTGTTTTTTTTTAAAGTAAATTAAGTATTATATAAATATTCAATGCTTGTAAATAGCATATTTTTAAAGTTTTAGGAGCTTAAAATTTTTTGTATAGACTTGGCTTGCAGTTTAAAATTTTTTCTACATTTTTTTTTTTTTTTTTTAACAATAGTTATGGTATTTTTGTATAATTATAAATATTACAAAGATTGATTCACTCAATTAGAATTTTCTGTTTATATAACTTATAAGGGGAAAAAAGGTAGCAAAATTAAATTACAGAATAAAGATCAGCCTAAATTTTATTTATTAAATTTAACATGTGTAAGTTATTCAACATTCTTATTCATTTTATGTCTTAAGTGTAATCATGGTTTTAGCCTTCAGTTTGCATTTTTGGACTACAAATTATACAGTGTTGATTAGTTTAATACTTCATTTATTAACGTTGCGTTTTCATCAAATTTTTGATAGTGAATGGAGTATTGATTTTGTGTTTTTAGTTGTGTTAAAAATTACAAATTTGTTGCTAGAGACTATTTTGCAATCTGAGGCAGCATTATTGAATGAACATCTCTTAAGAACTTTAATGAAAAGAAATTTTCATATACCAAATATTAATTTTGAATATTTAATCTTTCTACAGTCTATTTCAACAAAAATTTGTGTCCGGTAGCCTAGTGGTCAAGGTATCGGATTGTGGCTAGCATGTCACGAGTTCGAGCCTAGTATCACTAAAGACCCGTCATGTAGGGGAGCATTGCACATTGATTCTGTCAAAAGTTCAAATGTCCTCCCATTGGTGTGGCGGGGGTAGTTAGGAGAGGAGGGTGCCAGCTTGAGTGTCATCCTCGTCACTTGACCAAAAATTAAGAGGTCCGTCACCAAAGGCTCTCGTGTAGCTGAACAGTGCAGCGTTAATTACTGACTCACTACAACAAAAATTTGATGCAAAGATTAAGAAATTCAAAATAAAGATATGAAGTTAGATGGATATCAAAATAATTGTAGAGAATCTTCATTGAAACAAATAATTTTAAGTTGAATAAAGCATCTCTAAAGAGATAATAAGTTAATTAATAGATAGAATCAATTGTGTATGCTTTTTTGAGGTGTATAACATTGATAAATGTGGATTGTGCATGTTGTGGATAGAATATTGGTGCCCTAAAATTTTGAATGCAAAATATCTTTCTACTTCCTTTTTTTTTTGGGGAGGGGGGAAGTTTCATTTCCTTTCAAATTTATATTTTGTTTTAAAGAAACTCTAAATTCATTAGTTATCTAACATTAATAGCTATTATTATCATAATAAAAAAAATACCAATCGAAAAAGCTTTGTCTTTGTGTTTAATTTTTTTTTCTATTTGTATCTTGTATCTAAAATTAAACCAGAAGAGAAATTCAACTATTTATTATTTCTTTTTAGGTGTAGGCAGTTTACATGCATGTGATTAAGGAATACAAGTCTTTATTGGTTTATGTGTATTAGTTTATTAATCTCTGGATAATTTTATTTGTAAAAGAAATTAGTAAACTATTTGCTTTTGCCCGATTATGATGCATGATTATCGAAGAATATATCTATTAAAGATTAGAAACTTGATTTTTAAAAAATATGCTATCTAGATTTCTATTTTTATTCTATCTCTGTATATATAATATAAATTTTCTTTATGAAAGAATTTAAAATTATATTATTGCAACATTATAATACTCTTTGTTGAAATATTTTACTAAAACAATTAGCAAAATATTTTTATAAAATATTTTAATATTTCACTCTGTTCTGCTTATGCTTGCTATTTTAATTTATTCACAAACAAATTTTCTCAGAAGATGTTACAACTGAATTTCATTAACTTGAAATACTTAACTGAGATTGACTTAACATACTTAATTTTAAATATTTGCATGACTGTAAAAGAAAAACAAAAACTAAATAATTTATTTTCTTTTATTCAGTACCTTATTTAAAAAGGGAAAAAATGTTTTAATAAATTTCTTCCATTAACCCCTGCCTCCCGCCCTCCCCCAAATCTCAATAACATTCAAATTCATGCCACAGAAAAAATATGCAATATTGTCTTTTTTTAAACTCTTAATTTAATGTTTGATTCTCATAACTGAAAATAAACTCAGATTTCCTGATATTAAAAAGTAATGTAAAAACAATTTTTTTAAGTCAATTCCTACTTAGGTCAACAAAGAAAAATGTTATTTTAGCTACTTTTTATTAAATAGTTACAATTAATATAAATATGTATATACTTATGACAGAATCACAACATTAAGGGGTGATAAATTTTTATTAATTATCATTAAAGTATCGTATTGTCATCCAAAACAATCGTGTATATAAAATTTCAGTTCAACTGAATGCTTTAAAACGTGAAAAAAAGAACCTTTTCAAGTTTTGACACAAGTTGCCAAAAATGATGCCAACGTGGCGGTATTTCTAATTCTTTAAATAATTAGTTTTAATCAATTTTTATTGATTATAATTATTGTATTGTTATCCAAAATAATCATCTTTATAATATGTCAGCTCAATTGAGTGCTTTAAAATGTATTTTATTAACGATTGAAAATTCCAACAAGATAAATAAAATAAATATATAGAGAGTGTGAGCTAATACTAGGAATTGAAAAATCAAAAGTAGTCAAATATCGAATTGTTTCATAGGAGATTTTTAATAAATGCATTAATTTTTTTTTTGTATCATTTGGCTGTGTACTTTGTTTTGGTGAATTTAATTTGTATAGATACAGTGGTGTAATGGAGAGTATTAAGCCCCTCTTGTCTTTAATATTTTATAAATTGGTTAAATATGCACTGGGTGTCAATCATGCTTTGGGCCCTCTAGAATCCTGGGCACCCCCGCATTGCAGGGTTGTACCAAAATATATAAAGTAATATATCATAACAGATTATCATACCTCTTACATTCGAGAAAAGTAATTTCAAATTAGTTTTTTCCATCTATCCCCATGAATTTTTAATAGTGTGCTTAGATTTTTTTCAACCTGCATAATTTTTTAAAAGCCTTTAGTTTGCTAATTAAAATACTCATGAATTTTTTTTGTTTTTCAGCATTAAAATGATTTAAATAATGTAGAGTAAAATCTTACTGAAAAAATTTCTTTTATTTTTCTAGGTCATTTATAGTGGTTTAATTTGGATAAAACCAAAAGCTGAGCAACATTTTTGTAATGAAAGACATTCTTAAATGTGTTTCTAAAATCTCCAAGAGAATCGAATATCTTCATTTATTCATGTAAAAAAAAAAATTATCTGCAAAGCCATGTATTTCTATTTTCATCATTGTATAATTAAACATTTATTTTGCTTTTAAATTAGTTCTTTTTTAACTTTGTTCTAAAAATATTTTATACTGGCATACATCTTAAAATTTTTATTTTTCATGTTCATTTATTTACACATGCACATAAAGTATAAAAATAAAATTCTGTTACAGCTAGACCTCCATTTTGTGAATTTTTTCCAAGAATGTTTTACAGTTTTCTTCATAAAATAACCTCCAAATAGCCAAGTGCATTTTCCATTTAATGAACTTTTTCTCTTGTGATTCGATTTTTTTTCTCCCTATTTTTAAAATATTTCTGGCCCTTCGTTTGATAAAATAATAAAATCATTTGAAACAATTAGATGTGTATTATAGTGTGTGAAGGAAATATGTCTAAATATACGTTTTAGTGCAAGTCATATTATGACAAAAAATGTTTTCAAACAAAAATTAATAGACTTTACCAGTAATTAAATATAAGGATATATGAGTAAAATTACTGGTTATAAAAAAAGGTATGTTTAAAATTACTTGTCGCCTTAAAATTCATTAATTTTAATATAGAATTACCTTTTTAAAGTTGAAAATACAGTGTATTTCTGAATATTTTTTTGTTCTTGTTTTCCTTGCAGATTTCTTTTTGATGGGTATGATATAAAATAAATATTAATTTATACAAAAAAGGTGTGAATAGTTACTTTATATAATGCATAGCTTTTATAACTTAAACATTTTTCAAGGTTTAGAAAATTTGTTAAATAGAGGTCCGACTACATATATATAATTTTATAGGCAATTGATTTTACAAAATTCAGAAAAGAAAACAAATAGAATTTATAACTTTTGTAGGAAAATAATTATTTTAATGCTTAAAATTGGTTTGTGTATGAATGATTTGTACATTTTATACTATAAAGAAAATTTCATTATTAATGTACAAAATTAAAATGCTTTCTTTGAAATTCAAATTGAGATTTAAAAATGAAATAGAAAATATTTCAATAAATTGCATAACCTTATCTTTCATCAATTTAAAAAATATTGAACAAAATAACAAAAAAGAAATCCGAGTGAAGATTATAGAATATTTTTATGCGACTAAACAATTTATTTAGAAACGGGATGTTAATTTTTGCCAGTTCTATTTATTTTAATAAGCTACTGAAATTCATGTGAAACAATTAGTATTTTAATTAGTTGTTATAAGTAATAAACTTAGAAATGCTGCAAAGAAAAGTATAAGTGATTGAACACAAGACAATGACATTTCCATTGGGAATGACAGATACTATAATAAATATTTGTGTTTGTATTTAAGAAATTCTCTTTTATATGTATAAGGTAAATTCCTTTCAAATGTATAATGTACCTCAATATTTCAGAGATTTTTCTTCTGATTTTCGAATTGATCATTTAGGTCAGCAATTTTCAATTAAGATAATTTTTTTGTATGAATTGACCCCAAGAAATAATATTCCTTACAATACAGCCAAAGTTTCTTTGTTATTTTGTTTAAAAAAACCTTTCAGCATTGGATATTGTCCACAGTAGCCAAGTTATCATGTCTTGTATTCGTGACCAGTACTGTCAAATTGTGGGTTTGAATCCTGGTGCCAATGAAGATGGCCATGAAATGTGTCCCAAGTCTTGGTGTTACTGAAGACCCTTTGTTTAGAGGGGACGATGTATGTTAAATCTGTCTCTGGCTCACCATCCTCACATTGGTATGATGTGGAATAGGGTGCCAGCTCGGCTGTTGTCCTGTCAAAGGTAAATGTAACATCAATAAAAACATATAAAATTGTCATAGGATCTTTCAGGAGAGGGGTATCCAACCTAAATGACCTTAGGGGCCACTTCGGAAAAACATAATCTCGCGGGCCGCACATAAAAATATGTAGCTTTATATCAGATTTGAAAACAAAAAAAACATTATTTGAAAATTTAAAACAATGAATTATTGTTTTCATTATTTTTCATGTATACCCAGACATAGATAATATAAAAATGTTTATATAACTATTACACAATGATCAAATGTTTAAAATATTACACATTTGCCCTTTTCTTGAAAATTACGGTGTTCCTTTTGAATCGATCTCTCGTTACTCGTTGTTGAAATTTGATTGGGCTGTCATTCACAAACGATTAAGTATACATTGTCCTTTATCTTAACCGTCCTGAATTATTTTTAAAACTTTAAAAAACGTCTCTGACTGCTTCTTGCTTTTTGGACACTCCAAACAGAAAAGGAGCAGGAGAAATGAAAGTCACACACAGAGAGAATCATGTACCATCCATAGTAAAGAATATGGATAATGCAATTCGGAATTTATTATAGTAAAATCAAATATGTAACTGTTTGATAAAATATAAATCTATTGATGTAAAGGGCATTTCTATTATCAAAAAGGATTTATTTTAAAACAGGTAACAGGCAAATACATTGTAGATTTATATGTAAATTTCCCCTCAAAAAATTTCAAAATAAAAAAAAAATCGGTGGGCCGCAACTTACGTACTGGTGGGCCACGTGTTGGACACCCCTGTTTCAGAAGATTGCCTTCTTTATGTAAGTATTGGATTTATGCCTCTGAGTGGTCTTTTTCTTTTCCATTGGGTTGGGAATCTAGTAAGCATGGGATATCCTAGAGTTATTAACCTCCTTGTCCAGTCAATACCTACCTTTTTCTGCACTTCGAGGGAAATGCAGGTGAAGTAATATATTGCAAGGGGATTTATAAAAATACTTTTATTCACAACGTAATATTAAAAGATAAATTCTTTTACAAAGAGCTATACTTGCACACACCGATGGCAGACTAACTAGCACAAAATGTAAATAGAACACAGCAAACATTGAGTAGTTTTTATCCTCTCTGCAGTATGAATATTGTATGCAACATGTCGCCATAACTTTATATTACATGATATATTTGTTTACTAGGAAATTAGCAAGTCTCTTTGCAGTAGTTTGTGGCTTTTGTGCCAATAAAACAATCATAGAATTACATATTAAGATTTCAAAAAGGGAACTTCTATGTTGAGAATTCAAGAGGCGTTGGGATTTTTGTTGCCAAGTACTTTTGTTAAAGAATATATAATTTGATAATTTCTCATATTAAACAAAATTACTGATAACATGTTTGTTGATGTGGTCAGATCCTAGAAATATATTTGAAGATTATTTTTTTTTTTGCATTGGTGTGTTGTCTGTAAAGGCAAGTAACACATTCATTAGAATAATAAGTAACACTTTGTTTAAGAAGCACTGAGAACTATATTTGGGCCTGTTAAATATCAAGGATATTGGCGTACTAGATATAATTTCGAGCTCTATAGGCTTTACAAAGAACCTCAAGTCATCCGAAGTAACAGATTGAGATGGCTCGGCCACATCTGGAGAAGCCCTGAAAACAACCAGACCAGAACTTACATATTTAAGAATCCTATGGGATCTCGAACAAGAGGAAAACCATCAACAAGGTGGATGGATGATGTTGAAAATGACTTAAAAACTCTAAATATATTAAAAACTGGCAGAGAGTTGCTGCGTATCGTTGGAATTGGAAGAAGCGAGCTGTGGAGGCAGCCAAGACCTGTAACAGGTTGTTACGCTTATAAAGATTTGTTTAAGAATGACTTCCTTTTGTATTATTCTCCGAACATATGCATGTAAAAAGAATCCTGACAAATTACTTTCTGCATTCATTTTTAGTTCTGTAATGATCTAACCCCTGAAGTCACTTTCTCATCTTGTCTACCTAAAGCTGTAGGAGGTAACGATGAATGTGTGTGTGTGACCAAGATTCTCCATAAATCTAATTTATTATCAAAGATACAGTGGTGGGGCAAAAAGTCCTGAACACACTCATTTTTTAGCATAATTTTTGTGTTTGACTTCATTTTTCGTTGTGAAATTATCGCACTATCTTAAATATTGTTATTGATTTTAATGTATTTTTTTATGCTGATTTCAAATCTACTACTAGTTTCTTAATGACTAAAATATTTTTTGTAGTAAAGCTGCCTGAACATAATAATGTGAAATCTGTGCAGAATAAAACAATGTAGAATAACATAATATGCAAAGAAAAATAACACGAAAATTGACAAATACGGTATATTTAATATATATATAAGACTTTTGAAAATTACATTGTTGTCACATGTTTGAAAATCAATATTTTATGGGCAAGCCGTTTGCTTTAATTACGGCTGGACATCATTTTGGCATGGAATGCACCAATTTCAAAAGATCTTTCGTGACAATATGGTTGAAGAAAAATATTAAAGCTTCAATTAATTCATGTTTGTTTGAAGGTTTTTTCTTTGAAATTTCATAACCAATTTTAAACCTCAAGTTCTCTAACGGATTAAGGTCGGGAGACTGTCCTGGTCAGTTCATTCTATTCACAGTATGGTCTTTCAACCATTTCTGGACTACCTTTGCACGATGACAAGGGGCGTTATCGTCCTGAAAAATCCATGACTGATTGCCAAAAAGATCTCTCGCAGTTGGTAGCAATTTATTTTGTAGTATTTCAAAGTAATCCATGACTTTCACTGTTCCGCAAACGATGTGAAGTCTTCCAACACCATGAGAAGACATGCAACCCCATATCATCACTTATGTCGGATACTTTACTGTGGGCTTCAGACACTGAGGGCTGAATTCCTCATGAGTGCGTCGTCTTACATAGGCACTACTTTGGTTGCCAGAAATACAAAACTGCCCCTCGTCACTAAATATTACCTTTTCCGTCTTTAATAGTCCATAATGAATGTTCCCTTGCCCACGTCAATCGCCTCTTGCGTTGAAATTCAGTCAGTAATGGTTTTGGACGCGCTTTACAGCCTCGTAACCCGATTTCCAGCAATCTTCCTCTTAACAGTTCTTGGGCACACACTCACATTTGATGTCAAAGTCCATTGTTTCAAAATTTGCGAGGAATTAAGCTTTCTGTTTGAAAGTGAAATTCTGTGCAATAACCTGTCTTCACGTAAAGATGTTTTTCTTGGTCGTCCTGATTGCCCCCTGTCCGCAATAAAATTTGTTTCAGAAAATCTTTTCAAAGTTCTCACAACAGTAGAAAGGCCACATGGTACTTTAGCGGCAATTTGGCGCAGAGAATAACCTTCTTCTTTCAAATGTATTATTTTGTAACTTTTATTCCTAGGCAGATATGAAAATTTAGCCATAATTCCAATATTTTCCACAAGAGCACTTCAAATTGCTTTCAATACACTATTTTCCAGTAGCACACAACTGCATTCAATACAATAAACCACGTTTCACCTTTTTCTTTCAACCCTTTATCGCTACTGCTCTCTGATTGGTTGAAATAACGGAGCATTTCATTGGTGGAAAACACACTCACTCATTCTTACAGTGACCTCGTGCTTTCTTGTCAAGGTTTTTTCAACATATCAATGAAAATATTTACTTTAGTTGGAATCTACAAACAGATTTGAAATCAACATGAAAAAATACATTTAAATCAATAACAATATTTAAGATAGTGGGATAATTTCATAACGAAAATTGAAGTCAAACACAAAAACTACGCAAAAAAATGAGTGTGTTCAGGACTTTTTGCCACCACTGTAATATTCCAGAACAAGCAATCTATAAAGGGAACCTTTGGAGTGATATAGAGAAAGCAATGACTATTCGTGAATAAGCGCTCGAAATACGAATTAATCAATCCTATCCTATTAATTCTAGCTTCACTAACTTAATAGCTAAAATCCATCCGATGTGTAATTCTAATTCTTACCCTAGTAACATGGTGCTCAGCTCCTACTGACCTACAATTATTAAACTCAAACTTTATATACTCATGGTTTCTTCCCGAGGGGGGTGGTTGTGAAAGAAACGCGATTGCTAGCCCAAAGATTTCCCAAGAGGATTAGTTGTTTAAAGTCACGTAAAGCTCCGTCACAGCTCACAAGGGTACTTTAGTTAATATGGGATTTAAAGCTGTGATGTATCCAAATGCTCTTTCCTTCATGACTATTTTTTACAAGATTTTTTCTGGACTACAAATTTACGAATTAATGAGTGTTCGATATAACTTGGTCTTTGCACCTGGAATTTGTTTTCAATAAATCTTTAAAAATTAGATTTGCACAACTTTGAAAAAGTGGATAAATAATAAATTTTGATATTGTTATTGTACTATGTGCTTAAGTATTATTGTTTGCTTACTTTTTTTAACCTTGAAAATTATATGAATAGTTCAAAGAACTAAAAAATTGTGAAGAAATTTACACAAATGACTGTATTTGAAATATTATACTGTCTTATACAGAACCATATTCAAACACATTTAAATCATTTATAAATGGAATCTCTTACCTACTGAATATACTAAAAAATAAAAGAGTACATGATTTTTCTGGGAAAAAAAAACTGTTCGCAATCTGAAATATTTATATATTTTGGTTATACCATTAAATTGATTCAAAATAAAAAGTTTCTGTACTTTTTTTTAGAATATTTTAGTTTCTGCAAGCAAATGTCATGTATCACATCTTAAACTCATGAAAATCATTTGTAAATTTTCGATTTGATTGTGAAGAAACACAATTTAAATTTGTTCTTATTAAAAGAATTTTGGGTATATATAATACTAACTTCAAAGTTAGTGGTGGCTGAGTAGCCTAGTGGTCAAGGTATTGGATCGTGGCTGGCTTGTCACGCGCAAGTTCAAGCACAGTACCACTAAAGACCCACAGTGCAGGGGCACAATGCACGTTAAATCTGTCAAGAGCTCAAACGTCCTCCACTTGGTGTGGTAGTTAGGGGAGGGAGGTACCAACTCAGGTGTCGCCCTCATCACTTGACCATGGTTCAAATTTACGAGGTCCATCGCCAAAAGCCCTCGTGTAGCTGAACAGTGTGACGTTAATATTCACTCAATCAGTTATAAGTGACAAGTACCTAAAAAAATGTATTTGTACAAACTAATTTTTCTAAAAAAAAGGGGAAAAAATGTATTTTATACTGAATTAGGGAAAAAAGGATTGTCAATGAAATAAAGTCAAAATATTGACAATAATTTATGAATAGAGTGTATACTGTAGACGTATAAGTGAAGATATAAAACCAACTATATATATATATATCCTAAAAAAAAAGAGTATGAAATATTTATTTCTAAATTATTCAGCTACTTTTTGATAAAAAATGAAAAGAAATGTATTTTAAATACCATTAGCTCGAAAATGAGCATAAAAAAACATGGATAAAGTGTTCTTTCGTAATATATATTGAAAAACAAAACCATTACCCCAAGGGTTTTTGGGAAACGTTTTCTTTCACAACGGTCGTTCATCAGATAAAAAGATAAAGTTCCTTTCATATACTATGTTTGAAGAATCTGACATGGATGTTTACTAATACCTCTTAATTATAGAGAAAAAAAAATCTTTTATTTGGGCATGAAAACAATATGAATTGCATAACCAATGCCAGGCCAATTATGACTTACTAAACAATATACATGAAGTTCAGGATTTGTCATATTAAGAGGACACAGTATGATTCAATTGACCAAAATCGGTCAAAAAATCAAATTTAAGTTTTTTAGCTTAAATGATTCTTCATATACTTTTCTATAATCTCACAAAATTTGAAAGCTCTAAACTTAAAAAACGCAGAATTATGATAGATTTCACGTTCGTTTTTATTCACATCTCTATGGCAAATCAAAACTTTAAACTGACTTATCTCGGAAAGATAAAATAACTAGTTTGTCTTCATTTAAAATGCTAAGGCATTTTTTCTATTCCTCCTAATGCTTTGGATTTTTTTTTTTACCTATTGAGAATTGTACATTTAACAAAAGTTGGTATGCATTTTTGAATCAAAGCAATATTTAATTTTTTAAAAATAATTGAACTCAGAATTTGTACATTTTTTAAGGAATTTTCAATAAACATTCATAAAAAGTATTGTATGAATACCAATCACGTTAACGCAAAACCCTTACCAACTTTTATTATACATAGTTTGACACATACTTGTAAATCAAATTTCATGCATGTACGTACATTTTTGTAGGGGAGGAGTAGCATTTTAAAATCACTTCACAAATTTTAAGTTTTCTCCTTAAAAAATTACATGGCTAGCTTTTTATGAAGTTTTGACCACAAAATCTGTTTAACATAGTATACATACATAGGAGGCAACCAAACCAATTTTAAAAATTCTTAAATTAAAAATTTTTGCTTAAATCGTACCATGTCCCCTTAAATACAAAGCACTAAATCATACAGTTAAATTTGTCTTCAGTATTCATGTGATACGGGTTTTTGTAAGTTTAGAGAACGAGATGTTAGCTTTTAGAAATCTGTCAATAGATAATATTTCTATAGTATGAAATACATTCTGCAACTTTAATATAGATCACCAAACAACTTTGAAAAGAAGCAAACTACAATTAATTAAAAAACTTCTTTTATTGACAACTTTTGTGATATCCAGAATTTCTTAACAGATGGCTTAATGTGAAAAATTGATAAAATCAGTTTTTATAAAAAGGAAAAATATCACATTTGTAACAAAAACCATTTTTATTATCTCAACAGTATAAAAACACAAAAATGCCACAACAGCTCTCTAAAATTAAAAAAATATAAATTCTATGCATTTGTGGGTATTTAAAAATGATTATGAAATCTAAAATTATGTACAGTTCAAACATGGCACTTAAACAACACCACCAGTTTTTACACCTCATAATAAAGTAGCTGTTTTCAAATTTTCTCGAACAATGGTATCCATAACGACTTGGAAAACAACCTGGACATTACTTGTATCTGTAGCAGTTGTAAAATGAGGGTAAATAACTTTTCCAGTGTGCTTATTTTGGGCTTGGAACTTATGTTGAGCAAATAGTGCTCCGCTATCAACATCATAATCTGGTCCTAAAAGAAAGAAAAGGAAACAGGATTAAATTATCTAACATCAAAATGAAATATTCTGCAAGCTTAACAGGGTGAGTACCAGAGAAGCGGGTTCAAAAAAAGTTCTTTTAACAAAATTGCAGGATTACATAATATTCTATAAACTTGACTAAATTAAAAAACATGCACACAAACAAAATGAAAACAGCTATACTGGATTATCTAATAAAAGTAATAACGATTTTTTAAAAATATCTAAATTTAAGCTAACAGAACTATGGTCAAGTGAAAGGATGACAGTTGAGCTGGCACCCCATCTTTAAACTTCCATGCCAACGAGGCCTTGAGTCTCGACAGATTTAATGTGCATCAGCCCTTCTATATGGTGGATCTAAAGTGGCACGAGTCTGACCATAACCACTAGGTTACCACTGCCACAATAAACTTTGGACAGAAATTTATTATATAATTTGGATATTCAAGTGATGATCAACTATTGATACAACACAGTGAATCAATAAGAGAATTCAACGTTTACTGTGATTAGTAAATCATTAACTAAAAAGGAGATACCTTTTCATTCTAAACATAAAGAAAATTTAATACTATTAATTAATGAAATACACAAACAGCTTTTAATTCAGTAATAATTAAATTGAAGCAAAATAATTTGCTATTTTTCTTTACTTCAATGCATTAGGATTTTTATTATTTAATGCTCAAAGCATTTGTATATTGTCTTATCTTTTCTTAAAATATTTATCAAAAGTATTTATCATGAATTTAAATGATGTAAAAAAATCGGCAGCTATTACATACCATCATAATCAACCATATAGTAACGAAGGTGGCGACCGGAATACAAAATTTTTTCACGAAACAAATCTAATTTGTTGAGAAATAAAATCTGAAACACAGGAATCATGCAAATATATGAAATATTAACATGCAAATTGGTTAAATAATAAAAGAAAAATTGCACAAAATATTTTCTGGTTAGAAAAAAACTATAAAACACACACAAACATGCAACATTCTTAAGTAAATAAAATTATTGATGATGAATGAAAAACAAAAAAAAAACACATTCATAAAAAAATTGCCAATCAGAATAATATTTTCAAAAAATCATGCCAAAAAAAAATTATTTTTTTTTAATAAAAAGCAAATTTACATAATTTTATTAAACCCATTTGGAATCATCTATATATATGCACTTTTGAAAAATTATGTTTTCCACAAAATTTAAACCAATTTTTTTAGTTTCCTCATTTAATACCCACAAAGTTTTACTAAAACAAAAATTAAGAGTTCCATATACAGTCAGGTCTCGTTTTATGCGGTAGATACGTTTTACCGAAAAACGCATATAAAAAAATCGCATTAAAAAAGACATTACTTGAATGGAAAAAGTAGGGATACGTTCCTTAGTTTTCTAAAATCGCATAAAACCAAAACAACTAGTTAAAATCAACTTAAAACCGCATAAAAAATTGCAGAAATGAAAAGAAATAGGCTGCATGATAAATTACTTCGAATGTCTGAAAGAAATTCATACAAAAGCTAAAAAAAAAAAACTTGTATTCAAACCTTAATTCATTTTATTTCATGGAAAAGTAATACACAGTTTTACATTTTTAATCATTATCGCTATCTGATAATGGTTTGCACCGTTTGCGAAGTGGTTCCAAATCACCTTCATCATCAGAAGAGACTGTCTCTGCAATAGATATTTGCGGTAAAGGCCACGGATTTTCACAAACTTTATTCTCGTTCTGTGTAGCTCTTCCTTTTCTGACAATGTAATCAGTAATTAAACTTTTCGACGAGGATTCTTTTATTTTTTATATAGTTCACGATATCCATACATGCAGTTCCGCAGCTCACGTTGTAATTTAGAGGCTCGTTCAGAATTGGGGTCATTATGATTTTCTAATTTACTGCAAAGTTGAAGACCTTCTTTAATTAATTTTCCAGTGAGGGGAGTTGATTTTTCTTCCTCATCATTATCACCTTCTAGACCTACGACGCCGTCTACAGTTAGATCTAAAGTTAAATCAATAATATCATTGTCACTTAATTGCATCATCCACAAGCAATTCATCTATATCATCGTGACTGAAGGTATTAAAACCATCTCCTCCAATTTCATGTGCCAAATTAATTATTTCATCTGATAGTGTCGATGTTTGAGTGGTTGTATTGTCTGTCACACATGCTGGCCAAATCTTTTTCCAACAGGCATTTAAAGTTCTAGGTCTTATTTGAGCGGAAGCAGATGCAACATGAATTAAACAATCAAAAATAGAAAATTGTTTCCACACATCTTTTACTGTTAAGGCCTCATTTTCTAGTTTATTCAAGATGAATTTGCACGTTGTATTAATATAATATTTTTTAAAAGTTGCAATTATGCCTTGATCTAATGGCTGAATAAGGCTTGTTGTATTGGGCGGAAGAAATACTAGTTGAACATTTGGATGTTCTAATTGTGAATGACTTGCTGCATTGTCAACAATTAATAAAACTTTAAAATCGAGAGATTTTTCCTTTATATAGGCTTCCACTTCTGGTACGAAACAATTATTGAACCATTCTGTAAAAATAGCTTTCCAGGCTTTCGGGCTAGCCATCCAATGCACGGGGAGTTGTTTTAAATCTTTACCTTTAAGGGCGAGTGGTCTAAGAGATTTATTTATTAAGAGAGGTTTCAACATCCGATCTCCTGATGCATTGCTACAAAGTAATAAGGTGACTCGATCTTTACTTGCTTTATGTCCACTTGCAGTTTTTTCATCATTTGCGATGTAAGTACGGTTAGGCAATTTTTTCCAATAAAGTCCTGTTTCATCAGCGTTAAATACTTGATCGGCAGAATAGTCCCCATCTTCCATAATTTTCGCTAGCTCCTCTGGAAATATTTTTGCTGCTCCTTCATCTGCTATCGCACTCTCCCCTGTTATCTTAATATTATGAAGTGCATTTCTTTTTAAGAAACCAATTAGCCATCCTTTGCTAGCTGAAAATTTTTTTCCAGCTTGAGAAGTGGAAGTTGTAGGTTCTGACTGTTTCATTGACGTATAAAACTGAAGAGCTTTTTCTTGGATTAAGTAACCATTTACAGGAATCCTTCTTTGAACTTGCTCCTCAATCCAAATTGCGATGGCTCTTTCCGTTCTTTATAATAATACATCCCTTGTGTACAGTGGCGCACACAGGAATTTTTCAAGGGGGGTCCGGGGTCGAAAGTTTACCATTCTTGTATCATGCTCCTTTTCATTTTGTCGATTTTCGGGAACAAAACACAGTAAAAAACTAATTATTGATTAAATAATTAGCATTAATTAATAAAATTAATCATTAATAACAAATACTTAATTAAATTTTACGTACTATGAACCAGGACCCCGCCCCCTTGTGTGCGCCACTACTTGTGTACGATGCAAATTTGGTGCTTAATTTTGTACCAGAAATGACCGATTTTCTTATTGCAGCTTCATTCTTTTTAATTGCTCTGACAGTAGATTCGCCTAAATTAAGATGTTTTCCAATAGCCGTAGATCCTTCTCCTTTTCCTAAGCGATCTAAAATTGCAATTTTCCTTTTCAACGAAATTGACTGTCTTTGATGTTTTTTTTTCTTCTTTGGGCCAAATAAAATCTTAGAAAAGAAATTTTAAAAAATTACACTTACGATTTTCTAATGAAAAATAAAACTTTACGACACTCACTTTAAATACAGAAATCAAAATTTGCTGCTTATTATATTGCAACTTAAATTCACCACTTATTAAAGTGAAACTTTTATAAAAATGAACGAGGCACCGCTAAGAGAAAATATAATTTCGAAATAATGATATCGTATCGGTATACTACTGAAATAACGAATGCGAATCTAAGACTATCGCAGCCGAGCTGCAGACGTAAGCACCAAAAAGATACGGAAATTCTCGGAATACTACGATCTACGTCTCAGTATAAAAAATAATAATAATAACAAAAATCTAGAAATGTTTGGAATACAAACCGCAAATGTTTGAAATACAAACCGCACAACTTCAAAATCGCATAAAAACAATCCGCATAAAAAGAGACCTGACTGTATATATACATATATACACACACATATATATATAGTATAATAAAATAAAAGTGTAGAAGTACTAGAACCCACAGTGCTAAAGAAGTAAGAAATTAGAATTCAGCAGACACAACAAATATAGATGCAAAAAAGTCTTTGGACTAAACTAGAGACATATTATGATTTCTAAAGCTGTCGCTGAATTAGGGTTAGCAATGCTTTGTGGATTCAACCTTCCCGTACAGCAGAAAGTTTTCCACATAATAGAAAGAGAAAAGAAAAAGAGCCAAGTTGAAAAGTTAAGCCTAATACAACACGTGGATGAAAAACTTAATAAAATAGTAAAAATAAATTGAGAAAAGAGAACAATAATGAATCTCTCAAGGAGAGGAATAATAATAAAAAAAAAGATTTTTTTAATAGTCCTTTTCTCTATATCTCATAATGGAAGAAAGTTGAAATAAATACCTTGAAACAAGCATTTTTTCAGACATCTACTGAATAAAACTTACTTATATAACTAATAACATACTGAATACAAAAATTCTGTGTAATTTACCATTGAAGTATTAATGAAGAACCGATTATTGCAAATAGAAGAAAATAGCTGTAAGCTTTCTTGAAGGCGATTCTGTAAGTAAAATAACATAAAACAAATATAATCTCAAAGAAATATATATATATATATATATATTTTACAATTTATATCTAAAATTCAACAATATGAAAATTGATAATCTGGCAATGATTGTGAAGGTACTACTTACAACTGAATTGTCCTCTTGCAAGACCATATCATAACCACTCAAAGCCACAACAAATAAAAGTGCTCCAACATCATCAAAGCACTGAATCCACTTCCTTCGTTCTGATCTTTGTCCTCCAATATCGAACATTCTACAATTCATGTAGAAGAAAATTATAAAAGATAACATTTATCTTATTTTAATTGGAAATTCAAGAACACAATGATCTCTCAACTTAATTTTCAAACCATCATATAAATAAAACAATTTATATCAGATATAAAAAGAGAAATGTAAAATAAATCTCATTTTGATTAGACAAATATAACTTTGTACTATGACTATTTGCCTTTATTTCAAAATATTATATAGCATTTTCATGTTCAAGGTGAGACACATTTCTACTAATTAAGTGAATATTAATGTTGTCCCATTCAGCTACTTGAGGGCTTTTGCTGACAGACCTCAAAATTTTGAACCATGGTCAAGTGACGAGGATGACACCTGAGCTGGTACCTCCCTCTGCTAACTTCCACACCACACCAACGGGATGATGTTTAAGCTCTCAACAGATTTAATGTGCATTGCCCTCATACACGGTAGGTCTTCAGCGGTACTAGGTTTGAGCTCATGGCACGCTGGCCATGAGTCCGCTATCTTGACCACTAGGCTACCGTGGCCACAATTAATGTATTTATTTTTAACTGCTTCAAGCATCACAAAAAGAACATACAACATGAAATAAGTTTTTTATACTACATTCTTAACTTTACAAAATATGCATTTTGTATGATGTTCAGGTTCATAGAGCTACTTTTTTAAATTAAGAGTTCTCAATTTATAAAACCTGAAAAAAAACACTTTTCCATTTTGATTTTGAACAAATGATTCAAAAAAACAGCAGGGTTTGTGAAGGATTAGTCTCATAACAAAATCATTTTAAGTATGAAATATACTGAAAGAGTAAACACTTTCAAGGACTTTTCCATAAAAAACAGTAAAGCTATCTAAGGACATCTTATGGTTCAAATGAATCATGTGCACTTATATGGATTAACCACTTGTTTAAAAACACAGAATGAAGTTTTAATACTTATTCTCAAACTAAATTTTCAATCAATTTTCACAATTCAGAATAAACAAAGTGACACAATGTCTTAGGTGTCTATTACAGAAAGAGGTGCTAAAATAAATACTGGGTAGAAAGTTGATATCCACTAAGAAAATGTTTTTCATTTCATTAAAAAAAATTTAGCGCCTGACAAAAATGCTTGGTTTAGCAATTTATCCATTCAGGTAGAAAATAAGAACTGAATTAATATTTTTTTTCATTATAAATATCTAAGAAAACTCAAAAGACAAATAGCATTTATTCATTTATAATGATTACAGTACATTAAAAAATATATGTCAAAGATAAACTGAAATAGCATAATTCTTTTTAAAAAAAAAAAAAATTATAATTGCTATATGATATTAAGTGAAACTAAATTACTTATAAAAACAGGTTTAAGCAGAGATGTAAATAATGATAATTTCCAGGGGAATTAAATAATAACTTATTCACCTTATCACAAAGTCATTTATTTTAAAATGTGTTTCAATTATGCCTGTTGTGCGTACTCGAGCTCTTAGAACATCAGTGGCAGTTGGCACATATTTCTCTGAGCAAATGCGATCCATACCCTCAAATAAACTAAAACAGAAAAAAGATCAATGAAATTAGTATAAATAAGAACAATCAATAAAAGAAAAATCTTATAATACTGAATATTAATTATCCTTAAAAAATATACATTTCTAAAAAACAGATTCAATTTTTTTAAAAACTACTTCTATAGAATGAATCAGTGGTGCACACAAGGGGGGGCTCCTAGGGGTCCGGACCCCCAAAGCCCTTGATTTTTTTCCCGTTTGATTATAATTCTAAGTATATAGTACGTAAAATTTAATTAGTTACTTGTTATTAATGATTAATTTTATTAATTAATGCTAATTATTTATTCAAAATTTAGTTTTTTACTGTGTTTTGTTCCCAAAAATCGACAAAATCAAAAGGAGCATGATACAAGAATGCTGAACTTTCGATCTCGGACCCCCTGAAAAATTCCTGTGTGCGCTACTGGTATGAATAATTGTTGCACAGATAACAGGCAAAATGGAAGGAATACTAAAGAACTTAATGAATTTTACAGATGTGTTGCTTAATCAAAATGCTAGTTATAAAACATTCTGTTCTATTATTATAACATTCCAAATATGGTATTGATAACCAATTTTTAATTACACTTTTTGAAAAATATTTTGGCTCATAAATGCTTACATGTAAAAAAATTATTTTAAAAAGCAAGAAGAGTTTTATTTTGTAGTCATTTTTTTTTTGTCCAAATCAAAATTGTTTTTAAGATTGTGGATAATTGTTTTAAAAAGAAAAATAATATTGTTGCGTTTTCGGGGGTTCGAAATGATTGAAGCCGAAGAGCGGGATCCAAAACAATTTCATTCTTGGCCAAAACAGTCCTCCACAAATTGTAGAACAGTTCGAGAAAGTCACGTACAATCGATGAAAATACTGATAACACAGATGTAATACACTAACAAAAGCAATAGTAAACACTCAGCACAAAAATAATAACTCAATAAAAGCAATAACACACGCACTATGCAATCGTCTCTCTTTCTAGCTCAGAGAGGTATCACTTGCATGAAAGCTGAGATCTGACTAACTGACTAGCCGGCCCGGGCCTTTTTATACCTTTCGGTCAGAAACCTCTTGCACTTGCCAGAATAATCGAGAAATAGAAAGGTCTAGCAAAATCCAGAACGTACGAGAAAAGCTCAATACAGTAATACATTCAATACAATAGTGTTACAATACCGCGATAGGGTTACCAGACAGGGTTATTAGGAGCAGGGTTGCCATGGTCGCCAAGCTTATCGCCCACATTTGGCGATATATCGCCAAATTTGGCGCCAAAAATTAAGTCGCCAAATCCGTCGCCAACTTGGCGCTAGCTGCAATATTTGGCGAGTTTACCATTTAAACCAATGTTAAAGCATGGGGGGCCGTGCAATGCAGTGGAAATGATATCACAGGTAAACAGGGTTGAAATCACATTAGATACGACAAATTAAACTGTAAAAATGAACACAAATGAGTAGAAACAATTAGAATAAGACTAAATTCGTAACATTGCCCCCTCTCAAGAACTGCACGTCCCGGGCAGTACAACCCTTCATCAGACGTTAACATAATAATAAAGCAATTGATTAAAAACAACTAAATGAATATGCAATAATAAACATGTAATACATAGTACAAAATAAACACCTAATGCATAGTACAAAATAAACACGTAATGCATAGTAGAAAATAAACACTTACAAAACAATAAACAAAATTATTTACAAGATTATTTACACACTAACTTATTTATACAAGACCATGGTCAAAATAAATTACACGATAATTGACACACTAAGAATTATGGCCATAATATGGAGCAAGCCTGTCGTAATGAACGACTCTAGGCTTCAATTCGTTGACTTACGGATCCGGATTACGACGTCGTTTATTATCTTTAAAATTGTATAAGGACCGTCCCAATGCGATTGTAGCTTAGGAGAAAGTCCTTTGCGTCGAGTCGGGTTGTAGAACCACACCTTGTCACCTTCCTTGAATTGATGTCCTGTGGCTTTTGTGTCGCACCGAGTCTTCATCTTCTCCGTCCTCAGGTTGATCCGTTCTCGAGCCAAATTGTGTACATCTTCAAAACGTGCCTGGAGATTCTGCACGTACTCCTCAGGCGATGAAGGTGTATCCGGAGGGCGACCAAACAGCAGGTCACAAGGGAGACGAAGATCTCGGCCAAAAAGCATCTGGGATGGTGAATATCCGGTAGTCTCGTGAACGGCGCTGCGGTACGCTAGCAGAAAGAGAGGAACTTTCTGGTCCCAGTCTTGTTGGTTCTTGGAGACCATCAGTGAGAGGTTATTCAGGATGGTACGATTAAACCTCTCCACCATGCCATCTGACTGTGGGTGCAAAGGTGTGGTCTTGGTCTTGTCAATTCCGAGTAGTTCACAGACCCCCTTCAATACCGCAGAGACGAAATTTCTTCCCTGATCGAATGAAGTTGAAGAGGTACCCCATATCTCGATATGCAGTGCTGCACTACAGCCTCCGCTACGGTGGGGGCTTCCTGATCCGGAATGGGGTACACTTCGGGCCATTTCGTGAAGTAGTCCATGACAACAAGTAGGTACTTATTACCAGACACAGTCCTTGGCAGAGGTCCCAGGATATCGAAGGCGATACGTTCGAGGGGTGCTCCAACATTGTAGCGGTGCGGCTTCCCTCGGCTGCGTATCTTTGGCCCTTCCGAGCTGAACAGGCATCACAGGACTTGCACCACTGTTCCACGTCAGCTCTCACTTTACCCCAGCAGAATCGCTCTCGAACTCAGTGCAAAGTTTTCATGACGCCGAAAATGACCTCCTGTTGGGCTGCCATGCAATTCTTTGAGTACCTCTGGGATACGAGATCGAGGAAGTACTAATTGCCACCTGAATGTCTTTCCATCCTCTGATTCGAATTTTCGGTATAGAACACCATTCCTGAGATGTAGAGAATTCCAGAGGGCCCAATACTGCTTAGTTGTAGGACTATAAGCCGAGATGTCCTGCCAACTTGGTTTATTGCTGGAAGACTCCATAAACTCTATAAGGGGTTTAATATCAGGATCCGCCATCTGGTCTTCTCGAACTTTCTCGTCACTCCAGGGATCGGGTGGCGTCGCTGTTGAAGTTGTTATCTGGCGTATAGCATAGTCATATTTGGTCTCTACTCTGGAACAATGACGACAATTTTCTGGGCATGGTCTTCTTGAAAGGGCATCAGCATTTCCATGCGAGGAGCCTTTACGATGTCTGATGTCAAAGTAATACTCGTTGAGCCGTTGTATCCATCTGGCTACCTGGCCTTCAGTATTTCTAAAATTCATTAGCCAGGTTAAAGAGGCATGATCGGTACGTAGAAGAAATTTTTGGCCATAGAGATAGTGATGGAAATGCTCGATGGCTTTCACAATAGCCAGTAGCTCTTTTCGAGTGACACAATAATTTCTTTCCGGTTTCGATAAACACTTACTCCAATAAGCTACGACTCGTTCCTGGCCATCTATTTCCTGAGATAATACTGCTCCGACACTCTCATTACTGGCATCAGTGTCCAAGATAAATGGCTTGTCCGGTTGTGGATATATTAAGATCGGTGAAGACAACAAAGCTTCTTTAAGCTGGAGGAAGGAATCTTCACATTCTTTTGTCCACTGAAACTTTTGTTTACTTTCTGTTAGCTTGTGCAAGGGTCTTGCGATGTTAGAGAACCCTTTCACAAACTTTCGGTAATAAGTACATAGTCCCAGGAAGCTTCGCAGCTCACGGAGGTTTTCAGGGCGTTTCCAATTCTTTACGGCGGACACTTTTTCGGGGTCCGTACGAACACCTTCTGCAGAGATGATGTGTCCCAGATAATTGACTTCTTTCTGGAAGAACTTGCATTTTGAAGGGTTTAGCTTCAAGTTAGCGTCGCTTAATTTTGATAACACCTTCCGGATATTTTGAAGATGTTCTTCAAACGTACGCCCTCCTATTATGACGTCATCCAGGTAAATAAGGCAAGCTTCAAAAGTCAGACCCTTTAGCACGGTCTCCATCAGGCGCTCGAAAGTAGCTGGCGCATTGCAGAGCCCGAACGGCATGACTTTGAACTGCCATAGTCCTTGGCCGGAAGTGAATGCTGTTTTTCTCTATCTTCGGGATGGATCTCCACTTGCCAGTATCCGCTCTTTAAATCTAAAGTCGAGAACCATTTATGACCGGAAAGGGTATCCAGGGTGTCATCTATCCTTGGAAGAGGGTAGCTGTCCTTCTTGGTGACGTCGTTAAGTTTTCGATAGTCCACGCAAAATCTTGTGGAGCCATCTTTCTTACGAACCAAGACGATTGGAGATGCCCACGGACTCGAAGACGGTTCTATGATGTCATTTTCCTGCATCTCTCGTAGTAGTATTCCGACCTCTTCCTGTTTAGCAAACGGCAAGCGTCTTGGGTGCTGTTTAATCGGCGGATGGTCTGCTGTATCAATTCTGTGTTGTGTCACTGTAGTATGGCCAATATCGCTACTGTTTCTAGAAAACACGTCTTCAAATTCTTAGAACAGTCTTTCTGCGGAGCTTTTCTGTTCGGGGGACAATTCAGCATTTTCTAGAAGGTCGGGAGTCAACTGTTGAGGTGAGTTGGATAGGAGCAAGCTCGAACTTTTGCAGACACACGTTACTGGACTGCAGGTTGCCAACACTTCACCTTTCTGGAACACTCTAGGTTTTTCAGTTACGTTGCAAATTCTTACCGGGATAGTTTTTCTGGAAAGGTCCACTAGCGTCGAAGCTATTAGCAATCCATTCGCTTTATTTTCCGCAGATCCAATTAGGCCAGAGTTGAAACTCACATCGTTACCGATGTATCCAGGTACTATGATTTCAGTCCTTGGGGGAATGGTAATATTCTCGTTAGCGGTTACCTGTCGAATAGATTCTGTCCTGTGTTCAATTTTGAATATAGTGACTTCTTCGTGTATGGAACGTAATTCGTTCTTGTTGAAGTCTAGAGTGAAACCATGCTCCTTTAGAAAGTCCAGTCCAAGAATGAAAGGGTCTGCAATATCTGCGACATACACAGCATGTTGGTAGGTAGTGTCTCCAAACTGGATCTTGACTTTTAATTTTCCGTGAATATCAATCTTTTCCCCGTCACGGTTTGTAGCACCACGCGGGGCGGGGTCCAGATAAGTTTCTCTTTTAATTTTTGAGCCAGATCGTTCCGAATGATAGACACATTGGCTCCTGTATCGATGATCATGTTGCAGGGAAGCTCGTTAACATGTCCCATTATAAAAATTCCATTCTCACCGGTACTCTTTGTCGAAATTTGACACACTGGAAAGTGGGGCTTTCCAAAATCTGGCAACCTCCGCCCCACGAGATGGCCATTAATTAGTTTTCCGACACCTCCTTCTGGGAGGCGCTTATTAGTTTCAGCGCCTTGGCGTGCCCGGCAGCTTCTCTGCAGATGCCCTTCTCGACCGCAGGTCCAGCATTTAAGGGTCTTCTTCCCGTCTGATTTCTGGGACATCAAAGACTCAACTCTATTCATGAAGCTTCTCATCTGTCGCTCTAACCGCTCCACACTTGAGTTCGACGTGTCCGATTCGTTGACGGCTCGTATGGGGTGTCTGTCCTTTCGTGTTGCTTGCTGGGCTGCCTCGAATTTCATAGCAAACACTAGGGCCCCCTTTAAGTCCTTGAGATCCGCCATTCGGAGAGCTTTCTGGATTTCCGGATCACGCACCCCGTCGATGAAGTGTTGCAGTGCCAGGACTTCTCTTACTTCAGTCGGACAGTCAGAAAACGCCAAGTGAGAAAGCCTCTCGACGTCCGTCGCCAGTTCTTGGAGCGTTTCGGACACTTTCTGCTGCCGTGACTTCAGCTGGAGTCTGCTGTAATCCTTCACACATTTCTCTCCGAAGCGTAACTCCAGAGCATTAACGAGAGCGTCGAAATCCAGCCGCTGTGTTTCCGGCAAAGTTTGCAAAATGTCAGCAGCGTCGGCTCGAAGAGAAGCAGCTAACTGGCAGGCCTTGGTCTGGGAGTCCCACTGGTTTGCATCCGCCACTATGGAGAATTGGGTCTTATACACCTGCCAAGAGGACTTTCCGTCATATGTAGAAAGCTTGATGGAAGGCTTGGAATAAGGAGCTTGAAACTTAAATTCATCCCCTTGACCAGTCATGACTTTCTGCTTCAATTTCTCTAGGTCACTCCTGAACGAGATGGAAACTTCTTCTACCTTTTCGAAAATTTTCGCCTCTAGTTTGTTCTCCATATCTTCGAATTTATTTTCAACCGACTCGATTCTTCCTTCCATTTCTTCAAATTTCTTGTCCATAGTCGTCAATTTGTCGCCAATGCCCTTCAAAACACTTTTCAACTCTTCCTTGTTCGCGGTCAGTTTGTTATTCAACTCGTCCATATTGGCGCTGATCTGCTCGTTTACGTTAGTAAGCTTGGTATTCACTTCTGCGATATTGGTGGTCAACTCCGATTTCATTTCGCCCATATTGGCATTCATTTCAGTCAATTTTTCTAGAAGAGTCTGGAACTGGGCCTCCATCGCTCTTGTTGTTGGCATTCAATCCCACTTCTGACACCAATTGTTGCGTTTTTGGGGGTTCGAAATGATTGAAGCCGAAGAGCGGGATCCAAAACAATTTTATTCTTGGCCAAAACAGTCCTCCACAAATTGTAGAACAGTTCGAGAAAGTCACGTACAATCGATGAAAATACTGATAACACAGATGTAATACACTAACAAAAGCAATAGTAAACACTCAGCACAAAAATAATAACTCAATAAAAGCAATAACACACGCACTATGCAATCGTCTCTTTCTAGCTCAGAGAGGTATCACTTGCATGAAAGCTGAGATCTGACTAACTGACTAGCCGCCCGGCCTTTTATACCTTTCGGTCAGAAACCTCTTGCACTTGCCAGAATAATCGAGAAATAGAAAGGTCTAGCAAAATCTGAACGTACGAGAAAAGCTCAATACAGTAATACATTCAATACAATAGTGTTACAATACCGCGATAGGGTTGCCAGACAGGGTTATTAGGAGCAGGGTTGCCATGGTCGCCAAGCTTATCGCCCACATTTGGCGATATGTCGCCAAAAATTAAGTCGCCAAATCCGTCGCCAACTTGGCGCTAGCTGCAATATTTGGCGAGTTTACCATTTAAACCAATGTTAAAGCATGGGGGGCCGTGCAATGCAGTGGAAATGATATCACAGGTAAACAGGGTTGAAATCACATTAGATACAACAAATTAAACTGTAAAAATGAACACAAATGAGTAGAAACAATTAGAATAAGACTAAATTCGTAACAATATTTATAAATATGTCATATTGCATACCATATGTATATAGTTCTAGTTTTGACTTCTGTCAACTGCAATAATAATAATAATAATAAAAACCAAAATTGGTGCAATAAAAAAAAATTGACAATGGAATAGACTGTTTGCATATAAAAAATATTAGTTAGAATTAAGCTTCAAAATAATTAGCAAAAAGCATACTTACTAAAGAGCTGAATCATTTAATTCATATTCATATCCTCTGGCTACAGCCAGTCTAACTCCTTTGTCAGCCCATAAGCTTCTTAAAGCATTGGCAATAAATGGCAGCATAATGTAGTTTTCATCAAAACAACATTGGCAAGATAAAATAGTTTGAGCATGAACCTAATAAAACAGTTTATATTGAATCAGATCATAAAAACAAGATTTTTTTTCAAGTACAAAAGTCATAAAAAGAGAGATAAAAAAAACCAATTATTGAATAGCTAGAGATATCAGTAAATTATTTTTTTTTCATAACATTGTTTTAAGATGCATACAAAGAAGCCATTTATTATTCATTCATTGTATTAATAATTAAGTATTTATCAGGATTTATTGCATTAACTTTAATTTAGTGCAATTCCATGAAATTCTACAAACATTAAAAAAAGACACACACACACATCTTTCATACTTTGAACTAAGTGTAAAAGACATTTATTTTTTAAAAAAATAAATACAAGAGGAAGAATGACAGAAAAAGAAAACAAATGTTGAATAATAATTTTCATCAAAAAATTAGTAATTTGCTCCTTGTATAAAATCAAAATGCAATGCTGTATTTTGAATGTTAATGTTGTAGTGCATTGCTTAATAAGTTTAGATAGCATACTTAAAACTCCAGTGTCCTCCCGTTGGTGTTCCTGCCTTGACGGGGCGTTGAGGCTTGCGCGCACTATTGACCTGGAGGGCTATACCGGCGGTAGCTTGCTACTGGTAGGGTCTCCCAAGCCGGGCAGGCCGAAGGGTAAGTGCCAGACTAAAAGGAACACCACCACGAGCCAAGACAGACTTCTACCTTCATGGTGCTCAGATCTCTATGATCAACAGAAGCTGCTTACTTCCTCTTTCAATGATGTTGTTGACACAGAACTTTGATGCTGCATCGCCCGTCACGCAGATAAATCAGGGGCGCGCTTGTGATTTAGGCAGAGGGTTACAAGTGAAAAGTAAAATACGGTCTCCACACTCCACACATAACTTAAAAATCCTACAGTGCAATATCAACGGCTTAACTTCCCCAGCAACTAGAATCAAATTGGATCAACTGCTAGAAATTGCCTTAAAACAGGATGTCAAGGTGATTGCAGTACAGGAAACGAAATTAAAGGAAAGCACAGCATTAAAGGTTTTAATATCTTTAGAGTTGATCGAAAGTCCAAGAGAGGAGGAGGTTTAGCCTTCTTCGTCAGAGATATTAATTATCAAAGAATTGAATATCCTACCGACTGGTCTGACCAGGAGGTCCAGGGTATCAGAATTCAATGGAGAGGCAAGCCACTTGACATCATTAATGTTTATCATTCACCTAATCATAAGCCGCTTCCTACAGCTCTATCTAATCTCCTTAATAAAAACTCCATTATCGTGGGTGACCTCAATGCCAAACACCCCTCATGGGGTTGTTCATGTTCTAATGCAAGAGGAGAGGAGTTACTTCAGTTGTTCAGACACAGAATCTATGATCCTTAATGACGGTACACATACCTTCACCTCCTACAGCTACAACACTTCCGCTGCCCTAGACATTGCAATTACTAGCTCGGAATTATTTCCTCGATGTTCTTGGAGGGTGTTGGACTCCATTGGCAGAGTGATCACTTCACTGTCTTAATTTGTTTTAAGAGAAGACAGAAGGTGCAGATAAAACAGAATAATTTCTGGAATTTCAAAAAGGCTAATTGGGACTCTTACATGGACTCAGTTGACCAAAACTTGACTTCTACCCCCTTCACTAATGACCTTGAAGAGAACTGGACAATCTTTAAGAACATCATTCTAGACAATGCGAAGCTCTATATCCCAAGAGGAAATGTTAAAGGGTACATACCTTTATTCACTCATAATGTGTGTGCTTCAAGTCTTAAACCACTTTTAGACAGGAGAAAACAATTGTTAGAGTCTTTTAATGAAAATAATTGTTTAAACGACAGTCAAGGTGGATTGAGGACTGAAATCAACCAGATAAATGCTAAAATTAGGAAATCTTATGCACAACTAAAGAGATCAAGATGGAGAGAAATGTGCAAAAATCTAGACTCTAGAACTACAAACTCGAAACTTTGGCGAATCGTCAAGAAAATCAACAAAGAGCAAGAACAGTGTGAAGAAAGTAACTCGGTAATTGACACTATAACGGACAGGTTTTCCCTGACGACAAAGCTTCAGCAAATGGTCTAACTGTCTACTATCAGGAAACCAGCAAATTGGTCTTCACTTCTGAAGATAAATCTGTAATGAAAAGAGCTAAGAACATCATCCATGGCTGTCGCACCTCTGATGTGGGTGATCAGGGCCTGTCCAGGGACTTCTCACAGCAAGAACTTCTGCTAGCAATGGCCTTTTTGGATATGACTAAATCTCCCGGCCCGGATGGTGTATTTGGGCGAATGCTCGAAAACCTTGGTCACAGGGGAAAACTTAGACTTCTAGATATTATAAACCTATCCTGGAAAATAGGTAGTCTTCCAGCTGAATGGAAAAGAGCGACCATTATCCCTATCAAGAAAGCTGGTAAAAACAACTGGGCTCCTAAGGACTTTAGACCCATTGTCCTAACAAGTACTACCTGCAAAATAATGGAAAAATGATATTAATCAGAATTCAGTACTTTTTGGACAGCAAGAACTTAATTCCTGGTGAACAGTATGGCTACAGCAGAGGCCATAGTACTGTCGATCAAATTATTTCCTTCTGTCAGAGCATTAGAGATGCACAAAATTTCAAGCCCACCCACCATACTATGGCTGCTCTTATGGATCTAACGAAAGCGTTTGACAGAGTTTGGAAGCACAAGCTACTAATTAAATTACACGACACTTTTATTATTCGAGGTAACACCTTGGCATGGATCTCGGATTTCCTGCATCACAGATCTATCAGAGTAAATTTTAACAACACTTTTTCGGATCCTGTTGTGCTTGGACAGGGCGTTCTACAGGGTTCTGTCCTCAGCCCTACTCTATTTTCATTATATTTAGCAGGCATTGAGAAAACACCTTCTGTTGAGATGAGAGTAGGCTTGTTTGCAGACGATATCGTCATCTGGTGCTTAGGGAGAGACTTGGTTGAGATGGAAAGGAATCTCAACAATGCATTATCTTCTTTTTCAGACTATGCTTTGGAGTTCAAACTTCGTTTTAATCCTACAAAGTCCATCGCTACTTTCTTTACCACCAACAAAAGATTGTACAGCTATCAACCAACCTTAAAGATGGATAACAAGAATCTTGCTTATGAAAAGCACCCGAAATATCTCGGATATGTCCTTGATCCTGAATGGTCAAGTCATAAGCACATAGATCATATTGTCTCAAAATGTAGAAAACGTTTAAGTATTCTTAAATTTATACCAGGCAAAGACTGGAGAGCTGAAGCTGTAACATTGAGAGACACCTATTTGGCTCTCATTAGGCTCATACTAGAGTACGGTTTTCCAGTGTACTGCTGTGCGTCCGCCGCCAGTCTTGAGAAATTGGAAAAGATTCAGCTCGGTGCTGCACGAATTATTACTGGATTGAGACGTAGTTGCCCAAAAGAAATTGTCCTCTTCGAGGCTGATCTCCAACCTCTTCATCTTAGAAGCAAAAATATCCTCACCAATTACTTCAATAAACTTTCTAGCTATGGACATCACAACAAAACCTCTCTATACTTTAACAATTGGCACAATAATCAGAGACTGAAGAGAAACAGCCCTTTCAGTTATGCTGATCATCTGCAGTTGCCCTCATCTCATATTGAACCCCACTCCTTAAAATCTTGTTTAAGTCCATCAGAGGGACTTCCCAGAGTCCACTTCCACTTCAACATGTCTGCCTCGGTCACAAAGCAAGATCTCATCCCAGCTCATCTTAGGCAACTTGCATTGGAAAGTATTAATGAAATCCCCTGTGATGCCATTAAAATTTATACAGATGGCAGTAGACTAGACGATCGTGCAGGTAGTGGAATCTACATAGAAAATTCCGGTCAAAACTTTTATTTCTGTCACCGTAACCCGGATTTCTCTTCGGTCGGTCTTTAAAAGTGAACTAACGGCAATCAAACTTGGCCTCGAAGCTATTATCAATGAAAGTGACTATGGAGAACTCTGGATTTTGTCGGACAGTCGCAGTTCCCTTCAACATCTACACAATTGGACTCAAGTAGGAGACAAAACAAGCATCTCCATCCTTCACAATCTCAAATTTATTTCAAAGCATCACGATGTTCATTTTCAGTGGATACCATCCCATGTTGACATCTTTGGAAATGAGCAAGCGGACCGCTTAGCCAGAGAGGGCTGTAGTCTCTTAACAACCTCCTCTCCTGCCATTACCTACTCAGAGCACCAGTTCAAAATTAATAGGCAACTATCTAAGAAGTGGAAGATTCCTCCCTCCCACCACTGGTATGTGGCCAGGGAACCGGGCTCTTTTCTGGATCTCAACTGTGACAGAGCATCTAAAATGGCCATTTCCAGATTGGCTAGTGGACACACGAAAAGTCTCTCCTTCTTTGAGGGCAGGAAGACTTTTAAGTTCTGCTCCAGGTGCAAGGTTCAGCAGGCCTCTGCCGAACATATCCTGGACTGTCTGGGTCTTTCCAGAGAAGACTTGTACGATTCTCCCCTTCTTGTTATCGATTTTTTGAGGGTCAACAATTTAATGGATCTTGTCTGACTTCCTCAGACAATTAGAGGATAAGAAACAACAAACTCCAGTGTAAATATTGATACAGATTCTTTTAGTTGAATATGCATCTTAATAGATAAATATTTATTACATTTACTTGGTTGCCAAGCATAACTTGGTGACAAATTGCATACATGTCATAACAAAACATGTAATAGAATGACATTCATAAAATCAATATGTACAAGCTTAAATTACACAGATATATATTTAATTTTTTTTTGTTTCACCGTTTATACCATTACTAAAAAGGTAATATTTATATATATATATATATAAAAAAAGAATGTTAGTATTTGCGTGTTAGCGTCATTGCAGCAAAATTTGCGCCATGCGAATCGCACAGTGATACCAGACAAATAGTGTTCAATGTTTCATTTGAGAAAGAAACAGATATTGGCAAAGTTGGCACGCATCAAGTAGTGCAAATTTGCCTTCAGTGGCATTAATACATAAGTACGAAAATGGATTTTTCATAAAAACCTTTTATGAGACATGCTCCATTTAAATACAGTGAAAA
Organism: Trichonephila clavipes; assembly: GCA_019973935.1. Taxonomy (NCBI): domain Eukaryota; kingdom Metazoa; phylum Arthropoda; class Arachnida; order Araneae; family Nephilidae; genus Trichonephila; species Trichonephila clavipes. Next base: position 1,523,185 of record BMAU01001132.1, read on the forward strand.
TTATTTACCATGAAACTGAGGAGACTGGAATATTTTTTCATGTTAAAAAGATATTGCAATATATATATATATATTTAACAAAAATTCAGTTTATTAGAGTACATTTTATTTACATAGATATGTGTATTTTCCTGTAATAAAATTTTTTTTAATAATTTGCTCTTTTTTCTTTTGTTCATTGTTGATGATAAAGTACAGTTAGCAATCCAAAATCTTTTCAGATATCCGTTTTCGTCTTATGTTTTTGATCAACAGCCTTATGAAGAGATCCATCTTCATTTTAAGTGAAATAGTAGTTTGCTTTCTTCCTGAGCTCTTTGCCATTGTACTCGTAAAAAAATTCTTCTAAAATAGAAAAAATAATGCAAGAAAACTCACAGATTTTTACTCACACTGCGATGCACTCACCACTGAATTACAAAGTATTTCAAAGCCAAGTTAGCCATCTTTCCTAAGAAAAATGTGAAACCACCTTTCTCTCTTTCATCTCACAACTCTCTTAAACCTACCCTGCATGGTTGGTGTTTTCCATCTTTTGTTCATTCCCAGAAAGGAAATCTTTTCATGTAAAACAACTTTCATTTAATATTAAGGAGAAAAAATGTATGAAAATGCATTGCAGTTTGTTGGGACAGTTGTATTATTTTGTGTTAAACATCTTAAACACATTTCACTGTACTTGTTTAAATCAAGCAGGGCTTATAAGTTGAGTACAAATAGTGGTAGCAACATTTCCCTACAACAAAAGGAGTGTATCGAAAATGCAAATAGAAATATAAGCAAAATGCTGAATATTTTTCAGTACAATTGTAGATGATGTGCATTTTAATAATCTATAACTTTACTTTTAGCACAGTTTTACATATTAGTAGTTAAATAGATCTTTTTGCAAATGACACATTACCAAAAATTTAAACATCTTCATCTCAAGGATATTTTTAATTGAATAATATGAGCAATTAATAATTCATTTGATACATAATTTATTCATTTTCATAAATAAAATGCAATTTTCAATTAAAAATTATATTAATATAAATATATAAACCAAACTTTTAAAAGTATTTCATATTTGCACAAAACTTGCATATTACACCATTGACCAATTTCCGCAAATGAAAAGATGTAACCAATTGAAAACATATTGCTCTAAAATATCATTGCTATTATTATGTGTGAACTTGAGAGGGAACAGTTTCCACTATTTGCTGCATTTTCTGGCATTTGGGACATGTTATGATACAACGAAATTGGTCGTCCATACAATACGCGAATGTTCAGAGTTTAAATGCTTGTCAAGTATCCACAACTTGAAATACTCGATACACTTTATACATGATTAACAGAATAAAAAAAAATCACTAGGTATAATTTTAAGATTTTTTGCATTTTATATGTAAAAGCACTGCAACAAATTTTGTAAAGTGTACCTTATTTTTGGCATTTTCTAAGTTAATACGCAGTATTCCCATTCCAGTGAGTACATACTTCATTGAACTTAATATGTTATCCAAAACAGTTGGCTGAAAGAATAAATTTATGTAGAATGAATATCAGTTTTCAATACTTAAATGGCAAAGTAATTGAGACTAATATATAATTTTATAATTCATATATAAATAGAATATAATTTTCTCACCTTAAAACTTTTAAGTTCATCAATAGTGAATCCATCACTATGAATTATTTTCATTTGTTTCACTAATGTACTTTTCCCACTCTCACCAGCTCCTAAATTACAGAATTATACATGTATAGTTATAACTGTTTCCAATTAAGCAATTTTTTTACATACTTTATAAACTGTCCATAATATGTAATGCTTGATAATTGTAATAATGGACACATACCTAGAAGTAAGATTTTAATGACATTTCTTTCTTGTTTTGCTAATTCGGCAAGTTGCTTGTCAATTTCTTCACTCCGCAATTGAGCTCGTCTCTCTTCTTCATCAAGACTTAAACATGCCCCCATACTCCATTACCTCAAAAGTAAAGGACTTAACTGCATATAAATAAGATATCTGAAATAACACGAACTTATTATTCTCATAACGTACATGTAATTCCATGCATTCTGTATAACAACTTCATCGAATACCATTAAATAAAAAGTATTATAAAATAATCAATAAATTTTCATTACTTAAAACAAAACTTACTTTAATAATATCAAGTGATATTTTTATAAGTAAGCACACACACACGCTAACATTTTTGTTGTCAAACAGGATAGAAAAAGTTTCTGATGTTGCCAGATTGTAAGATATAAGATAATACATTTTTAAATGGCTTGGCAATAACCAATCTAATCAGATGAAAAACTATAATAAAATATGAATTTAGGAAAGTTGAATAACAGATTTTAAAATTATTTTTTACGCTAATCCGTAAACATAGATAAATTTTGCATGATTGCAGTTTAATAGTTATTTTATTTTGTATATTATTATAGCAATAAATAAAGACCCATAAAGAATATGTTACCTGTTTTTTTTTCCCATGAAGAATTTATTAACATTTTAGAATATCATGCTTTGAGTTTCTAAAAAGTCGTTATTTGATTCGAATTTGTAATTTAATAAATTCCGATTCCAGACATATTTACTTTCATTACCGTGCTGTCATCTAGTGCATTTAATTTAAACTATAATGAATGAATATTTTACAATGAGTTGAACTCATTAGCAAAAACGTTTTAGTCAAATTTAAATTGCGAATACAAGTTTTCTAAATTACTGATTCCAAAAACAAAACAAAAAAAAATTAATTTTTAAGTTCAACTCTTAATTTCTTAGAAATGAAAATGATAATAAATACTGATTATTTTTTAAAAAGAAATTAAATTTTTTAAAAAAACAAATCGGAGTTATATTTTCCCTTTACAATGTTTCAATATTTTAAGAAAATAATCGCATTCATCTCAGTTCATCAGGTTTTAAAATTATGAAACAATTCTAAGGGTCCACCTTTTTTTTAAGAAAGAAAGACTAATTATGTGTATTTTTTAAATAATTACAATTATTTTTTACATAAGAAACTGAATAAATTATTTTCTTAACGTTTGATTACAAGGAGGAAGAGCCTTTAATAATTCCAATTATTTTGAAAAATTTGAATTTAATTTATTTAATTATTACTTTGATAAAGAAAAATTGTGTTTACTTAAAAAAAGATTTTATTAGACCATTTAAATCAGATGGGTTTTTTAAAATAAAAATATTGAAACTTCTAAACTCGAAAAGGAAAATGTTGAATGACTAAATAATAATATTTTATGACAAAATTTTTTGTAAGCAAACTTAGTAATAAAAATAGTACACATCAGCACTAATAATATTTTAAGGTTGAGGAAAGCGCAATGATTTATAATTATTCTATTGTATTGTATTTTATAATTAGTTTATCTTCATACATCTAATCAGATAAAACTTTGAAATAATAAATCGAAGAGCTTTCAATATTTTGCTTGAGATTGAATTTTACTTTGTATATTTTTATTGAACTTTGTTGCGGTAATTTCACTTTGTATTACAGATAACTTTAAAGTTTAAAAGTTCTAAGGTAATATTTATTAGCACACACACACACAAAAATTCAATAAAATTATTAATTAGCATCGAAAAAATTCCAAGTAAATAAAATATAAAACCTGAAAAACAGCAAGCTATGCTAAAAAAGTTTAAGCTAATTCAATCAAATGTGATTCACGAAATTTTTATAGCTAGGCATAATAATTAAATTTAAATTCATTGAAATTTTTTTTGTTTCAAATGGGGCTGTGGATTGGTGTTTACCATTGTAAACTTAGTACATTCCCCGGAGCTGTTATCCCCTTTTAGTGCGGCACCATATAGGTGTACACCAATTGCCGCAATTTAATTTTGACTCTCAGTTTCCACCTCAAAGGAAGGGGCCTAAGTTCTCATGTTGCATGAGTTTTATTTGGCCGTGAACATTCAAGCCAAACAGGCACTCTAGTGATCTTTAACATGCCGCATAATCATATAACATGAACGCTGTCGATTCTGTACATCATGCAAATTCACCGGTTTGGGCCGAGGTCGAGCCCCCAAACTTGGGCGTACAAGGTCAGTCCTAATTAACTACACCACCCAACCTGCAATTCATTGAAATCAAACACAATTATTTTGTTATTGTTTGTTAAAACCATAAGGGGAATATAATTTTTATTTAAATATTATTTGGAAGAATTGAAAATATTTAAAAATATTCAGTTTGAACACGTTTAATGATATAAATCTACTATTTATTATTAGTATTTATTATTAGTATTATTGAATAGTATTCTATAAAGAGGTATTAGTCAACGAATAAGAAAAGTTCAGAAGACTTGGACCATATTTAAAATGCTTTTTTCAATTCCTACTATTATAACTCACACTCTCTATATATTTATTTATTTATCTTGGTGGAATTTTCAATCATATATAAAATACATTTTAAAGCGCTCAATTGAGCTGAAATTTAAAAAAAAAACATGATTATTTTGGATGACAATACAGTAATTTAATCATAATTAATAAAAATTAATTGATTATGTAAAGAATATTTATGTAAAGAACTAATTATGTAAAGAATTACAAATTCAGCCACGTAGGAATCATTTTTGGCGACTTAGCGACCCTTTTGGCGACTTGTGTCAAAACTTTAAAAAAATTTTTTCTCACGATTTAAAGCATTCAGTTGAACTGAAATTTTATAAACACGATTGTTTTGGATAACAATACGATACTTTAATGATAATTAATAAAATACAATTACCACTTAATGTTGTGATTCTGTCATATGTATACACACATTTGTATATTAATGGTAACTATTTAATAAAAAGTAGCTAAAATAAAAATTTTCTTTGTTGATCTAAGTAGGAATTGACTTAATATTTTTAAAATTACTTGTTTTTCTTCAAATTCTAAGTTATATTTGTGGTTTTCGCATCAAAACAAATATATCTGCATTTCCTATACATCCATAAAAATGCATTACGTTAGGAAATACGAAGCGTGTCTGGTACTTAAGAGCCGTTTCGTTCTACCGAAACCGCAGTGGTAGTTTTGCAGGTCAGCGCATGCGCACATGAATCTCTGGTGGATTGTCAGTCCAATACTCCATTATTGTTGGGTTGGGTTGCCTTTACACGTGTTAATGAATGTTTAAAATGTTTTTGACGATTGCCGATCCCGCTGATTGTGAAGTGCGTTCTGCAATCCATTTTTTGAACGCAAGAATTATTAAGACAGTTGAATTTCCTCATTAACTTGTAGAAATTGATGGTGAAGATGTAATGAAGGATGGAATGGTAAGAAAATAAGTTCGACAGTGTTCAATTATGGGCGTGCCAATGATCATGACGAAGAATGGAGTCTGCGGCCTTTTGTTATCAGTGATGGTTTGGTTGAAAAAGGGAACATTAAACTTTTCGAAAACGTATGGTTCACAATAAGATTGCTTTGGGATAAGTTTCCACAATCCACTTCTCACCAGTGGCTCTCTACACTGGTGTGTATCTTTATTTGAAGAGGGTATAGACAATTTGGTTTCCCGAAGTAACAAATGTCTGAACAATGGTGATAACTACGATATGTAGAAAAAGAGTTTCCGACATGCTCTTTCATGTAAAAATAAAGTTTGTTTTTTTAAAAAAAATTTCTTTATGCGAGTTTTTCCAAAACGGTATTTAGTTTCCGAACATGCCTCGTAGCATATTATTATTATTGAAAAAATAATTTGTCTAGCTAAAAAGAAAGTAAATATATATATATTTTCTTTTGCTTGTTATTATTATTTTTTAATTTTGAAATATGAAGTATACTTTTCAAGAAAGCACCATTTTGAAATAAAAAAAATAGAGGACAATTCCCCCCCAATCTTATTATTACATGCAAGCTTGGACTAATTTACTTTTCAATACAATTTCCACCGATATAAAGGAAATTGTTTTGAATGACCAGTTTCTGACCTGAATTTACCCAATGTTACGATGCTATCATTGTCTGCACTAATTCTCAAATTGCTGCTTTAAATGCAAGAACAAATGATATTCAGTATTATGCTTCAACCTTTACTATGCCACCCTAGGATAAAAATCCATAACTAACATCCCTCACTTTGTCAAAATAATTTGGTTTAATATTGTAACGAATTTTGTTAAAAAAATACTTAAAATAGTGTAAATAATTTATATTTGGACATGTAATACATTTATATGTATTACTCTGTGCTGTATTTGTTTTATGTTAAAATTGTAAAATTCGCAAGCTACGCCGTTCATTCCATTATAATGGCGATTCATCGGAAACTTGGTGAAATCTTGCGATGGAGCCAAGTAGCTCATTTTTGGAGACCATGTTGGCGACCATAGAGATTCTTCTGGAAATTACAGGAGAAATCTACTAATGCCATGTTCTATGACGCAAGCGAAATTTTCTTGAAGCGTATAAATAGGGAGTCGCTCGCCGAAACTGACTTAGTCTTGATTTGACTGTTGAAGAGTTGTCTAGAGTCTACCAGCGATTAGTTACTACTTTGGCTGTTGTGTAGAACGAGCGAGTACTTGTGAATAATCTGTTACATACTTGTATTTTAGACACTGAGTCTGAGCGCCGTAGAAGGTGTGAAGACCTTTTGAGATTTACTCAACGAATTTGAGAACTGCATCCTGTATTTCAAGGATTGTTTTTCGACAATAAATTTTCATCGTACCTGAAGAACTGTCTTGATCTTTGCGATAGATTTACATAAAACCCTCGAGCCTCGATCTACGTAACAATATTTTATCTCCTTCGAAGGTATAAGAATTCATAAGCATTAAAAGCATGGAGGAGGTGGGGTGAGAGACTCACAACCTTTCGTTTTTTTCTATGACATATTCAAGTCGCCAGTCTACGCGGAAAACTTGAGCAGCTTTTCCCTTTTTCTTAAGAAAATAGTCCTCGTCTTTTTTAATTACAAAACCTAGAAAATCAGAAGTCATAATTCGTAGCCAAAATAACCAAGCCTTCTGTAGACGTTGATTTATTTCCCTAAATTATTTACAATAAAAAAATAAATAAAAATAAAAAATAACGTATTAAAGAGGGGGAAATGTTGATATTAAACATTTTTTATTGTATTAAATCAGTGGCGCACACAGGAATTTTTCAAGAGGTGTGTGTGTGGAGGGGGAGATCCATTCCATTCTCGTATTTATTAATAACAAATATACAAAATCAAATTTACGTACTATATACAAAGAACTATAATCAATTGAAAAAAACATCAAAGGCTTTGGGGGGTTCGAACCTAGGGGACCTCCCCCTTTTGTGCGTCACTGCATTAAATTAATTTTATGCTATTTTGATTGATTGATTTAAATTTTATGTTTAGAAAAAGCATTATTATTAAAAATTATTAGCATGCAATGATAATAACAGAATTAGAATAAAATAATATTTTATTATTGAATATGTTAGTGGAAAGCACCAGATGTTGAGATTATACTGCCCATCTAAATTATCTCATTTCCTTTTTCATCCACACCGAAATTAAGGTAGCTTTGAAGCATGCGTGGCAAAGGTAACTTCCACACCCCGTACGGCAAACACCATCTCTCATCCAGCCTCTTGCGGATAACGTTTCTGCAAATGTACTGCAAGTTCGGCGGTTGGTAGGACTGAAAATCTACATCGGGGAAAAAAGTGTCTAAGTAGGGCTTCAATTCTGTGAAATACGCAAAATCTGAGTTCTTCATCAAAATGTAAGCCATCTCGGATTTAATTTTATGGGGGTTTGAGGTTGAAAGCAGGATAATCTTAAAATTCTTGCTAAATGTGGAAAGTTTTTCCTCGTAGTCCATCTGTCGAGGATTTTCTTGGGGATGTTCTGCGTTCCAGCAACGTCCGTCTTCAATAAACCAGCGTATAAGTTCAGAGGCGCAAAGAAATATTGGATGGATTCGAAAGGGATACTTTTCAGAAAATTCGAATCTGAAAATGTATTTTAAATGAAAAGAAATGTTTAGTACACACGAAGCTCGTAAAAATTTGAACTAAAATGAGTATGTGCACATTAAAATTTCTATTTCCTCCCAAACACTTCTGGAACTCGTGGATATTCCAATACACTTTTCGAACACAATGACTTGGATGTATATAACTCTAGAAAAATGGTTATATACAATGTATATCAGCAGTATTTAAAATTATACAGAGTTATTTAAAATTCCCTCCAAGATTTCGTAGAGTTTTCTTTAAAAAAAAACCAAGATGAATACAGCAAAAAGGAACATATAAAAGAATAAAGAAAAAATTCAATTGTGCATATTTTACAGTTGCTCTCTTTGTGGACCCTAGATAACATGAAGAACTCATGGTACAAACGGCGTACATGAATGCGAGAATTTAGTTACTGACACACTTTACTCAACATGGTATTATCAACGTTACTGACAGCACGTGTTGTCATTTCCTTGTTATCCAAATACTTGGTCTTTTACATAAGACCCAAGTTTTCGAGTCTCCTTTGCCCCGTGATGTAGCAGAACGACATGAAAGAATAACATCAGGGCCCTCTTTTTCCGCTTTGGCATGTGCCTATGGCGCAAAAGATTTGGGGGAGCATGAGATAACTGGACTCGGGTGCAGGGCCTCGACCACAATAGGGGCCTTGTCTCGTTTTCGACTAGGCCTTAATAAGACCATGGTTTGAATAATTTCAAAGGTCAAATGTTTTTCCCGGTCGTATTCACCGGAAAACTGGGAGTGTCGGACAATACATCAACTGGCTACATATGCTGACCACGGTCTATGTTTCAACCTAGACCTACCACCCTACACCATCATTACTCATTCAGTCAAAAGGCGGCAGTCGGTCGTGCCGAGTGTTTGTACGAGTATTTGATAACGTATGTTATGTGCCATCTATTTTTAAGTGTCATAGGGGGCGCTTACATTTGTGTAAGGGCTCAGGGCCTAAAGCCTTAAGACGTCCCTGCGTACCACCACCCAGCGAGTCATGAGAGAATCATTTCTACCCTTAAGGTATCCGACTACGTTCGGAACCGTGATTTTAAAAGAAGCGCATAAATGGATAATCTTCATGATATTTAGTGTCACTTAAATTAGAACACATGTATAAAATTGTTTTAAGGACATTTTGACAAAAAAAATTATTTAAATATAATATTTCGGTAAAAAATTAACTTAGAATAACCTTCTTTCACAAAATATTCTCCTTTTGTGAAAAGTACTTCTATTATAATAATATTTTGCGTGTATATAGCTCAGACCTCAGTACAGAGGCTCAGCTATGAATTTTGAAAAATTCACATTATTTTCAGAGTTACAACCCATTGAAATAATTATCGGCGTTTTTTTTTTCTTAAAATTTCTCCCTTCTGTTGTCGTAAAACATGGATAAACCCACTTCTAAGTTACATATTTCAACAATTCTAGTTGAGCATCTGTACAGAGGTCTGAGCTATATACACGCAAAATATTATTGTAATAGAAGCACTTCTCACAAAAGGAGAATATTTTGAAAGTGGGTCATTCTATGTTCATTGTTTGTCAAAATATTGTACTTAAATAATTTTTTATTGTAATACTATTCTTAAAACAATTTTATATACATTTTCTAATCTAAGGGACACTAAATATCATAAATATTATCCATTTATACGCTTTTGGAAAATCACGGTTCTGAACGTAGTCGAATACCTTAAGAGAGTAAAGACTGAAATGAGATCTACCATATGAAAAAAGAAAAGCTTAACAGTTTGATGTTGCTTTGCACTCCCGAACTACAAAACTGGTAAGGTAAAAACTGAAGGAGGAGATTCTCTGGAAATAATGGAAGGGGGGGGGAGACGCGTAACAATTTGAAGTACCTAGGCCCTGTTGTCAATAACATTGATAGTACCATATTGACTTGAGTGAGGCAGGAACTGGACTATAGCATTGAGATGTATGCCGTGTGACTAAAGGTACACACATAGAACACATGCAAAATATGTAAATAAAACTTGATCTTTTTCTGTATTCTCTTTCATATGTTCTTTTTTGCAGTATTTGTCTTAGTTTTTTTACTACAGCACTTCCAAACCTTGCAGGAAATTATGAATAATCCTGTATTCATAACTTTTGATGGAACTTGAAAAATTATTTTGAAGATATTCACTTCTATTGCATTTTTCTCTCGGTGTTACCTTTTTTCTCAGGCCAAATGCAAACAAATTATTTCTGGAAATAAGTAAGAATAGTCACTAATGGAGGGGGTCTACTCATACTGTTCTATTATCTTTTCAGATCTTCTTTTAAACATTAAAAGATACTTACGTATTATCGCAGGGTCTACTCATACTGTTCTATTATCTTTTCAGATCTTCTTTTAAACATTAAAAGATACTTACGTATTATCGCAACAATCGCCAACGTTCAAGATAACTCGCCAAGTTTACAACCCCAATTTCGCATATGTCGTAAGCGTAAATCATCTGCTTTGTTTCATATAATGTCGCCAATAGGTTGCGATAACGCGTAAATTATGTATGAATAAGATATCAAGTAATTGAACTGAAGAACTTGTGACGGGCTCACGCGTCTTTTCTTTAACATGTCCTTTGGGGCCAGAATTAATGGCAACTCTTTTCCAACCAAATCCAAGAAGTGAAGTGTGAAAGAAAGATGCAAATTAGGAAGCTTTTAAATATCAGAAGTTACAGTAAGCGGCGGGGTGACAATTTGAGGAATGTAAATATAATCCGTGGTTCAAGCGTGAAGAGGTTTTGCAGAACATTAAGTGACTGTTATCGGAAGTTATACGTGATATAGAACTCTTAAGTCAAGATGCATACCATTGCACTCGAGTAAATACGCAACTTCATCTAGGATTATTGTGATCGCTACTTCAGACTACATCAAGGTAGGATTGACTATCTAATATTAGGATCTGTGATAGTATTGGAATTGAGTTTAGGCGAGTCAGTTATTGATAGTAGTCCGAGTTAAGTAATTTCGATATTATATATATATATATATATATATATATATATATATATATATATATATTGTATGTTTTGCTACCGTAGATTCTCTCACATATATTATTACTAGCTGGTATACCCGTTCTTCGCACGGGTGAATTGAAAAATTAAACAATACAGATTGAAGGACAAATAAAATTTTAATGAGTTAATTTTACGTAAAATGCATACTAAACAAAAAAAAACATGTTTATTAAATTTTAAGTCAGGTTTAATATCTGATAAAAATGATTTTTTTTATATTTATAACGCCCCTTAACTCTCTTGTGGGTCAATTTTTGAAAACACCTTCCTAAGCTGATCTCTGCCCAGAAAAAGCAAAACATTGTTACAAATTTTGTGTAAAGAACGCTTAAAGTAGTGTAAATAATTTATATCTAGAAGTGTAATATGTTATTATTACTTTATGTTGTTATTCTGTTAAAATTGTAATATTCGCAAGCAACACCGTTCCTTAAATTATAACGGCGATTCAATGGAAACATAGCGAAATGTTGGTGACAGAGTCAAGTTGGTAACTTGGCAATTGATTGAACTGTGCAGAAGTCGATATGCTAAAGCACCACCTGGTGAGGAGCTGCAACGAAGAAGATAGCACAAAACTCTTCTCCATAAAAAAGTACACATGCATGCCAATTTTCATAGTGATCGGTTGAACAGTGTTGGAGTGAAGCAAGGTCATACAGACATACAAACATCTATTTTTACTTTTTAGATAAACAAATAGCATTAAGAAATATTAAAGTTAGGATCATTAAAATTGTTTATAGAAAATTTACATGCTGTGAAAATCGTTTAACACAAAACTGAGATGGTATGATTTTTTTCCTCTTGTGCTTCCTTATCGCCCATGAAATAAACATGCAAAAAATTTAGTTGTGTATTGGTAGCAGGAAGCAAAGAGCCGATTGTGTGGAATATTTTCCCTTGGATTGTGAAAGTCAGGCGAAATCCCTGCATCGAAACAATGTTATCCGCCCCAAAAGATGTAATATGGAAGCATGTATTGTATTTTCTTATGTTTTTTAGAAAACGGCGAGACTCATCTGTTTCACAAGAGAAAAGTTATTTAAGAGGTTCAACTGGCTCGTCTTTTGAAGGAAGGGCTACTCCTCCCCCCTCCCGATCAACACATGCCTGCAGATTCCTCTTTCCATTTAAGAGCACCGCAAAATCTGCATTCTTTATCATCGCTTCTATTTTTATGAGCTTGTGGCTTTCGTAATCAAGAGTTTCGTCATACTCAAATGCAGCTTTATCGAATACCCCACCCTCCCACGTGTTTTTTGTGAATATTAGACGCCGCTGTTGTGCCCTTTCAGCAACAGCACGTTTGCGAGATCCAGCTGCTTCAATGGTTTCTGTATCTCTCTGAGACGCATGCTGAAAACGCCGAGCTTGGAACTGTTCGGGTGTCTCAGCAGCACTGTGAGCTGCCTCACTCTCCGCTTGTTCAAGCCTTCGCCGTTCGGCTTGTGGAAACGTTTCGTTAAATATAGCTACTTTCTTATCTCGAGCTATATTAGAGCTTGGCGAAAGATTAGACTTATGCTTTCGTGGCATAATTCTTAGTAGGTGCTTTTTCTACATTTCCAAAAAATACAGTACGGCAGTTATTATTTTTATACTTAAAAAATGCAATGCCTGCCTATTCAATTAAAACTCTAGCGTTATAATTAACTACAAACCACAAACTAAGTTGCAAATTTGTCCAAATGATGTAGTGTAGTGTGAAAGACTTAACTTATCTACTTTAAATACCAGAAGCGATAAAAGTAAGTTTTATTCTGAAATAAAAAAAAATAATGATTACAAAGCAAAAAAATTAGAATCGAGCACGCACAGGTGCCTGGTGTAGACAACACAGAGGGGAACGTTTTGATTCATACATGAAAGATAGATATATGCTGACGCGGCACGCCAGAAAAGCTTGCAGATGGCAGAATTTTTTCCTACTTACTTGTCAATTATCGTTATATTTTGGACACTTCACACAATATCTTTATAAATTATAGCCTATGTGATATTCTGATTTATAAGCGATATTATTGTAAAGTTTCATTAAAATCCATTCAGTTGTTTTTGAGTGAAAGACAGACGAACATCCTCACAAACTTTCGCGTTTATAATATATATTGGGATAATCTAATTTGTTAAAGGATTAAGTTATAAATCTTAATAAAGATATATTAAGATTATGTATGCGTCTAGTTCTTCGTTAATCCTACACCTCTAGCTCACGCTGATACTCAAAGAGATGTTTACCCGAGGGGGGATACCACAAACTTTTATATGAGAAAAAGAAACAAGGAGAATGATCTTTGATATATAGTCAAATCGTAATATTTAAATGAGTAAAATCTAGCGAATTACACACAAAAAATAACAAAAGAAAGAAAGTGCTCTTACTACAGTCCAATATTCTCTTACTTTTATCTGTTTTAGCATAAAAATATCAAAATACTGGTACTTACATATAATACCATTGGCTGATTCCGCCAAACGAAAAGACATCTCCAACTAAAAATGTCGCCAAACTCCGTCACCCTTATTATTACTGTGTTCAAACGTGTGAGGGAACGTTTCGACATTTGGAGACGTCCTTCGAAATTGAACGACGGTATAATACGTAAGCTCCAAAACAATAGTTTTTTCTTATTTTTTAGATGAATATTTATATCTCATAGTCTTAAAATTAATTTTTTTCTTATTAATTGCTCAAATAAGCTGCCTGAATGTTCACAGTTATTTGTTTTGGCGATTATAGTTATATATTGTACTTAATATTTATATTTCTACTTAGCAAACAAGCAATTGTCAAATTTTGAAATATTCAATTTTTCGCACTATTAACAGTCCAATAAAAACACGTTGATTATTTTCTATTTAGAAGGGGGAAAATTCTAAAAATGACAACGAATTCCAAAATTATCAGTTCAAAGTTATGTAGGTTATAGATATATATAGTTACATTTTTGAGACTTCAAATTCTTTAAGAATAAATTAATGCCTAAACTTTCAATATTAGTGACTCAATATTCAATCATAATTTTCATTGCGCCACCCCCTCTTTATAATAACAATGTATTGAATAAAATAATACTATACTTTCCCGCAAACCTACAAAATGACTTTAACCTCTTAAGTGCCATCGGCGAATATAAATGTCTCGGTCAGCCAAAGCGCTAATTGCCCCGAACGTATATATACGTTTTTCTGAAGTACGATCGTTTCTGTGCACTGCTATTCATGAAATTATTCCGAAGGCTTTAGAATGCAATAAAAGAATCTTGACAGTGTTTGTAAAGGATTTACTTATTATTTCAAAGATTTGTTCACACATTTATTCCTTTTCTTCCTCCTCCTCCAATACTTCCCATACACGCACCTTCGTGGAAAACGGAACATTAAGGAGCAAATCTTCACTTTTAATTTGCAGGTAAGTGTCAATTTTTGTGTATAATTTTATATATGGTAAGCCCATGGAGTCACTGGTAATTATGAAAATTGTTATTAACTTAGTATAGTTTTTGTTGTGGATAATGCCACCTGTCTGACGTAGTCAGAACGAGGCACACGAAATTCATCGTGGCAAGGGGCAAGAAGTACTTCTGTCGTTGGCCTAGGCCTTGAGCACCATACAAGTGACAGTACGAATTAGCTCGGAGAAATTCCCACCTATCTCCGCCTCCACAATTTTGCCATGGGACTGAAGGGGAGGGAAATATTCTCCAGTTCCCTGCACTCGTGATTCAGCCCACAAGACTTTCGGACCCACTGACTTAACGAGCACGTACTCCGTGTGTACTCGAAGGGTATTTGGTAGCATCGGGCATCGAACCCAGGCCTTCCGGTCTGGTCCCCGATGCTCTAACCACCAGACTACTCACAGCCCTACTTAGTATTGTTAAATTAATTATCAAAAACATTGTGCAGTACTGATACATTTATAAGTTCTTATATCAGTGTAAATGAGTATATTTTTATTATGTCAGAATGTACTTCGTGTTTTCTTACTTTCAGTAAATAAATAATTTTTTAAAAAAATAATCTTTTCGTTTTTGAATTTTCAATATGATCGTGCGCCCCTTGTAGAGTTATCACGGCCCCCCAGGGGGCGCCTCCCACAGTTTGAGAAACGCTGGAATAAATTGATAATTCTAGTTAAGGAAAAAAAGAAGGAAAACACAAATAAATTACCTCAATCCGAACTGTAGTAAAGATAGCAAGTTCTTAGACTCGGAAAAAAACAGAAGTCTCGAAAAAAGAAGAGGATTTGTGTAAGTAATAATTTCTGTTGGTTTTCTGTTCTGAAACAGCAGTCTCTGTTTGAAGGCGTAATGTAAAAAGTACGTCAAGGCTGTGAACGAGGCTTTCCTCATTTCGTTACGTTTTATAATGGTCTCCAACGGCAGTGCTTTGTATGCCAAACAAAGAATTATTAGGAACAACACAATATTCGGGGTTCCAATGGGCGTCAGTTCATTGATGCTGTGCAAAACTTCTGCCACTACAATGGAATTTTCAACATGGTTCACGAAACAAATATTGGGGAGTTCTGAAAATATAATTTTTCGAATGTGCTTTCTGTCTATGTTGTGCTTATGGCGTTCATAAAAGTGCAGAAAATGGAAAATGCTTTCTTCAATCTTAGTGGTACTCTCTTTGCTTGAGTGTATCGTATTGAGTTTAGCTAAATTTGAGAACAAGGAGAGAAATTCATCTGTTTTGTCTTGCTCACAGACTGTACAATCTTCATTGTTCATTGTTATTCCAAGTCTTATTTTCAGAAAAAGAATCTAAAAAAAAGTGTTCGAGTTGATTTAAATATAAAATTATTGGGCAAGTTCTTAAAATTTTTAAGAAATGGTGAAATATTTATGTAAAGTGGTTTTACATGAGGTGTAGAAGAAAATATAAATATAATATTTTTAAGTTGGATATTTTCTCAGGAAAGCTACCTCACAGTTTCGGTGCCATCTTGATGAAATTGGCTGTTTTTTATCACCTCGGTTTGTCTCAATGTGGTATTACTTTTCCCAAACCATTTTTGTTTGATTTTTTTAAGATTTCAAACATGTTTCCTAGATTTTTGCAAGGTATTAAGATAATTATTGTAAAAAAAAAAAGACCAAAAGAGTGTGTAAACTAGAGACGCCTAGCACGGAGGAAATATGCTAAAAGAAAATAAAAACTGCTAAGTTTTGAGAGAAAAAAAAAGCAAGTCTTAGCTTGTGTAAATTAGAATACAACAAAAAAGGCTCCTTACTGTAGAAATTAATAGCATTTAAGAATGAAGCAAGCCTTGAGATATGAGTAAAATAATTTTACAATTATTTCTTCCTTATAAGAACCTACCATAACTTTAAATAGTTTATTTTTTGAACTCCATTTCAACTAACTATTAAATTACTTTTCACGAGTTTCTAAAAAAGATTCTTCCCATACTTTACATATTAGCACTTTTTTTGTGTATTTTTTCAGAGCTAGGTGGCAACTCCAATTTTAATGGTCATTTTGCTGATCTGTTACAGAAATTCAAAAAAATTAAGTCGAAAGGATTTGAGAAAAATAATGTCCAGTATTCAGCTGATAACACTGTAGAAAAAAAAACCCGGCAATGTGCACCAATTAAGCGTCTAAAGGACGTATCACACGTACCTTTTTAGTGCAACTTTTTCACCCAATTTTTCATTCAATCTGAGGGTGAAGGGTTACCGTTCACAAAACGACATGCTCTGACGTCAGTCGCGCTCTAGCTCCTCATTGAAAAATTCCTCACCGATTTTTCTGCTTTGGAAAACGAGCATCCAAAATTATTCCTTTTACTTCGCTCGCGCTTTTGTTGATGGGCGTAAACAGAAAGGGAGCACCATTCTGTTTAAAATATACGCCATATCTGATGCGTTTGACGAGATCGAAGCCACCATCTTGTTTATGACATAGGATGCCGAAGAAACCCATTGGCAGGAATTTCAAGCAACTTTTATTTGGAGCAACTTTTTTAGTTCACTGGGAAAAAGTTGTTCGGAGCCGTTGCTATGGCAACTAGCTAGAAATTGTTCGAAATTGGTTGGAAAATTGCTCGAAACGTGTATGCGTGATAATGCTTTAAGTTACAAGATAGGGTTTTAATGTGGAAAAATTACTCCCGAAACTATGCATTACCCTTACTTTATTTAAATAACAGTAGATTTTTGGTACTTACGTTTTATCGCAACTTATTGGCGATTTAAAATAAAACGAAGCACATGATCGCCAACTTAGCGAGTTACCTTGAGCGTTAGCGATTGTTGTGACAATACGTAAATACCAATCATTTTACACATAATGAAAAATCACACAAATATTTATATTTTTGACCTCAGTAAAAAATATAGAAGCATTTAGAGATGTGCTGTGATTTGATAAAATTGATCAACGAAATAATGTGTAAGTACTCATATGACACCTACGATAAAGAATTTAGTTTTTTTAAATATTAAGGAATGAAATATTATTATCATTATTCTAAAAAAGGTATCCTAATTTTATCTGATATTAGTTACAAGGATTTAGAGGATTAAAGATCTGTAAAAAAGGTATGATAAATCGTAAAAGAGAGAGGCATTCTGTTTTTATTTCACTACCATTTTCGGAACTAATTTGATACCGGTATGCTACCGATTTCTTTCGCCAAATAGATGTAAAGTTTCCCCAAGTCGCACAGTGGGAAGCTTTGTATAGGTACAATGTTATGTTTGATTGTATTTGTTTAATCCGTAACAATTATTAAATTTAATTTTTTTAACTTGCCGCACTATTTCTTGAATATATTCTCCCACGTATAAATTACTGCTTCCGTTAACATCCTAAGATCCTTGTTCAAAAACTAGTTCCACTTAGCAATAATTTACTCTATATCAAATTCAAATTTGAAATAAATTAGTTAAGACCCTATTAACCTTATTTGTTAGTAAAAAACAGAAAAGAATACCCAATTTACATTAATTACTATGATTTTTTATCATTATGAAGACTTTACAGCCATAAAATAATTTCCGTGCGCCAGATTGGGAAAATTGCCCACTGTGAGTCGGAGCGATAACATTACAATACCACAATAGGAGATTGATCACCAAAGATCTATATGGTACACACACACACAGTTTCAAAATCCCGTCAAAATGACTAGCGTACCGATGTCAAATTAGTTCACTATTGTACTTGAAATGCTTTTAGAAATTATTCCTGGATTTTGAAAAGTCACTATGTTTTTGTATCAACTTAGCATTTTTTAATAAACTTCTGGCATACAGACAAGCTAAAAACATACTGATAGCAATAAAGAGTTTTTGGT
Source organism: Trichonephila clavipes (assembly GCA_019973935.1). Classification (NCBI taxonomy): domain Eukaryota; kingdom Metazoa; phylum Arthropoda; class Arachnida; order Araneae; family Nephilidae; genus Trichonephila; species Trichonephila clavipes. The sequence goes on from BMAU01001132.1 coordinate 1,541,567, forward strand.
ACTTACGAATTAGTGTCACCGCAGCCAAATTGGAACCACACAAATGATGCCAATTTTCACCAAAATTTGACTGGTTAGGTTTTCCCCCACATATAAAACACATTAGAATCTAGATATCAAAACAAAAAGTTTTGATATCAAGGCGCGATTCACGTGGTATTAATTTTGTTGCGTTGATGCTAATACGTATAAGTACCGATTTTCTGTATTATAGTTTGTGTTTCTTAAAGTAATTGGTATGCCGATGTAAAAGATACAAGAAACAAAAATGTCACTTTACGTGGGTTAAGTATTATTTGATCCAAAATATCAATCGCAATAAAAAAGACGATTAAAACTGAACATTAAAGAAAATCATCCTAATGTATTTGATAGGGGTGGGCTAAACCTAATAGGTAAATTCCTATTATAGCCCACCCCTTGGCGAAGATTTTTTTCAAGTCGCGCCAAAATGGCGCCGCGCGTTTTTCAGTCGCGTCCAGGCAAAAGGGAAAAACATTTCGTCTTGTCTGAAGGAGCAGGAATGGAAAGCCCAACTTGGCGACAAAAGAAGCACAAAAGCCGGGGGTGGGCTATATTAGGATCCAACCGATTACGAATTAGTAATAATTAAATAAATTTATTTAATGCTATTGTACAGTAAAATTGCACCAAACTGAATCAAAGAAATAGAAATAATATTCCCAAATTTTTTTTCTTCTATTTTCATAAGACTATAAATTCATGTGTTATAGTTTTTAAAAGCAGAAGTGTAAACCAATTTCAAATAAATTTAAAATTTAAGAGAAAGAGAATGAAAGTGAGAGACAGAAAGAGTGTAGTATGGGGGGCACTTTTTGATTTGGGGATTTTTCTTCGGATTTGACAATTTTTATCTAAATGTCATGGTGAGATATCGAATTCATTCTAAAATATGTAATAAATAATTCCGAAAAAAGTACCTTGGCGACCACTTTTAGTCGCCTAAAAAAAGAACTGCGCCAAATGGCCCCCCTATACTACAATTTAACCGAGGCAGATTATGTATAATTTTCAAATAAGTTGATCCATTCTTTTAAAAAAATCGATCAACATTACTTGAGTTATCGAGATTAACGCACAAATATATAATAATTAACTTACTTTTAAAAAAGGAAGTATAAAAACAAAATCCTAAGTGTAATGCTAAGTAACCTGAAATAAAAGTAATGATATCAGCTATTGCAAGTGAAGTTATGAATGTTGACTTCTTGTCTGTTTGGTTAGCTAAATTTTGGGGCTCATGCTACAACTATGTATAAACATAAAATCTCTGAAATATAAAAGCAAACAATAAAATTTCTGTAAAATGATTAAAGCACGGATTTAATAAATCCTGTAAATATATAAATACCGAAATAATAAAACATTGCTTTTTTTTTTAACAAATACTTTATTTTTCACAAAATAAGATTTAATCAGATATCTTCGAAATAGAATTGAAGATTCATGTGAACTTTAAATTAGACAAAAAGGAATCGATTTTAAGAAAAATAAATTTAAAAGAAAGAAAAATAAATTTTATTTCTAAAAATTAGACTTTTTTGTACTTAGTAATAAAGTAAGTAATTAAAACCTAAGTACTTAAAAATTATTTTTTATAAGGTTATTTTTTATTTTTAAAAATAACAAAGAATTTTCATAAAATAATAATCTAAAAATGTTAAGATAGCATTATATTAAACTTAATAAACAAATTATTAATTAATTCCTGGGCACAAGCCCTTCTAACAGACTATATTTCATTATCCAATCAAGCATTGCTTGTAAATTGGATATAACAATGGGATATATAATTCAGATCCAGATTCAGGTTTAACTATATAAGAATCTCAATAACAATTTTTTAAAAAATATGAAATATATGTGTATTGAATTAATAAAAAGATCATTTGATTTTTATATGCTAAAACACATTGTTAACGTTTTACTTTGAGAATGCGAGGATGAGATAAAGACCTTCTATTAAATAAATAATACATACAGGCATGAAATGCTTATTGATGTAGCTGTAAGTTCTATATATAACAGAATAGTTGTAACACATAATTAAAATGTTAAAAATATTGAATACTTTTCTTCTTGAATAGGTCGACAGCCTTGGGTGAGTTCCTGGTATTCTCCATGCATATTTACTTTTGGCAACTATTTTCCAGTTTTTAACTTTTAAAATATTAAGATCTTTTTCGATACAATCAATTCATCTTAGCAGGGGGCTGCGCCGCAGTCTTTTTTCCATGGGCTTTGCCAGAAAGATTTTACTGTGATGGAAATACTTATACTTCTGCAAAAATTAGAAAGAAAGGGTTTTGATATAATTTTTTCTTGGGTACCTGGACACGTGGGTATACTTGGTAATGAACTGGCTGATAACGCTGCACGATCCATGTCTGATCACATGCAGCAGTCTGTTTGTTACCAGGATATAAAAACTTCTAGACAGCACTATATCCATCAAATATGGCTAGAGACTTGGGATCAACAGGTCATCAACAAAATACATAGCATTCATCCTTCCATTGCTCATAGGGCAGCAGTACCAGTACGAAGACATGATGTCCGCTAGACTCGACTTCGTATCGGACACACCCGTCTGACGCACAGACTTTTGCTGCTAGGAGAGAGTCCCCCAGTATGCGACTTTTGTCAATGTGACCTTTCCATTTTACACATTTTAAAAGAATGTCCGAAATATTCATTTAAAAGAAACACCTTTTTTAAAACCAATCTTTTAACTTTGACTGATTTGGTTGGGGAAACTCCCCATCCAAACCTTTTTGCATTTTTACACTCAATTGATGTTTTACATGAAATTTAATTTTCTTAAGGACTTTATTGTACCATTAGATTCTTTTTTTTAAAGGGATATCTATAAAATTTTACATTTACGCACTTTTAAATACTTTGCTTAATTTTATATTTTCCTTCTGACATTTTAAAATACATTTATATATTTATATATATATTTATTGTGTGTATATATATTTTTAAAATTTTAATATACTAGCGAATGTGTGGCGCAATATAGCCAAACTTGGCTCTTGCGACAAAAAAAAACCAATCAATCAATCAACCAGAAAGATTTTCTTACAGTTACGATATTCCTATTCATTCTAGTCAGATGACCAACCCATTTAAGTCTCAGTGACTTGACGAATTTTACAATATCAGGTTTCTAGTAAATTTTATAGAGTTACAAATTAGATCTTTTTCTCCATGATCCATTCACTTGGACTCCACCAAGAATGCAACGTAAGATCTTTCTCACGAAAATTCCAAACCTTCCTCATCACGTAAAGTCAATGCCTAAGTCTCTGATGTATAAGTCAGGATAGATCTTATGACTTTTGTAAAGAAGCAATTTAGTTCTTTATTTGAGAAAACTGGATTTTAAATAACTCTTCAGGGGATTAAAGAAAAAAATTGTTGTTGTAGATTACTAAAAGGTTGTTATTGTAATGTAAAACATCTATTTGCAGCAATGATTCTTTTATAAATTTCTATTGCCAGCTCATTTTTATTATTTATCTCCGTTCCTAAATAAGTAGCACTATCAATTGTTTCAAATTTATAATTGACAAATTCTATGCGACTAAGTTGTAAGTCAGACTTTAAGCAAGGTAAATATTTAGTTTTATATTTTCATTTACAGATAAGTTTATTCTTTCAGCACTTTGTTTTAATGTCATAAATGCCTGTTTGAGAGCTGGTGATTGCATACTCATTTAGTGCATTGTAGAGGTTCATGCAAAATTGAAATTGAAATGGGTTTTTTTAAAGAATTATGCATGTATTTAAGAAAAAAACATTGGAATGATTGCTAACGAGGTATTTCTCGAAGTCTCTTGGCACATAATTTTGAACTACAGTCAAGTTATCAAGACATTTGAGCTGGCATCTCACTTTTCAAATTCTCACACCCGCCAATGCAAGGACTTTCAGTTGCAACAGATCGAAAAATACATCAGCCTCACTTAAGTGGCATCAGAGTTGAACCTTGACAGCAAAAGTAGCTGCGGATACGAACTCGCGATGAATAAAAAAGATTGAAAATACAGGGTGAGGCGTGGGAACTTCCTGTTTTGAAAATGCAATAAAACACACTACATGTTTATCATTTGACTTTATAATTATTTTCCACCTACAACACAACATTGGAACTTTAAATTTACACAGTTTTAAACACAACGTTTGTTAAGTTATCCGACTACGTTCGGAACCGTGATTTTAAAAATGCGCATAAATGGATAATTATCATGATATTTAGTGTCACTTAGATTAGAATACATGTATAAAAATGTTTTAAGAACATTTTGAGAAAAAAAATTGTTTAAATATAATATTTTGGCAAAAAATTAACTTAGAATAAACTTTTTTCAAAACGTTCTCCTTTCATAAAAAATGCTTCTATAATAAAATATTTTGCTTATATAAAGTAAAGACTTCTCCAGAGAGTCTGAACAAGGACTTTTGAAAAAATTCACATTATTTTCAGAGTTACCACGAATTAAAATAACTATTTGAGTTTTTCCTTAAAATTGCTCCTCTCTGTTGCAATAAAATATGGATAAATCCACACTTCTAAGATATATATTTCAAAAATTCGAAGTTCAGTCTGTGTACAGAGATCTGAGCTATATACAGACAAAATATTATTGTAATAGAAGCATTTTTCACAAAAGGAAAATACTTTGAAAATGGGTCATTCTATGTTCATTTTTTGTCAAAATAGTGTACCTAAATAATTTTTTACTGTACTACTATTCTTAAAACAAATTTAAATAAGTTTTCTAATCTAAGTAACACTAAAAATATCATAAATATCCAATTATACGCTTTTGCAAAATCATGGTTTCGAACGTAGTCGCATACCTTAAATGTCACTCTCCATTTTCAATACACTGAAACAGTCGATGTCGATAACTTTGAGTCACCTTTTCAAGTATATCGACCGGGATATTGTCCATTTCGGCTCGGATGTTGCTCCTTAGGTCTTCCAGAGTCTTGGAGCGATCTTTGTATATAACCAGGGGCTTGAGATAAGCTCACAGGAAGTACTCAGGAGGGGATAAATCAGGTGAGGTACAGGTTAGTTTACTTCCCCTCGCAAGGAGATCAGTCATTTGGGGAAGGCTGCTATTAAAACACCCATGGAAACCCTGGAGGTGTGGACTGTGCCCAGGGGCGTAGCTACCGCCGTATCAGCCTTATCAATAATACGGGGCCCCCAAGCTGCAGGGCCCCAAAATGTGTAACTACAGTCGAACTAACAGGGTTTTCATATCTTAAAAGGGCCCCTGGAGGAATTTTGATACGGGGCCCTATCAGAACTAGCTACGCCAATGGCTGAGCCCCCGTCTTGTTGTAAACACACGTTGTCAAGATCCTTTTCTTGGAAAGCGGGTAAGAAGAATTGTTGGATCATTGTCACATACTGTTCTGAATTGACACAGGAACTCGTTCCACATTTTCAAGTGTTCTAATGGTCTTCGGAGGTCTTTCTTTGAAGACACTCTCCGTTGCTTGGAAGACATCCGTTCACATGAAAACACATTTCCGATCAAGAACACGACCTTGATGAGGAATATCGAAGTGACGACGAAAGGCAAGTTGCACTGCGATCACCGACCGACTGTTCGAGAAATCCATGGCAAAAGCACACTGTTGCCTCGACCACAACATGTTTGAGACTGAGACGGGAGGGAGCACAAATATCCCACTCCACCCCTTCCACCGAATCCCCTCCAACGCACCTCTCCACCTTATGAAGTTCACTGCAAAATGTTCAAAACAGGAAGTTCCCGCGCCCCATCCTGTAATGCAAGAAAAATAAATTCGAATTTAACATAGCTTTGTAGCATGTTTTGCAGTCGGTGTTTATTTTTGTTCTATATAAATAATGTATCAACGAACGTTTAAAAATTTTATAGTATAAACCTACATTTTTTATTAATAAAAATATAAAAATAAGGAAAGAATATGTGAAATATTTTTTGAAAACAGAAAAAAAAAACCCACATTTTCTGTTAAAGTCATTTTGTGTGTCTTTCTTTCTTTCTTTTTTTTTTAAGAATCTGCAATTGCTCTTACTAATTTTTCTCTTTTGACTTTAACTTAAAACTATCTTTTATATTGTGATAAAATGTTAAATACAACACAAAATTAAATAGTTCTTTTTCCACACAGAGAGGGCTTTTTTATATTCTGTAGTATTTTTAAAGTTTAATGATACATTTATTTAATATAAATCACGAATTCTTATTTTGTGCATTTAACATATTCGATACTATGAATTTCAATATTTTGGAAAAAACATAAATCCTTTCCTTTATAAATCTTTAACTGTCTTATTAATTCATCAAAACTATAAATCAAGCACGTGTACGGAGACTGAAAATTCTACGACCTAGTTTAAATAAACAAAGAAACGAATGAAAAAAAGATTTTTAAACGTTCCATTGTTACTAGTGTAAAGAAGTTCAAAAATATTCGACATTTTCCAACAAATTTCTGTTTTGTGAACGAAAAACACAAGGACACTTTTCCGTTTAAATATCCCCCATTTCATTGTTAAAAGATTTTTTTTTTTCTATTGTGAACAAAGAAAATTTTTCTCATCAAAAGCTTCATTTAGTCATCTCTTAACATGAGTTTTTTGCTGTCCTTATCTTTGTCTGATTCTATCAGTAACATATACCATAAATTATATTCTAACAGACGATTTCGTAACATTCCATTTAGGGTTATAATTGCTACGGCATTTTCCTTGTCCATTGTAACATTACGATGCTCAAAATACGTGATTGTTCAATTAATCATATTAAATTGTCTGACATATGTTATTTTTTATTCTTATTAAAAATATCTCTTAGCCAGTTAATCCATAGCACGAATGTGAGTTACAACACTTATTATCTCAGGTAGCCAATCAGTTTTGTAAATGTAAGTGCTTAATCTGTAAGCATCGATATTTTTTTTTCAATTATGTAATTCTATACGTCTATCGATTCTCTAATTATGTTATCTGTTATTGTATAACAGAGCATGTTCATTGTTAAACCGATAAAAAAGTAAAAGTACTGAATTTTTTTTCTCCGCATTTATCTTGTCACAGTTATTATTAAAACAATGAATGTTTTGAAAGTGTTATTTCCAAAATAGGTGTAAGAACTTTTTCTTCTCAAACAGTTTTATTATTGAATTACAGTATATATTTTTATTAATTATCGATTTATCCTGTTCATTGAACTCAAATACTTTTATTGATATTAATGCTGGAATGAGCAATGAAAAATTGCTTAAAAGTTTTAATAGCATTGCTGTATCAATTTATAATTTAAGAATAGTATAAGAACTAAACACAACCTGACTTTCAATGAGTTTAATAAAATACACGTGCATGGACAAAATATTTCTTTTGAATCTGCTATAAAATAATTGGGTACTTATGTATAATCGCAACGTTTTGGCGACATTGTATGAAACGAAGCACATTGTTGCCACTTCAGAGCGTCGGGGTTGTCGACGAGTTATTAATAGAGTTGGCGATTGTTGCGGTAATACGTTAGTACCGATAATTGTTGTAACAATTTCAAAATGTTTGAACACCTATTACAAACTTAGATGATATTAAGTGATGCAGTTTTCTCGCTCATTATTTCAACCCACTCAGTCAGTAAATAAGATTTTCATGTATTCAAGCGCTATAAGATTTTATTCTTGTAAGAGACCAATTTAATGTGACGTCACAGTCGCATGATGACAGCAATCATGTGTTTCCAATCAATCAGTTCATTCATGTGACATCTCAATCACATGATAAAGGCAATATTGCAGTTCCAGTCGTTCGGTTCATGTGCTTCGCTGTTGCCAACGTTTGCATTTTGCAGAAACTTTCTTTTAAAATAGTACATATTTGTTAATCGTAATAATGCCCATACAAGGTGGGACACAAAAAGAAAACGAGACTAAGTGTGTAGCTTGAAAAAAGAGTGAAGTTGGCAACAACTGTTTTGGTGATGTCATCTCATACCCCTCCTCTATGCATGTGACAAGTTTCTCCTGAATCGATCGCACCAATTGGGAGTACTGCCTCATTAAGTGAACATGTGCAACTGTATTCAGCATGACTGTTGCACCAAGACAATGCACCCCTTTACACGGCCCTATCAGTTAAGTAGTTTCTGACGAGCAAAAATATTACTGTGATAGGGTATGATGGCTTATTCACATGATTTGACCCCAAGCAACTTTTTTTTTTAAAATTTCCTACTGTGATGGGGCTTTACGGAATTTTCTATTAATCCTCTTGGGGAATCTTTGGGGCCATCAATTGAGTTATTTCACAGCCATCTCTCTCAAGAAGAAACCTTGATATGAAGATTAGCTAGTATACATACAGTGGGAGTTAAGTAATCGAGGGGAGAAGGAAAAGGAGCGGAGTTGCTGAACGCAGTGCTGTTACGGTAAGGATCGGGATTTAGACGCGTGATTATAGGACGGGCTTTATAGTTATTAAAATAAATTAAGAAGGCTAGGATTCTTAAGATAACTTTGAGTAAGGTGAAGCGATTAGGATTTCATGCGCTTATTCACATAAGATTTTGAGCTACGTTATATCACTCTAAATTTTCCATCTATAGTTGGCTTGTCTTTGATTATATTTGGTAATAATAAATTAGATTTCTCCTGGCTAGCTTGGGTCATCAATCTTTTCCCCCTTAAGATTTAGGTCGAGTAGATGAAGAGATGGTTTCCCCAAGCGGGAGGCCATTATGCTACAGTTGAATCTTGCTTAAAGGGTGCCCATTTTACCTCAGTTGAAGAGGTTCAGGCAAAAACAGAGAATCTCCTAAAAGGCTTGCCAAAAACCTCGCTCCCGAACTGTTCCAACAATGGCAGCGCCGAATGCAGAAGTGTGTGAATGCTGAAGGGAACTATTTGAAGGTGATACTGTCACGGAGAACTAATTCTGCAAGTACAATGATTTATTGGACCAGTCTCGGTTTTTTTTGTGCCACACCTCGTATGTGAACAAAATGCACTTGAATTAAAAGTAAAGAGTGTTTTTTTCCAGGTATAGAAGTTTAAGTTGGCATTACTTTCCAAGATGGCGACCTATTTAACAGCTGTCAAGTGATTTATTCTCAGTTTGGTTTGGCAATTCAAAACGATCATCAAGCAAGGCGTAGATTCGTCGAATGAGCCCAAAACGAGATGGCCGTTGTTCCCGATTTTCATAAGCGAATTTTGTTTAGCGATGAAGCGCACTTCTGGTTGAATGGCTGCGTCAACAAACAAAACTGCCGCATTTGGAGTGAAGCTAATCCACAAGTGTATGTCGAAACACCGTTACATCCAGAAAAACTGACTGTTTGGTGCGCTTTATGGGCTGGTGGAATCCTTCTTCAAAAACGATGAAGGCCACAACGTTACAGTCAATGGTGATCGGTATAGAGCCATGATTAGAAACTTTTTCATTCCGGAATTGAACAATCATGATGTCCAGGAACTGTGGTTCCAACAAGACGGCGTAACATGTCACACAGCTCGTGCCACAATCGATTTATTGAAAGACACGTTTGGTGACCGCCTAATTTCACGTTTTGGACTTGTGAATTGGCCTCCAAGATCTTGTGATTTAACACCGCTAGACTATTTTCTGTGGGGCTATGTAAAGTCATTGGTCTATGCGGATAAGCCACAAACGCTTGACCATTTGGAAGACAACATTCGCCGTGTTATTGCCGATATACGGCCACAAATGTTGGAAAAAGTCATCGAAAATTGGACGTCCAGATTGGACTACATCCGAGCCAGCCGTGGCAACCCTACGCCAGAAATCATAGTTAAAATGTAATGCCACAAGATTATCTTTCGAATAAAAAAAAATTCATGTCAATCGAAGTATACATCGTTGTATTATTGCAAATTAAAGTTCTATACCTCTAAAAAAAACACCCTTTAGAAACATAATAGAAGAAATTTTATTTCAAAATTTTTTGAAAGCCCTTATGGAGAACCTTAATACTTGAACATGTTTACCTAATTATTAAATTGGATTTTTTATCTGAATTTTACAAATAGAACAACAAGTGCAAATCTAATGTCAATCTTAAATTCATTGGCGAACACGTGATTATATTTTTCACGTGACCGTCTTGAATTCAGCCCATTAAAAGAGTTCCTTCCCCTTTGGACTCAATTACAAGATACCACAAAATGTCTCAGCCAATTGAATAAAGAAGCTCAAATTTAAATGGTAAGACTGTCAAATCAGCTAATAAAAAGTATGTTTTGCAATGAAAATAATGCAAAGTAAATTTAGTAGAGTCCTTTGAGACTTCTGCTGTTTCCATATTGTGATTTATTCCTATCTGTTGTTAGTACCTTTTAATTTTACTATAGCGTTGATCAGTTAATTAATTGAATAATTACTAATGATATAGCTTATTCCATATTCATAGCTTAGATAAGGGTTTTAGAATAACTAGCATAAAGCAAGGGTAAAAAATATGGTTTTTTTTAAACTGGAAGGTTTACATAATTTTGTCCACATAATCTTTGAAGACAGCTGTAATTTCTTCAAATTAAATTTTATTTAAAATTTTTTAGCATACTTAAAAGTATACCTTTTTTTTAAAAAAATATTACTATATTATACATATTGATCTTAGAATTCTTTCTTCCTAATGACTACTTTGATTTAAAACTATTTTCCTTCATTAACAAACAGTTTGAACAAGATGCATGTTCAGATGAAAAGTAAATAAATAAAAGTCCAAATTATAAATTCGTGATGTATTATGCATATCAACTTATATGTATACGTATTATCCCTAGATACATATTATAAATGCGAAAGTTTGTGAAGATGTTTGGCCGTCTTTCACGCAAAAACAACTGAATGGATTTTAATGATACTTTACAGTAATATAGTTTATACATCAGAATAACACATAGGCTATAATTTATAGCATAGGCTATAATTTATAAAGATATTGTGTGAAGTGTACAAAATATAACGATATTTGTCAAGTAGGAAAAAATTCTGCCATTGCAAGCAATTCTTGCGTGCGCTGCAAAAAAGCCCACGTTAGCATATATCTATTTTTTGTTTGTGAAGAAACCCTTTTTGTTTTGGCTACGCAAGGCGCTCGCTTCTAATTAATTCATGTTATCAGCATAATCCCTAATTTTTTTTTTCAGAATAAAACTAAGTTTTGAAGGGAGAGGTTGTTATAAATCTCTCTTTATTTAAATGTTTTTTTATGATTTTATTATGCATATTTGGTAGAAAGAAATTGATCTTTTTTCAAAATAAATGCTTTTATCGGTTCTGGTACTTAAAGTAAATAAACTTTTTCTCTTTCACACTACATCAATTGGACAAATTTTCAAAATTTGTTTGTGGTTAGTAGTTAATTATACCGCTATAATTTTAATTGAATAGGAAGATATTGCATTTTTAAGTATAAAAATAATTATAACTACTGTAATGTATTTTTTGGAGTGAGTGAATATTAACGTCACACTGTTCAGCTACACGAGGGCTTTTGGCAACGGACCACGTAATTTTGAGCCATGGTTAAGTTTCTTGGACGACACTTGAGCTGGTACCCCCTTCTCCTAACTACCACACCACACCAACTTAGAAGGAATATTCTACCAATACATAGCAGGAATATTCTTTGAAATCCACTCTTCCAAGATATATGGCAGCACGGGTTCTATGATGAGTATTTTAGCGGGGAAGGTGAATAGTTTTGTAGCAGATATTGCGTTTTCAGCTGACGGCGTTTTCAGCGGATTGCAAAGATTATTATTTTTGCCCCGAAAACATTGTTTATGTCAAAATATAAGTGTCTTATGTTTTTGTATGTTAATGAAGATCTTAGAAAACGATTTGGCTATTTATTTTAAGTGAAAGGTGTACATAAATAATTTTACAGTGGAATATCTTTAAATAATTTATTAGCTCTAACGCATTAAATTTCCCAAAGTGGAGTATTTTGTTTATGTATATCCCTTAATTTTGAATGTAGTGATCTAAAAAAAATATTGTATGAAAAAAACTGCAGTAAATCATAATGCGGTGGATAAAGTATTAACGTGCATCGCCCCCCTACATGGCGGGTTTTACAAAGCTCTAATAAAGCTCGAGCTATGAAAGTAGCTAAACATTTGCCAACTTGACTCTATCATTAACATTTCGCTATGTTTTTCATTGAATCGCCATTATAATTTAAGAAACGGCGTTACTTGCGAATATTACAATTTTAACATAAAATAAATACAAGAGAAAGTAATATTAATGTATTACAATTTCAGATATAAATTATTTACTCTATTTTAAGCGTTCATTACACAAAACTTTTAACAATGTCTTACTTTTGCTGAGCAGAGATCAGCTTAGGGAGGTATTTTCAAAAATCGACCCTCAAGAGTGTTACGGGGAGTTATAAATAAAAAAAAAATCCTTTTTATCAGCTATTAGATCTACATACTTAGAATTTAACAAATTTGTTTCTTTTCTTTTCTTTTTTTTTTGTTTAGCTGAGATATGCAAAAAGCTGTTTCGTTTAATTTGAAATTCACGTAAAATTAACTCATTAAAAACTTCTTTATCCTTCAATCTGTGTTGTTTAATTTTTCAGTTTACCCGTGCGAAGAACGGTTGTACCAGCTATATATATATATATAAAGTTTCCGCTGAAGGGGAAGGTTGAGATCTCGCAAAACGCTGTTTTTAACCCTGTTTCACTGTCCTAAGCCAGTGACAGCTCGGGAAACCATAATAGTTTTTTCCACTCTAGCTATATTTCTCTTTTTTGGTTTGTAATGGTTCCATGTTTTTGATTCTTTCGGTTTGTTCTTAAGATGTTTTTAGGATTTATTAGTCTTCTTAATTTATTTACTGATATATATATATATATATATACTGCATCTTTTAAATTTAAAAATATTGTAAAACTAGGCAGTTGTTTTCTGTTTTTTGCAATCAATGTGTTACATCTATTTAGAGCTACAGAATAGTAGACGAAGCAGTTTGGAACCTTCCCGGCGCCCTAGGCACTTCAATAGCTATGCACCCCCTATTTGCAGTGCACCCCTTTCCTCCTTCTGTTCTTACTTTTCCTATTTTGCTTCCAGAGGGATTTTCCCTTAAATTTCTTACTCTTTTTTTCTTTCTTTGTTTTTGCTGTTAGAATAGTTTTTCGATTATCCACCCCCGATGGACTCGCCGTATGATGAACTGACAGTCGTAAGAAAAGAATAATGGTATGGTTTTGCAACTCTTGTTCATTTTTTACTTTACGGCATCACGGACCACCTACCCTTTTGTAAATTAGTACAGTAAATTAATGAAATCGTTTGCAATTACAGTATAGAGTATTAATTATTGTTTGAACTGTTTTCAACTTGTTTATTATCATCTTTTTCATCACTTATCGCTTTATTATCTTTTAATTTGAGGAAATATATATATATATATATAAATCTACAATGTATTTGCCTGTTACCTGCTCTTGTTTTAAAAAATAAATCCTTTTTAATAATAGAAACGTCTTTTAGATTAAAATAGACTTTTATTTCATCAAACAGTTACAATTGATTTTACTATAATAAATAATTTTTTTAATAAAATTCCGAATAGCATTATGCATATCCTTTACTATGGATGGTACATGATTCTATGTGTGTGCGACTTTCGTTTCGCCTCCTCTTTTTCTGTTTGGAGTGTCCAAAAAGCAAGAGGCAGTCACAGAGATGTTTTTTAAAGTTTAAAAAAGATATTCAGGACGGTTAAGGTAAAGGGAAATGTGTCCTAAATCATTTGAGAATAACAGCACAGTCGAATTTTAAATATGAGTAACGAAAGATCCATTCAAAAGGAACTCCGTAATTTTCAAGAAAATGGAAACACACACTGTAATATTTTAAACATTATTTGATCATTACATTATTATATTATATAAACATTATTATATTACCTGTGTCTGTATACATGAAAAATATTGAAAACAATAATAATAATTCATTCTGTTTTAAATTTTCACTCAATAAATGTTTTTTTGTTTCCAAATCTGATATAAAGGTATATGTTTTTATGTGTGGCCCGCGAGGTTATAATGTTTTTCCGAAGTGGCCCGCAAGGACATTTGGGTTAGACACCCCTGCTATAGAGAACAGCATATTTCGTGATTATCTGAGTTCATCCGTTTTTTCTAGTGTATAAAATGTGTTTTGCATATTTTTCCTCCTATATAACCTAATACTAAATGAACTATCTCTTTATTTGTTAAAATAAAAAAATAATATCGATGGAATATTTTGAAATTTTTAAAACACTATTTTATAAACAGATATACGAAACACGATGTTGCTCATTTTAACGAAAATAAGCTTCTCATTTAGTTAAGGCTCTCGTACATTTGGTGAAGACATCCAGAAAAATAGCAATGGTCTGAAAGGATCTTAAACATAATATGAATCAAAAATATGCTTATAATGTATCAAAATTGTAGATATATCCAACAGTTCCGATTTTCAAAAGAAATAGAAAACATTTGTTTTAAGAAAATAAAATTAAAAAAAAATCGGAATTTATTCTAAAGATTGCGGTTGAAGTCCAAAAGATAGCATGTTCCGCGGATCTTACTAGACTACTGGGCGTGTGTGTGATAGAATGCTCTAATTACTAATTACTATAAATAAATTGTACTAAACTCAATTCATGACCAGTCAGATAGTTTTTTTTTTAGGTTTTTAATGACATTCTCTATTTACACATATTTACATGAGTTTAATGAGTTATGCCTGTTAATCCTAAAGGCTAACAAAACTATTGAGTTAAGCAAAACATTAACATAGTTACGGCAAAACAAAGGCAGAACTGGTTCAGAACCGAAACTAAAAAAACATTTTATATACACAGAGAAAGGGGGAGCGCCATCTCTATTGCGCTTTTCGGAACAGCATGTGGTCGAAGGTTTTAGCTAGGTGTGTGAAGCATTGAATCCCATTCATCATGTTTTTCACCTGTACATGACAGGCGAAAGAAGCCCAGTGGTTGTGTTGTGGTGCATCATGCTTCCACGCCATAGGTTCGGGGTTCAAATCCCAGACTGAGCAAGGTCGACTCAGCCTTTCATCCCTTCAGTGGGTTGATAAATGAGTACCAAGCTTGCTTGGGAACTAAACATTGGAGATTTCTCGTCACTTGACCGGAACATCTGCGTATGCACCTCCGCGCCTAAGGTCACGTATACTGAGATGGGCACAGTAGGCCTTGGCCCTCATGGGCTGTTGCACCTGTTGGGTTTAGTTTATGACAGGTGAAAAACATGATGAATGACAAAAAAACTTGTTATGTGGATTAGGATTAATTAACTTTAATAAGAGTAAAAATAACTATATGAGTTAAAAAATTATTAAATTATTAGAAAAATTGGGGAACATACATTAGAATATAGAAAAATCAAACCCAAGGTGGGCGGTGGTTTGCTCAGCCAATCAGGGCACAGCGCGAAGACGAGATAAAAAAATCAGAGAGCAAAGTTGCTGAGCTGAGAAGAAGTGATCTGATTGGCCGTTTGCAAGAGGTCTGAAAGAAGAGGCGATTTGTAAAAGTTGGAAATTTAGGAGTTGGTAAAAAACAAATACAATAATTATGCAAAGATTTCCAGTGCTAAGATTTAAAAGTCTTACGAGAGTTGTTGATAAATTGTTTTACTAACGAAGGCTATAGGGGTGTCGGACCTCGTAACTTCGAACCACAGTCAAATGACGAGGGAAAGAGACTACATGAGAGTTATTCAACTTTCTTTTTAAAAAATTACACGTTTATATATGTTAGAGTTCTATAAATGTTTTTGAATTTGATATTTTAAAATTAGCAATGTTTCGATATGCTTTCTCCCCCCGTTTCTATGTGCCGCCCATCCGGTATAGGGGTTAGCGGCGCTGACTGCGATGCCGTAGGGCCTGTGTTTGAATCCCGGAGAAGGCATGGATGTATAATGCCTTCGCGGCATGGGGGTACTTTAAATAGCAGTCGAGCCGCAAGTCCTCTCGTGAGATTGGTGGAAAGGGAAAAGAGGTGGGAGGTCCCTGCCCCCACCCCCTTGGGTGGTCTCCTTCAAAATTGGGGTGGAACCGAGAAAAATCGTACTATCACCTGAAAGGTGCTCAAAGATAAGGCTAACGACAGGGTAAAAATCTAGCCCATAGCCACGAAGAATTTCGCGGACCTTAACTGATGTTACTGTCGATCAGGTGGCATAAGCAACAACAGCAACTTTTCCCCTTCCATTTTCAAAAATCTGATATGTATTTTAATAATTTGTGAATTGGCTGACAAGTTTTTAAAAATATTTAATAACTTAAGAAAGAGAATGAAATAAAGGAGAAAATATTTGTTATTAATTTTTAGGGTGTTTATCAATCAATAACAATCCTTTAGGAATGGAAAGAGGAACGTAAATTCCATAGAATTAGTATCACGCTCACAAAATTCAAAATAGTTGACTAACTTAAACATAACTAATAAAGAAATCGACATAGCTATTATAAAAAATAAATTATTTTAATACACCAACTAGAGGTCCTTATTTTTGTAGGAAAAACATTCATGACTTCTTGCAAGTCGTGTAAAATCTCCATTAAATTCATGAAATTTTCCTTCAATGTATACATCATGAGTATCCCTTCATAGCGATGATGGGTAATAAATATTATTCCAAACGTATGCTTGAAATATTTCACGTTCGATTGCACAAATTTGCTGACCCATCCGGTCAAAAGCCTTTCTCAGATCATCTTCCCATTACAGAAAAAGGGCAAAAAACTGTCATTACTCTAAACGAATCTTGAATTTAACGATGGAGAAAGATTATTCACATTGATATAGACATTAGAGTATTTACAAGGAAACCAAGGAATACGGAAAAGAAGAGAGAATCATGCAAAATAAGACGTTCCATTGCTCGTGTTCTTTTTTTTTTCTTTTATGAGGGAAAGCGAAAGTTTTTTACTCTCACGAGGGTTTCGTGAAAGTCGTGCGTGCGTTTACCCTTCGCTGGTCCTCGTGGTAAAGTCTTTTTGGCCCGGAGAGTATTTAGAAATGTATACGTTTGTGTGAATAACGCAAGAGAGTAAATTTGCTGTGTGTTCTGAAGCTCGTGACAGCCTTAGGGATTTGAAAAATATTTTAATTTCGATGATTTACGTTGTAATTTCTTGCAACAAGGTCGAGATAAGTATTTTACAATTTGATTGCTATTTGAATGTTTCTTGTGGATTATGTTTTTAAAAAGTAAGATTAGCTTCCATTAAATAAAAAAAATTGCCCCGAATTGAACATTAAAGTTAGAATGTGTACATTTTTATACATGACGCTATGAGAGTATAAGGGATTTTTAGCTCTGTTCAGAAAATTGCCAAATGCCCATACTTGTTTCGAATACTTTCTAAAAGTGTTTCAATGGATCAGTTCCAGAAATTGTTTTTCTTGACAATAAAAAATGACTTATTCTATTTAAATAATTTTTAAATAATCATCTACAAATAGAAAAATTTCATACATTTGCGATTTATTCCGTTGATGCGTTTCATTTTTAAACGAACCCCTTATTTTTTCGATTAATAATTTCTGTCATTCAGGTAAAATTCGTTTTCATACGATTACTGTCAAATATAGGTCCTTTTCGATATAAACGCGAAAAAATTAAGTGTATGAATATGAAAATGGATTGTTTCTATTTTAAATATAATTTATGCATGAGATTAAGATCATGATAAAAGGATGTACCCCTTGGAATTAAATCAAGCAGAACAAAAAACATTCCATAGCAAAAGTTATTTGTTTAAGCGGGGACTTTATTCGCAGCATACTGACAACAGAATAAAAACTTAGAATTCTTTTATTCTTCAAATTGTAAGGCAGGTGCCCGTGGGGTCTGCCCTACTTCTATATTATCCTCGCGACCTACAGATGTGGGAGTGAATGAAGAATCAGACGTTGCCATAATCTTAATATCTATTTATTAATATCTTAACTTAAACAATATGCAATTATAGTATTAATATTCAAACCAAGTGAATCTGAGGTGAAGAGACACACAATACGTATTACCAAATAATCGCGTAACTGACACCACTATGTCTAACTTTACCGACTAATCCTAAACTCAAGAAATACTCAGTTCTTCGTAGTTTAATTAGATGTTCTTACCGCTTTATCTTGGGTAAGCAGCAATTCGCTTGAATCCTAACTGACGTCGCTTTAGCTCGTGTGGAATGGTATCCACCTTTAACTTGAACGCACAGGCACTGATATAATAAATCTTGGATGCGGGATTTCCTCTCACTTAAGTTTTAACACTTGTAACCATATACCTCATCTATTCTCTTCCCATGCCCCCCTCCCCGCGTACGCAAAACTTCTACTATTTATAAGATTCTTAGTTTGCATATTTCACGTTTCACTTCTTGAGTTGGCTGGAAAGAATTGCCATTCTGGTCCCAAAGAAACCCAAAAGGAGTTTTAATGGAAATCGCGATGAGCCCGTTACAAAATATCAGGTTGATTGATTGATTGAATATTAACGTCGCACTGTTCAGCTACACGAGGGCTTTTGGCGACGGACCACGTAATTTTGAACCATGGTCAAGTGACGTGGACGACACCTGAGCTGGCACCTCCCTCTCCTAACTACCCCACCACACCAACGGGAGGACGTTTCAGCTCTCGACAGATTTAACGTGCATCGCTGCCCTACACGGCGGGTCTTTAGTGGAACTGGGGTCGAACCCGTGACAAAGCAAGCCACGGTCCGATACCTATACCACTCGGCTACCGCGGCCACACAAAATATCAGGAACACTGAATTAAAGAATGCTGGAAATCATTTCATTTTCGAACATATATAATTTATTAGAACATTTATTTATCCAACGCTCGTACTTGGCTTCTTGACCATTTGACGCCAAGCCTCCCAGTACCGACCGACGATGTAGTAGTCAGGTATTCATCGAGTCTATTGCATTGGAGCAGGTGGTCACCATCCATTTGGGTGTGGCCACATATTGGGCAGGCATTGTTAGCAGCCAGGTCAAGCCAGTGGAAGTATACTCTCAAAAAGTCATGTTCGGTGGTTAGGTGAAAGCGGGCAACAGCCTCGGCTCTCTCCAGGTACCTAGGGATTGGACTCACAGTTGCCTGAGTTTCCCATGGCTTTCCAATGCTCTTGGTCTTTTGGGTCACGATAGTCTATTTGTCAATGAATGTAGAAATAATGCTCTTTGTTCTTCTGAGAGTCAAGGGAGGGCTGCGGTAGCCCAGTGGTCAATGTATCTGATCAAGGCAGGCATGCCATGAGTTCGAGCCCAGTACCACTAAAGACCCGCCGTGTAGGGCAGCGATGCACGTTAAATCTGTCGAGAGCTGAAACATCCTCCCGTTGGTGTGGTAGTTAGGAGAGGGGAATCCAGCTCAGGTGTCATCCACGTCACTTGACCATGGTTCAAAATTACGTGGTATGTCGCTAAAAGCCCTTGTGTAGTTGAACAGTGCGACGTTAATATTCACTCACTCTCTGAGAGTCAAGGGGAGTTCCGGTGGGATGTTCTCGGCTCCCTGCTTGGCTTTTTGGTCGGCTCTCTCATTGCCAGGAATCCCAACATTAGAACAAGAACACAAATAAGTAACTTTCCGTTAAAATCGTAAAAAATTTACAGATTTCTGGATACGTCTTGAATCACAAAATCGCTTTCACAACACAAGATTCCAGACAATAATAAAATATTAAAAATCTTGCAAACTAAATATGGTAAAATATGTTAGCATTACCATTACAAAAATACAAGTTAATAAAAGAACATAAAATATAATGAACAATATTTTAGGAATTTAAAGATCCAATATCGTCTGATAATGCCATCTAGGGAAAACGTTTAGTACTAATGGTAATTTTCGCTTATATAAAACTCGGATATTAGGTAATTCTATTTTTTCACTTTTCTTCTCCCAGGATATTCTAAGACTTTTAAAGGATTGACAACGATGAAAATTAATTCTGAGTAATAACTTTTATTTAAAACGTAGAATGTTTTCATCATCCATAGTTATATGAACGTTTCTTTCTCTATTATTTTAATAAACAGAAATCAACCCCACCTTTTTTTAGAAGAGTATTGCAGGTGTAAATAGTATCATTTATATATCATGAATACTTAATTATGATAATAACACTGAGCTAATATATATAAGCTTCTTAAGAAATAAATATCTAATTATGAAATAAATTTTTAATTGTATTTAAATCCCCTTTTCTTAATAGCTATCTTTTGAAATTACTAAGATACACAAAAGGTACCAAATAAAAAATTATCTTGCCGCATAATTCTTTTCTTTCTTAGTACAATGAAAAGAAAACTTATTACTCATTTTTTTTCGAATAACTAGTCCTGAACTCGTTATTTAACACGTACAATTGTTTTTAAAAAAAAGAACTCACGAAATTTTTTACATTTTTGTCATTTTATTTTTTATGCTAATTGAGAGGGTTTTTTGCCCTTAAATTTATGCCGTCGTCAAACTTGTTGAAGACTTCGGTAGTATCAATAAAATAAAAAAATTATAAAGATTATAACTGGATAAAATATAGAAAAGAAAGATTTCTTTACAACAATAAATCTTTCTTGTCGACACTAGATGCTTAAAAATATTAGAATAATTATTTTTTTACTATTTGTATCTCACCATTAATATTCATTAGTAAGCAGTTAACTAATGATGCATGTATCTTGTATTAGAATGGAATATTAAAGAAGTGTTTTTTTTTAAAAATAAAAGATAGTTTTTATTCTTTCATGTGTCTGTAGTTTGGATTCACTTGTATTAACGTCATATCATGAAAAATATGCAAATAAAAATAATGATGTAATGAAAAAAAATCATATTTTCATTAAAGATAATTTTATAGTTATGAAAGAAACTTATCATTTTTTTATTGGCCTATTGTACTCGGCTATACATATGCTGTATCGTAAATTTTTTATCTCATTTACTTTAGTTGGGGAACAAAAAAAATTGCTATACAAAGTGATTCAGAGACAGTTCGTTCGCTCTTTTACTTGCGGTACAGCATAAGTACCAACGAGTTTTAAGAGATTAAAGAAAAAAACCATATATACACAGTCGGACCTCTATACAACGAAGTCGTATATATAGAAAAAGTTCTATATATACTTCGTTCAATAAAATTTCGTTATATAGAAAATTCGTTATATAAAGGTTCATCTTTCGATTTTCTTGATAAACCACATAAAAGCAAATTTTAAAATCATAAACACTACATATTTAAAAAAAAGTAACTATTCATACCTTTTTTGTAAATTAATATACATATTTTTTTTATATATCTTATCGATCAAAAAAAGAAAAAAAGGAAAGAAAAACTGCAAGGGAAGTTTCTTGACGCCTTTATCCACTTCCTGAAGAATTAAATTTTTTTTTTGATGCTCAAGCACTTACGTTTTGACATTTTCGAGTTACAAGAAACGAAGTCACCAGTAGGACTGATTAGCCTTACGAATAAACGGAGACTAGTACAAGGAGACGAGACAACTCCACTGTGGGTGGAAGGGGACATCGAATATGTTTCCAGTGAACTGGACAATGGGGGTTAAGGGTTGCACTACTTGGATGAAACGCCCAGAATTCTATCGTCCTTGGTGAATTAGGCACCTAATAAAACCAGTTCAAGATTTTTGACCTCCATAAATTGTGTTAAAAAAAGAGAACAACTTGAAATGTACGGAAATACTTTTAAAATAGGAAACAAAATTTAATCACCAGAGAAAAAGTTCGTTATATGGAAAATGCACTTCGCTATTGGGAGGTTATTTTACGAAGAAAACCGTGAAATGTTCTTGGTTCCAGGAAAAAGTTCGCTGTGTAGAAAAATTCACAATATAGAGGCTCGTAATATGCAGGTTCGACTGTATATATATATATGTCGCAGGGAAATGACTAAATTAGGTACTTTATTAAATCCCTAAGTGAGATGATCAATTGACAGATGTTAAAATGACGTCTGTTCAAAGTCATTTCCCTGATGAAAGTAAGGGATTTTATCAAACCCCTGAACTGTTTCAGTGAAATGATGAAATAAACTTGTCAGGATTTGCATCAGCAAAATGCTATCCAGGAAGGGGGGCACCTGGGGAGGTCGAGTCCCTGTATTTCCTAACCAAACAGGCAGTACTATCTATCCCTCAAATATCAACCCCATATCTTTAAAAAAAATGGCACCATAAGATTACCATGGGGATTGATATTTTCGTGTGTACGCCCTCTCCTACCCAAAGCAGGTCCTCATTAGTAAAGAAACTATGAAGAAGGCAGGGAGGGGGGCAGGTCAAGTCGATCGATACCACCGCGTACGCTTCTCCGGTTTCCTGTTGCACATTTCCGTCTCTTTTCACGAAATCACTCCCACAAATATGCAGCCACTGAGAGGAAAGCAGTTACTCATAAAAAAAACAGTCTAATTTTCTATTTATTTGTTAATTAGCTTCGAATAAATAATTAGCATTTTATTGACAATTGTTGTATTACTTACTGCTACGTTTAATAATACACCATATTTGTTAAATAAACATTTTTAAACTCTTAACAATATTATTTCATCATTTCACTGAAACAGATCAGGGATTTGTTCAAATCCCTGACTTGCAGCAGGGAAATGACCTTGTAGAGACGTTATTTTAACATTTCCCGTCAATTGATCATACCCCTCAGAGATTTGATCAAATTTATCATCCAATCGTTTCCCTGTGACATATGTATATAAAGACTAAATGAATTCGGACATGTTATTTATATGAAAAAGATTGTTAAGAATTCAGATAGAATTAGCAAAAAAAAGACCCTTTAAAGACAGAAAGACCTCATCGCATATTTAAACGTTCATTATATAAACTTTTATAGAAGAACAAATGATATTCCCAGTATTCTGAAAGATATATAATTTATTCTCGTTCCAGAGTTTCTCAATTTTGTGTGATAGTCCATCTCTCCTACGCATACATCAGTTTTTTCTTGGATACCTTAAGAAAGAAATCAGTAAAGAAAAAATACCGTGAATAGGACATCATTCTCGTAAAAGAAAAGATTAAAAAAAATTACTTCGAACAGTCTCATATTGTTGAGAACTTGCTAAATTAAGTCAAGATTGCAAGTACAATAAAAGCCAATAACGATAAGAAAATAAAAATAGTTTTAAACAGAAGACAATTTTTAAAATATCAAATTTAAATAATTTAGATTCAGGTACCATATCTGGATAGAAGCTAATTCTGAGAAAAGTTCTTTCTACTGGAAAATGATTATAATATTTATAATCCACGTTATTCAATTCCTACTATAGCTATATATTTATTTTGTTCTAATTTTCAATCGTTAATAGAATACTTTCTATTCATCCAATTAAGTTTAAATACATTTTTTAAAACTTGTAGTGGATGACACTTGATGTTATTACAGTTTTTTTCAAATCTTAATTCAGAAATTAAATTAAATTAAATTTAATAATGGTTTTCGATACCAACTTAGATTCGTCTCTATTGTTGTAACAATGCAATTGTTAAAACAATGACAAAAGTTTGCGTTGAAGACCGATTTTTTAGCCAAACCGAGTGTGCATTGTTACAGCAATGCAGACAAATCATGCTCTTTTTTCAATTTCTACTATTAGTTCACTCTCTCCCTATATATAAATATTTAATATATATATATATATATATATATATATATATATATATATATATATATATATATATATATATATATATATATATATATATATATATACATATATATATATCATTCAAATTTTCAATCGTAATAAAATACTTTCTATTCATCCATTCAAAGTAGGAATTGACTGAAAATTTGTTTTATATTACTTGTTTTAATATCATACATTTATGCTTAGTAAATAATACTTTTTTTAATAATTCTATTGCCCATTAAAGAAGACCAAATTTAAAGTAATTTATTTGTGAATAATTTTGCTGCCTGAAATTCTCTAAAAGTATTTTTCAAATCAATTAAAGAGATACAGAGAACAAACAGAATAATTATATACGTACCAAATTCTGTAATAAATTTCTTCTGGAGTTATTACAAATTCTTCTTGAAATAAGACCTTTAACTCCTGATTATACTTGAAAGGTGCCATTAAAAAATTCCACGAGAAAGACCTACAGAATTCCAAACTAATTGATATTCCAATTACTGTCTCATTAGTTTCGGAAGCTTTTCTTCTCTTCATTTCAATTTATTCCGAAGGTTGCCTTTTTCTTTTTTTTCAAAAACGATTTCTCGTGGAAATAGAACGTTGCAACTCAACCCTCTTGTTTCTCAAAAACGTGATTTCTAAACATCCGATTTCCGAATTCGATAAGATGAAAAAGGACAAAGAGAAAAATGAGGGAAAAAACAAGGCATGCGTCGTAAAAAAGAAAGTGTTATTGTGGTTTCTGTGTCGTTAGCGCGTGTTTTGATACGCTTCTTGAAATTCTGCTTGTCAGGTTACGGGGACAGTTAAGTGATGGCATTTAATGAATTTAAAGGAAGTGAAATAATTTATAATAGCTTCGGAAGAGAACAAATAATAAACACATGTTCGCTCTGTAATGAGATTAGTTAAAAGCGTTTTCTTTCTCATTAAGAAATTCTGTTAATAGTTGTAAATAGTGATTTTCGTAACTATTAGAAGACTGCAAAACAAAATTTTAAAATAGAATGATAAACGTTTAATTTGAAAATAATGGCAAACACTAATGAATGGCAAAAGCAATTAGAACAATGAAAATGATAGATAAACAAGAGAAATTTTCATTTCAGCAAAAACTACCTACTTTTCTGCTCTAAACAGCTTCAAATATTCTACAAGGAAAAATTTATTAAAAAAAATCCCCAAATAAGGTTATAAGTGTAATCTTAACTGCGATCTTATGATATGTTTTATTGCTAGTTTAATTTAATTAAATTTTTCTCCTTGAATATTATTTATAGACGTAGCGAATCATAGTTTCTGATCTAAAATTTTAGCGAATGTGAAAATCTCTGTCTTACAGATTTGGGTAATTTTTTTCACGATAATTTCACTAATTTAAACATCAAACCGGAAGGACTATAATATTGAGAAATGGAAGCAATAACAATGGTAATATAGAATTAAGGTATTGTTTATAGAATCGATATATTACAATGTATGTCAGATTATGAGCGAACTCTCTTAATTATTAAAATATATTACAACTTCATCAAAAGTTAAACGGTTAAAAAGGCAAACACAATTAAAATATTTAATTTTATTATTTAAGACACGCTGAAGATGTGAGATAATTGTAAAAAAGAAAGTATTTAGATTTTTATAAAGGGAACCTAAACGCGATTAATGAATGCTGCAGTAGAGATTGCATTGAATTTTCATAAAAAGTTTGAGAAAAAAAAATTGCTTCGAAAGAAGTATTTGAAAAATTATAGAAGTCAGAAAAGTGAAGGATTATAATGCTAAAAGTATGTTTTATATTAGAGTTACTATATATATTGTATTTTTTCTTTATTACCCACACACACTTACTAATGTTTCCAAAAATTATGTTGCATAAGTTCATTTAACATTTTAAACTTAAAGTTTACAATAAGTTACTGTTTAATACATTGAAAATACATAAATGAATTCAGTGGCGCAACAGTTCATGAGGGCCAATGCCTACTGTGTCTATCTTAGTTTTCGTGACCTTAGGCGCTAGAGTGCATGTGCAGATGTTTCGTTCAAGTAGGCAATCTGACGTGAAACTCCCAATGTTCATTTCCCATGCAAGCCTGGTACTCATTTATCGACCCGCTGAAGGAATGAAAGGCTGAGTCGACCTTGCCTAGCCCGGGATTTGAGCCCTGGATCTGTGGTGGGGTTCTAATAATTATTTTTTATTATTTAGTACTTCAAGGAATTTTAATATAGTAAATGATTCCTAATACTTTCTTTTTCGATAAAAGTGAAATATTTTAATAACTGGTAACATTGATATTTATTTATATAATTTTTATTTATTTTGATACGAATTCTTTTTCCTAAACGTTACATGATTAATAAATGTTAATGAGCTGAATTTGTATGACGTCATAGTCACATGATAAATGATTTCCTGTGTTCCCAGCCAATCAATTCATACGCTTTGCTGTTGCCAACTTTTGCTTTTTACAGAAACGCTCTTTTAAAAATTATATATTTGTCAACAATAATAACGCACATAGGTAAACAAAATTCCTTTAATTTAAAAGTATACGTATAAGCGTGATGTCAGTTTGTTTTGAATTGAAGCTCTATTACCACATGAATACCATGTAATTGCCATGAATTTAGCTCATTGTATGTGAAACAAATAAAAGAAATTACTGCGTATTATATATGTATAAAACTTTAGAGACCCTTACTATTTAGATGCATGATGTCACAGCGACATATGGAGCTCTCGATAGATATTAATTTGTCACTTTCCTCTAAATATGTTGCAATAAAGTTATTATCCAGATCTGTTACTAATTATAAAAATCTGCTGACTTTAAATGTAAATAAAAATATGCAGTACCAATTATCTAGTGTTTTTAATGCTGTAATTTTTAAAAAGTTACTTTATGTAAATGTAATTCCAATATCAGTATGAAAGTAAAAGAAGCAGAATCCATTTTTTCCCCTATAATCTGAAACTCCCAACATTTATAATTAACAGGTCATTGCATTTTGATGACTCTTTAATCACATACATCATACAAAGATTTATTTAAGCATATTTTACATTCGATGTTCAAATTTGTAATTATTTAACAAAACCGTAAATCTTTCACTGCCATTCAAGAACGAAAACTGTTCCCGAGCAAAGGACCAGACCTTTTCTGGAATATTCCATAATCATCACGGAAGTTGCAATGCCAGTGATTACCGGATGGAGTAATAAAAGTGGCGTAGGATGAACAGGTTTCTTTCTTTTTTCTCCCACATTTCTGAATTTTTATTTCTATTATACGTAGTTTTGTTTAGAGAATTTAAACTGGTAATAGTTTCTTGCTTGAGGGAGATATAGAAAATTGACATATTGCTGTAATTAATCAATTTAAAAAAATGTTCAAATTTATTATTTAAGGCTGCTTCGGTTAATGTTAAAGAATAGGACCAGAATTTGGAACATTTTTTCACATACAAAAGAAATGAAAATTAATATGATGTTCTGACTTCACTATCCTTTAGAGAGCATATTTTTTAATTATGCTTCCTGTTTTTAACCGAGTTTATTCTTTTTTTCTGGTATAAAATGTGTTTCGCGCGTTTTCTCCTATACCGTAATGTTAAATGGGTTATGCCTTCACATATTATAACAAAAAAGAATTGGCATTTTAGAATTGGCAAATTTTGGCATTTTTAAAAACACGATATTGTTAACAGAAGTGTGAGTTATAATATAGCAAATTTCCATTGAAAAATTGAGCCCTTTTTTTCTACCTGAAAGTGTGCTTCGCGTTTAGTTCAAGCTCTCGTACTTTTACCGAAGACATCCTTCAAATAATTGTCTTAGATACATATAACGGATGCATCAAAAAGTTGAAAGTAACATTCAGATTATCAGCATTTTCATTATATAAACTATTTAATCTTGCCAATTATAAAGCAACAAAAAAGCAATAGAGAACTAGATACATTATTGAAAAATTCACAATGTTTAAATTTATATAAAGCTATCCAGTACACTTTTTCAAAAACTTCTTTTGCGGAAACAGTATATATAACAGCAAAAATAATTTATGTTTTATATTCAGATTATATAATTAAGTTGATTTTTGAAAGTAAAAGGTCAGTTTGACCAACCGTTATTTTACAATTTTAAAAAATTAAGAATTTTTGAAGTTTTTTTCAAATTTTTATAAAATGTTTAATTTTTTAATTTTTTTGTTCATTTTAAGTGGTTTATGTTTCTTAGATTATTGCGACCAAAAATTAGTATGGATTGGAAAATCTGTGTCTCCTTGTTGATCTTTAATAAGTATTTTCCTAGCTAAAGCTGGAAAAAACACAAACATTTTAAAAATATTAAATTTAGAATTTTTAAAAAAATAACTATAGATCTCAGACTTAAATCTATACTAACTTTCATAGAACATACGTTTGTGAGTGTATGAAAATAATTTCAAGATTCTATCTTCAACAGAAAAAAAAGCCTTCCAGATTAGAAAAATACTTATATCTTCAAAATTAAAAGTCTGAGAAAAACACATTAAAATTTTTTAAAGTCATAAAGGAAAATCTAATAAAGCCTGTAAAACTCTAATTTTTTAACATGTTCTACATTAAAGCATTAGCTTAATTAAATATGACTGAATATATATATATATATATATATATACAAGTAATGCCAACTTAAACTTCTATACCTGGAAAAAAACACTGTATATATACACATATATATATATATATATATATATATATATATATATATATATATATATATATATATATATATATATATATATATATATATATATATATATATATATATATATATATATATATATATACAGAATGTTTTTTTCCAGGTATAAAAGTTTAAGTTGGCATTCATTACTTTCCAAAATGGCGACCCATTTAGCAGCTGTCAAGTGATTTATTCTCAGTTTGGTTTGGCAATTCAACATGAATAGACTCACGCCTGAACGACGCTTTCAAATTGTGCAATTTTATTTCGAAAATAATGGTCGATTTTCATAAGCGAATTTTGTTTAGCGATGAAGCGCCCTTCTGGTTGAATGGCTACGTCAACAAACAAAACTGCCGCATTTGGAGTGAAGCTAATCCACAAATGTATGTCGAAACACCGTTACATCTAGAAAAACTGACTGTTTGGTGCGCTTTATGGGCTGGTGGAATCCTTCTTCAAAAACGATGAAGGCCACAACGTTACAGTCATTGGTGATCGGTATAGAGCCATGATTACTAACTTTTTCATTCCTGAATTGAACAATCATGATGTCCAGGAGCTGTGGTTCCAACAAGACGGCGCAACATGTCACACAGGTCGTGCCACAATCGATTTATTGAAAGACACGTTTGGTGACCACCTAATTTCACGTTTTGGACCTGTGAATTGGCCTCCAAGATCTTGTGATTTAACACCGCTAGACTATTTTCTGTGGGGCTATGTAAAGTCATTGGTCTATGTGGATAAGCCACAAACGCTTGACCATTTGGAAGACAACATTCGCCGTGTTATTGCCGATATACGGCCACAAATGTTGGAAAAAGTCATCGAAAATTGGACGTCCAGATTGGACTACATCCGAGCCAGCCGTGGCAGTCCTATGCCAGAAATCATATTTAAAATGTAATGCCACACAAGATTATCTTTCGAATAAAAAAAATTCATGTCAATCGAATAATACATCGTTGTTTTATTGCAATTTAAAGTTCTATACCTCTCAAAAAACACCCTTTATATATATATATTTTAAATTCAAATTTTTTTTTGTATAATATTGATAGCATTTGTTACCAGAGGTTATTCAGCTTAATATTAACACAATATTTTCACTAAAGTTTTGAAACACAAAACATTTTAACTGCAAAATAATAAGGATACTAAATTAAGCAAAAAATAATCAGGTTTGTAAACAAAATTAAATTTTTTTTTCAGTGGGAAATTGGGGCAGTTTAGCAAGTTTGAATTTTTGCTGTGCGCAATTTTAAAATACTATAATATGTTTACTATAATGTAGTTTGGTATATCATAAAAATATTCAGTTTTATCTGCAATACTTGAGTTTAGAATACTTGTATTCGGAAGTCTAATTGCAGTATCAACTGAGGGTTGATTTTTAGACGCACCATTTTCAGTAGTATTTCATCTTTTCGAAATATTGTTTCTCAAAGCAATATGAGAAAGTTTTAGCCATGGCATTTTCTCAAAAGGAAAAATTATTGACAATGCTTCTAAGCTATATAAACTACTTTTTAAAGCAAAAAACTGGTCTTGAAATCAATCTTAATTAAATAACTCAAACTCAGTCACGCAACAGCCCATGAGGGTCAGGGCCTACTGTGCCCATCCCAGTATACGTGACCATTGGACGCTGAGGTACATGAGCAGATGTCACAATCAAGTGGTCAGTCTGAAGCAAGACCCCCAGGGCTTAAGTCCCCAAGCAAGCTTGGTACTCATTTATCGACCCGCTGCAGTAGGGATGAAAGGCTGAGTCAACCTTGCCCAGCCCAGGAATGGAACCTGGAATTAAGTAACTACGAGAACTAAAAAAACTCAAAATTTTTCTCAAGCAGAAATGACTTTAGTAATGAAAATTAAAATTAAGAACTATTTCACGATGAAAGAGATGATTATGCTAAAAAAATAGTTTACATGAATTCAATTTAAGAGTGGAAAAATGCTTTAAAACGAAACCGAATCCAATCTTTCAAATCTTTTAAAAACTAATTTGTTATCAGATCTGAAATTGGGTGGCAAGCTTCCCAATTATATCTGCCACAAAGAAAAAAAAATAGTATTTTTAAAATCTGTAGGGTACATAGTAGGCTTAAATAACCATCCCTAAAAATAATTTGTTTGTAAAAATTAATTTTATCTTCTACTCTTTTCCATAAACAAATCACCATTAAGAAATATTAAACATATTCTATATTTGTTTTGTTTTAAGTAACACAAAATTTATGTTATGTGTCAAATCAATTTGTGAGCGACTTCCCCCTGAAGTCGCTCACCGTAAGAGTGTGGGAGGAAACAAAACAGAACCAGAAACTTCCATATTATAACTGTTATTTATTTTTACTCAAGCACACTAACCAATAACAGATTAAACCACAAGTGAATGTCCTAGGAGTGATATAGAGAAAGCCATAAACCCTTTGTAAACAAGCGCAAGTTGTGACGGGCTCACGCGTCTTTTCATTAACATGTCCTTTGAGTGCTTTGGGGCCAGAATTAATGACAACTCTTTTCCAACCAAACCCAAGAAGTGAAGCGTGAAGGAAAGATGCAAATTAGGAAGCTTTTAAATATCAGAGTAAGCGGTGTGGCAATTCGGGGAATGTTATGATAATCCGTGATTCAAGCGTGAAGAGGTTTTGGAAAGGTTAAGTGACAGCCAACAGAAGTTATACGTGGCAGAGAGTCCTTAAGTCAAGGTGCATACCATTGCACTCCTGTAAACCAAAACTTCATCGAGTATTATATTGATCACTACTTCAGTCTACATTAAAGATAGGAGTGACTATTTAATATTCGGATCTGTGATAGTCCAGGAATTGAGTTTAGGCGAGTTAGTATTGATAGTGGTCCGGGTTATATCATTTCGGTATTATATATATTGTGTGTTTAGCCACCGTAGATTCTCTCACATATATTGTTATTATCTAATCTGTTAGACGTTTAAGTTAAAGATCTTAATAAAGTCAAATTAAGATCATGGTAGCTTCTAGTTCTTCCTTTATCCCTACACCTCTAGCTCACGCTGATAATCACGGAGAAGGGCACCCGAGAGGGTCGCCCTTACAAAGTAATCAATTTAATTTAACTTAATCTATCGTTGACCATAAATTCCCAATCCACTAATTTAATACAGTGGCAAACTCCGTTCTTAACTTAAGCTGTGAAAATTAATTATATCTCACCTTCGTAACGCATGTAACAGTTCCTCAGCTCCTTCTATCGTGCAATTAGAAAATTCTGACTTCATATAGTCGAACTAATCTACATATCAGGGTTTCTTCAAGAGAGGGATGGCTGTGAATTAAACGCGAATGATAGCCTAAAGATTCCTCAAGAGGATTAATAAGAAGATTCCGTAAAGATCCATCACAATTTTTTTTCTTTGAAATTTATATTAATAAGAGCATAGTTTGATTTTTTTCGTGAAAAAATCATTATTGAAAATATATTTTTATATGAGATCGGGAGCTATGTATTCTACGTTTTTTTAAATCAATTTATCACGTGATAAGGAAAGCTATAACTTTTTAATATTTAACTAAATATGCAAGAAAAGCTTTTTAAAGTTCAAATAAGCATTTATTTAAAATTATAAATTATTGTTTTTAAGTTTGAGTTAATTTAAAAACATATTTTTTAGAAAATTAAAAGCCTTGAAAAAAGTTTTATCTTTAAAAATGATCCCCACCCCCATTTTTTTTTTCGGAAAAGGAAGAAAATTTAATTTAATTTTTTCTTTACTTTAAAGATCTTAAAAAATTCTGATATATTCTTTCATATTAATGCTTTTTAGATATAAATAGCAATATTATCTCTTCTTAAAATAGTTATTTTTCTGCAAGTCAAAGAACAACTAATTTTAGTTTGTTATATAATTTGATTTTTTCAAGGATGTTATAAATTTAAAAAAAGTATTTCATTAGCTTCTATGTACTCTCAAATGCTTAATTTTAGTTTTAAGTTTCTTTTTAAATTTATTTTGCGTCGTTAAACTTTGAAATATTCAACATATATAAATAAAAATAGAACTATTATAAAAAAATTCAGAAAATGAAAAACATTTGTTAAATAAATATCGTTTAAGGGGACATGGTACGATTTACGCAAAAAATTTTAATTTAAGGATTTTCAAAATTTTTTTTGTTGCCTTCTATGTGTGTATACCACGTAAAACAGATTGTGTGCTCAAAACTTCATAAAAAGAGCTTGCCCTTCAATTTTTTAAGGAAAAAACTTAAAATTTGTGAAGGGATTTTAAAACGCTATTCCTACAAAAATTTACGTACACGCATGAAATTTGATTTACAAGTACGTCAAACTATGTACAATAAAAGTTGGTATGGGTTTTGCGATAACATTTTTGGTATTCTTACAATACTTCTTTTTTATGAATGCTTATTGAAGACTCCTAAAAAATGTGTAAATTCTGAGTTCAATTATTTTTTAAAAAATAAGTATCGCTTTGATTCAAAATTGCATACCAGATTTTGTTATATGTATTATTAGCAATAGGTAACAAAAAATTTCAAAGCATTAGGCAGAATAGAAAAAACGCCTTAGCATTTTAAATGAAGACAAACTAGTTATTTTATCTTTCTGAGATAAGTAAGCTTCAAGTTTTGATTTGCCATAGGAATGTGAATAAAAACGAACGTAAAAGCTATCATAATTCTGCGTTTTTTGAATTTAGAGCTTTCAAATTTTGGGAGGTTACAGAAAAATATAATTTATTATTTATAAAGAATAATTTATTCTAAAAAAATTATATTTGATTTTTTGACAAATTTTTGTCATTTGAACCGTACTGTGTCCCCTTAACTATCATTGATTCGTTTTTTTATTAATATTGCTCTGAATATTCTCTGTGCTGATTCTAATAAAATTTACACGCTTTTTGACCTAGCAATTTAAGCACATGAATTTTGAAAACTGCAGTATTTTTTTTATCAGGAAGAAAGGTTCTTTTCCCTCTTAGTATAAAAATGTGAAAAAACATATAATTCATCATTTCAGACATTCTTCTTTTGGTACCCGAAAATATATTACTTCATTTCTTCAAACTAAAAGGTGTTCTGAACAATAAAAAAAATTATTCAAAGCAACAAAAATAGAAATTAATTTCATCAAGGAACATGCAAAACGAAGATAAATCCCATATAAAAAGAAAATGTTGTAACATTATGTTGGATCATACAAGTTTTTCTTTAAAAATAACGTTTGCTTGTAATAATTAACTTTTGATTTATTAAGAGAAAAACAAGATATTTAAAATTCATTTTCCTCTTAAAAAACTTGTTGGTTGATTTAATGTTTTAACTTATGTACAGAGACAAAGCCTCAAAAGAATTGACCAAAAATGGATTAACATCAAAGTAATTTAATCTACAGCCATTTTTCTCACACGAGCCAGTCTTTTTGAAAATTACGTTTTTTCTTGCTATGATTACAGGAGAATCTGGATCGAACAGGTTATGACGTTATTATGTATAGAATTTTATTAATCTATGATTCTGTGAATGTGTCTCTTTGCTTTTATACGAAGCTTTTGCACGTCATAACAGTTTTTACATTTGTTATTCATTTCTTTTGTACTACATTGCTCAAAACCTACAGGACTGTCAAAAATGATGGACCTACTATTTCTGAAGCATGGTCAAGGGACAAAGACAGCATAAAACTAGGGTCCTCTAGCGCAGGAGTATCGAACCTTTATGTATCAACGTGCCATTTTTCCAAAGAAATGTTCAATGAGGTATAACCGTGTCGTCACAGAATTTTAATTTGTGATTATTGCCAAATAATAAAACTTAATACTAATAACTCAAAACTCTTTATTTACTGCGAAAAGTTACAGTTTGTACTGCATAGTAGTATAATTGTTTTAAATTCAAATTAAAGTAACATTAAAGTGGGGCTTCTGTTGCGGATTAGAGGACAAGTAACTTATATTAGGATTGTAAGATGCTACTTTTAGAATAATGCATGCTGAATTGGAGCCATCTGCCAAACGACTTCTAAGCGAGGCTTTAATGTTTTTCATCTCTGAAAATAATAATTCGCAGCTATAAGCAGATGAAAATATGGTTGAAATAGCATAATCCAGCTTCTTTAAAAATTTAAATGACTGGAATCGATTATCATTTTCCAAACTTTCATTTTTAGCATTTTTATCTATAAACTCAAATTCAGTGCCGCAACAGCCCATGAGAGCCAGGGCTTACTGTGCCTATCCCAGGGTACGCGACCATTGGGTGCTGAGGTGCATGAGCAGATGTCCCGATCAGGTATTTTTACCTATATTGCTTGTCTATCTTTCTGTTTCAATCAATTCCAACTTTTTCCTTGTTTCAATACATTTTTGAATCCATATTGAACTAGACTGGAAATCAATCTCTCAGTTGCATTTCAAATTTCGTCAATTTTCAACCAATCGAATTGCGACAAGTTCAGTTTAACAAATGAAGTCACATCAAGGTACATAATGAACTTCATCGTTTAGAGAAAATCTCGCTGAAAATTGCGACTGATCACTCGCGTTTGTCCGTAATACTTCATAGTGAACTTCGTTATTTTGAAGGAAAATTCTAACCGTTTTGATCTGTGGTGCGCTCAAAATATTGGGTCACGTGCCATCAATGGAACGTGTGCCACTGGTTCGCCATCAAATGGCACGCGTGCCACTGGTTCGCCATCCCTGTCCTAGCACTTCTTTTTTCATACTACTTTAGTTTGTAGAAAAGAAAGATACCCATACCAGTTTAGATGTCGTTCTCCACAATTCCCTCTAATTGAAAATTTCGATATTCATCGCCAAACGTGATCATTAAGTACTAAAGCTATATATTAAGTTAAACTAAATACCCCTATTGTGAAAATTTTGAATCCAATTCCATTCAAAATGCAGTCATCATTACTCAACTTGGCGATCTTTTAATATAATTCATGACTCGAATTTGCGGAACGACATGAATTACATCGCCGCTCTACTCAAACTTGTTGCTGGTAAAACTTCAACAGCGTATAAATGAACAATTTTTTTGATATTTGGTGCCACTTGAACTAGAATACACTTATAAAATTGTTTTTTAAAAATATTATTACAAACAAAAATTGTTTCAATGCAATTTTTTGACAAAAAAATGGAGGAAAAATGACATTTTTTCAAAACAGTCTCCTTTCATGAAAAATGCCTCTATATACTGCTAGGACTTCAATATAAGAGCTGAACTATAGGACTTTTAAAAAATTCATATAGTTTTCAGAATTACGATCAATTCAAAGTATAAAGTTTTTTATTTGTTAAAATTTCTCTACTTCGATGTATTATAATATGAATAAATCCACTTCCAAAATAAAAATTTCAAAAATCCTTGTGCAGGGGCTCCGAACAGAAGTTCTAGATAGTTATAGACAAAATATTATTATTTTAGAAGTATTTTTCATAAAAGGAGACTGTTTTGAAAATATGTCCTCCTTTCTTTATTTTTTACCAAAAAAAAATTGCATTTAAATATTTTTTCTTGTAATAATATTTTTAAAACAATTATATATATATATTCTAATTCAACTGAGACTAAATGTTAAAAAAATATTCATTTATACGCTTTTTCAAAATCATGGTACCAAACGTAGTCAGTCACCTTAACTATTCGATTCGTGTGGTTAAATTTTCTTACAGGTAATGTACATCTTCCGATTGGGAATTTTTCCACTAATGGCCGGAAACACTTTTTCAGCAAAAAGGTTAAAATTTGCAGTATTTGCGCAAACATACTCATAAATGTTTGTCTTTAATTATACCTGAAAGACCTACGAAAGGGATGTACTCATTAAAATAATGCTTACAAACTAAAAGCTTTAATCTAAGTTTCAATTTCAAATGGAAACAATGGAAAATCGTGAAATGAAGATTGTAACATTTCCTTTTGAGGGTTTTTTTAAAAATAAAAACAAAAGGTATGTTATAGAGATAAAAGGGGAAATATAAAAGTAAAAATCTTACAAATCTCAATTAGTCTCATCTCTGGAGCACGTTTTACTAAAGAAAGAGTCTTTTTAAAAGGAAACTATCTTCCATTTTTTTTTGGTTTTTACTCATGAGGTCAAAAACTGTTACGAATTATATTTTTAATTGGAGAGAAAAGTTACTTCCTTGAACAAGTAAAGCAAAAAGAAAACGAGAGAAAACCGTCTCCCATTTTCATCTGACATGTTTTGGCATCGGCATAGAAAGAAAGAATAGAAAACTTGTCTTTTCAAGTGAAAGATTATGTAATGGCCGTTACATCAAACGGAAATACCTTGTTCATTTCACTTCAGAGAGAAAACAGTAAAAGTTTAATGTTACTGACATAAACTGGAATGTGTTTCACTTATTAATTTTTCTTTTTGAAGATTTCGTCAGTCGGTTTTAAGGATGATAGCTCCAGAGAGAGAGAGGGAAAAAAACCCACTGGGTGTGTCTGTAGTTGCTTTGGAAGTCAATGTCCAACTTTTTTTAGGGTTGCTAGAAACACGGAAGCTTAATATCATTTGAAAAGATACAATATTTAGCGTATTAAAATGGGGTGTAGTATTCATTATCGATATGGTTCATTATGTTAATTACTTCATATAAGAAATAAAAGTTACAGGCTATGTGTTATTGACATATAAAGAGCACCTGTCACATATATCATGAAGATTGAAATTGGCTCAATAAAAATATTTCAAGTGGAACTATCAGCAAGAGATGTAGACGCTCATAAATGAACAAAAGTTCTTTTAAATTAATACTTTTTAACCTGGAGTTCTACATTTTAATAAATGTTTGTTTTTATACATCTTAACATAGCTGGAATAGCAAAACAAAGTTTTATTACAACAAAGTGAACGTTATTAATAACAGTGATTTCTGAAGTTGAGAACCCTTGGCAGGAACGTTTTAAGGCCCAGGCTGACGGGCTAAATTCATGTGACGTCGTAGTCACATGATAATGACAACCACGTGTTTCTAGCCAATCAGTTCAAAAACTCATATGATCTCATAGTTAAGCGATAAAAGCAATCATGTGTTTCCAGCTAATCAGTTCGTGCACTTCGTTGTGTTGCCAACTTTTGCTCTTTGCAGAAACTTTCTCTTAAAAAGTACATATTTGTCAATAATATTAATGCACAGATATACAAAATACATTTTATTTAAAAGTACTTGCATAAAATAAGATTTTTTTCACCATAACATTTGAGCATTTTTATCCAATTATGAAATTTGAAATTTTATCTAAGCTTTATAAAAAGAACAAGAAGTGTAATTATTTTTATAACTGTTTTGAATGGAGAACACGAGTTAATCTTTATCATGTGACCGTCATGAATTGAGCCCATTGGACCCAGGGTCTCGGGGATGGGGGGTAGTCTCGTTTCGTTCTCGACTTAAGTCAGTAAGATCATCATCTGAATTTAACTTTAATCGTCAAGTATTTTTTCCTGGCATATTTTCCACAAAAACTGGAAATTTCAAATCAGATTTCAACTGGAAATAGTGACAAAACTGCGAATTCAAAATGTGTAAAACTGTAACGTAAATTTTAGAAATTTAAAATGCAGAAAACAAATTTTCTGATAAAATTTTATTTTACTATGAATTGCTTTAGTAGACCTTGACATGTATATACACCAAATCCGATAAAAAAAGTTCCAGTATAATAGTCCAGGCCTTCAAAAATTTTTTGAAGCGTCAAAGGTATGCCAAAGAAGCAGCCTCATGATCCCTTGCGAGTGTATTATCGCATATCACTTGGATATATAGTTCTTGCACTGATCGGTATGCCTGGATTTAATAAGGGAAAACATATACTTTCTTAGTTGATGAATATTTTATGAAAATTGACTGAATTTCTGAAATAAAAATAATGTAATCCTTTCCGTGGAATCTAGTTCATTTAAACAGCTTATTGATTTCAGATTTACCTTTGTAAATCCGGCAACAGCAAATTTCTTTCATTTCCATATTCCTTAAACACAAGTTCGTTTTGTTTCGTACAGTTAATCTAGACTTGCTTTTAGTTGAACTAATTGGTAAACTTTTGTGAGTTATGTTGACAGCACGTGATTCATTTTCAGGCCATTTCCTACTTATCTGCTGGGTTTTGATCGGAGTATGTGGAGGACGCATATCTTGATTTTTGAATTTCTTTGTTCATTTATGTCGTAATGAAGGGAGGGAGATGAAGGCAGTACGTCATCGCTGAAGTGTTTTATTGTTTATTTTATTGTGCGGTATGATATAAAATGACATATTCGTTGGTACGATAACCTACAAAATGGTATTTACGATGAAGTGGGAAATTTCTAACAGTATTACTAGTTTTGTTTTTATTGCATTTAGCGTTTCTTTCTCTTTAAAGGGAGCAGATGGTATAAAACCAGTTTAATGTTTGGAATATAAGGATAAATCTATGTCTAATAAAATAAGAAGCATGGCAAGTTAAGAGATAATTTTATTAACTTTTATATTACTTTTCAGAAAAACTCATATGAACGTGGTGATTTGTTAGGTAGTCTCGGCAGAGAAGTTGGTGAGAACAAGACAGTAGCAAATACAGACCTTTTTTTGAGGGGAGTAGTTATCTCCTATTTAAATAAAGATGAATGCACTGAGGCAGTGGCATAACGGAGAATATTAAAACCTCTCTGCAAAATCAGGTTTTGCCTTTAGTATTTTATAAATTGGTTAAATACGTACTTGACATCAATCAAGCTTTGGGGCTCATAGAATCTTGAGCCCTCTTCGCGATGCAGGGGGTTGTGTGGGAGTACGTTACGCCACTGCATTGAGGGGTAATATTTACGGTACAAATTAAAAATCTGTTGGTCCATGGGGGATATTGAGCTCTCAAATCCTACTTTTGTGAACAACACTGGTTCACTCATTTAATCGCGTTAGAACTATCCAACAGTCACTGACGTTGAGTATTGGAAGACTTAATATGGTTTCAGGTTTTGTTGTAGTTGCATTTCCCACTGGAACAAGATTTGTTTCTCCATAATTTTAAAGATATCCTATAGATTAACTGAAAGTTTTCCCGCACTAACCCTTTGCAGAAAATACTGTGTTACATGGCTTACGAGAGAGAGTAAGCAAAAATGATTCCGTGCAAACATTTGTAAATATTAAAGACAGAGAACTCATGTCCGTCCATGGGAATTATAAGAATAATAAATAATGATTTTTTAAGTGTGCAAATGGAATTGTGTCCTATTATTTATTGAAAATTTTACATGTGTCCTAATAGTACTATTATTAATATTTATCAAATTATCAGGAATCGAGAAATAAAAATAATTTTAAATGGAAAATATTGGTAAACGAATAAGTTAAATAAAGAGAGAACGAGAGAAAAAGACACACACGTACGCACTATTCGTACGCACACACAGAGAGAAATAAAATTAAAAATATGGTACTTTTTCGTTTCGCCAATCGTTCTCGCCAAGAAGGCTAAATTGGCATCAATACACAACATATACATGAAAAAAAAATGTTAATAAATGTTAGTTCTCATGGGTATTTCATCTATTTTAAATGTATTAAGAAACAGACATTACCAATAAGAAAAGACTACGACTGGTTTTAAAAATCTGGAGGTAGAATACCAACGGGAATATTCCGTTTGGCGACGGTTGTATAGTAATTGGCGACTTTATCTCATGCGTGGGAAAAATGGAAAAGTATGAAAAATATTGAATGATTGTTTATTAACATGGCATTTAAAAGCAACACTCGAGCCCCTTCTCCTAACTACCACACCACACCAACTTAGAAGGAATATTCTACCAATACTTAGCAGGAATATTCTTTGAAATCCCCTCTTCCAAGATATATGGCAGCACGGGTTCTATGATGAGTATTTTAGCGGGGAAGCCGAATAGTTTTGTAGCAGAAATTGCGTTTTCAGCGGATTGCAAAGATTATTATTTTTGTCCCGAAAAAATAGTTTATGTCAAAATTTAAGAGTCTTATATTTTTGTATGTTAGTGAAGACCTTGGAAAATGATTTCACTACATATTTTAAGTGAACGGTGTATATAATTAATTTTGCAGTGGAATATCTTTACTTAATTTATTAGCTCTAACGGATTAAATTTTCCAAAGTGGAGTATTTTGTTTATGTATATCCCTTAATTTTAAATGTAGTGATCCAAAAAAATATTGTATGAAAAAAACTTCAGTAAATCATAATGCGGTTGGATAAAGTATTAACGTGCATCGCCCCCCTACACGGCGGGTCTTACAAAGCTCTAATAAAGCTCGAACTACGAAAGTAGCTAGGCATTTGCCAACTTGACTCTATCGTTAACATTTCGCTATGTTTTTCATTGAATCGCCATTATAATTTAAGAAACGGCGTTGCTTGCGAATATTACAATTTTAAAATAAAATAAATACAACAGAAAGTAATATTAATGTCACTTTCAGATACAAATTATTTACACTACTTTAAGCATTCATTACGCAAAGCTTTTAACAATGTGTTACTTTTGCTGAGCAGAGATCAGCTTAGGGAGGTATTTTGAAAAATCGACCCTCTTGAGTGTTACGAGGAATTATAAATAAAAAAAAATCCTTTTTATCAGCTATTAGATCTACATAGTTAAAATTTTACAAAGATGTTTTCTTTCTTTCTTTTTTTGTTTAGCTGAGATATGCAGAAAGCTTTGTTTGTTTAATTTGCAATTCACATAAAATTAACTCATTAAAAATTTCTTTTTCTTTCAATCTGTGTTGTTTAATTTTTCAGTTCACCCGTGCGAAGAACGGGTATACCAGCTAGTCATGTATATAAAATTTCAGCTCAATCGAGCTCTTTAAAATGTATTTTATTAACGATTAAAAATTCCATGAAGTTATATAAATAAATAAATATATAGAGAGTGTGAGCTAAGATTGTAGGAATTGAAAAATATACCTTGAAATATCTGTCTTTTTATATCGCATTATATGCACGTGTTTATTTGTATTAAAAATTGAAGCAACAATTTGGCCACGTGCTATAAAATACAAGTGCCTAAATTAAAACGAAGTTTAGTTACACAAATTCATGCACGAATTGATGAAATCTAATGTAAAATAATGTATTTCTTTATCAAACTGTTTCATATTGAAGTTTTCCACATAATTCTCGCTGGGTTGGAACTAGAAGGAGGATTAATTTTTCCATGCGTAGATTTTAAAGAAATCAAGATAATTTTCTACATTTAATAAGCACGGAAAAAATATCAAATAGAAATTGTAAGAAATTACGTCCTTTCCGTGTTTTCTATGAAAAGATTCTTATTTTCACTTCTTCCCAATTGGGTTTAAAAATATGAAACATTAAATGAAATGATTATTAAATCAGAATATATATATATATATATATATATATAATCCAATATAAGAATTTTTTAATATATAATCATATACATATACATACACATATATATAAATTTATACACACATATACATATACATATAAACAAAAATATAAAAATAATCATATAGTTATAAACCTAAGATAACTAAAAGTAGGAAGTAGGCACACAGTATAAAGACAAATTCCTGGCCTTAGGAACCAGGATTGCAGGTTTAAACAAGTTTTGCGGCGCCAACCTTCACCTGTAATTTGTCATACTATGTACCAAGAGAAAAGGAAAGAGTTCTATACGTAAAATTTAATTATTAAGTCATTAAACAAGAATATATGAACATAAACATAATATATATATAATTAATATTTTCAAAACAAATATTTTAATTTTTTAATAATTGCGTAAAAAGTAACAGATATGAACTTTTAATAAGTTAATAAATTTATAAAAGAAAATGTTAGCTTAATTTCTTCTGCCAACAATTATGGACAAAAGCAAACAAACGGGAGATGCTCTACTAGTTTATTTATTTCCTCTATCAGAATTTTGTAACTGAAGGAAGTTCAGAATATATTAAAGAATAATATATGCGTTGTGAGAAAATTATTAAATAGGTATCTAGACTGGGAAAGTGTTAACTAGAAATTTCTAAATTATGTAAATTCACGTTAACATTCATGAGTAAGATGATATTTATGCTGAAATACATTCACAAAATTTATTGCCTGTACTGTCAAAACTTAAGCATTAATTCTAGATTTGTTTTCGGTTGAAGTGTTGTTTTTATGATAATAAATCGAATTTTTACTATAAATTATTTTGTATAAAAAATGGGTTCTGTTTGGTTAGACCGGTGCAAATCTCGTCAAGTGGACACTTTTGACAGAATATGTTCCAGTGAAAGCTCATTATTGCTAGTTGGTATTAATTTTACATCATCCGTTAAAGACTGCATGGGAAACGACCAGAAATGGTTGAAGTTTTCGATATTTCGTCTGAAGACGGTTGCAACATTTGGCGATTTATCCATTATACAGAAAAACTAGTTGATAGAGCTAATCGTTTCTTAGTCACCAAGGTTAGGGTTACAATACAGGATGTTTTGGCTTAAAGTATCCAAAAGTTATGGCTTGTTATTACGGAACTACCCATCAGAATGTAATAAACTGTGGATCTCTGGATTGGAAATTGTTCTGAGATTTTTTGTGTCTAGTCCGAACGGACGCGCGCGCGCGCATTGTTCGGCAATCGCAGATGATAAACTTGTTACACTGACTTCATTAGTAAAGATTTTGACGCCACAGAAAAAAGTGCAGATCGTAGTTAGGAAAAGGAATGGAGCGATTATATATAACGGAATTTAAATCAGTCACGCGTGTACAGCGACATGTTCGAGCAGAAGGAAATGTCGTTACTGGCTATCCCAATAGACTTTCCAGGACTCCTACAAAATGAATTCCA
This sequence comes from Trichonephila clavipes, assembly GCA_019973935.1. Classification (NCBI taxonomy): domain Eukaryota; kingdom Metazoa; phylum Arthropoda; class Arachnida; order Araneae; family Nephilidae; genus Trichonephila; species Trichonephila clavipes. The sequence continues at coordinate 1,585,001 of BMAU01001132.1, forward strand.
CACTCGTTCAACAGTGTCTTTTGTAATGAAAATTTAAGGATACTTGCCAGTTTGAGATACCAAAGTTCCCGTCTCCTTTAGAATTATTTCCCAATGGTGGATAGATTTTGATGCCGGGGGATCGACATTCCATTCTGTTCGAACACGTCGCTGTACATGCGTTACTGATTTAAATTCCGTTTACCAAAGTACGCACTGCACCTTTCGCTGTGGCGTCCACATCTTTACTAATGAAGTCAGTGTAACAAATTTATCTTCTGCGATTGCCGAACAATGCACGCACGTGCGGCCGATCGGACTTGACCCAAAAAAATCTTGGAAAGATTTCCAATCCACGGATAAACAGTTTATTACCTTCTGATGGGTAGTTAAGTAATAATAAGCCATAATTTTTAGATACTTTAAGCCCAGACACCCTGTATTATCACTCCTAAATTAAGAAGCTTAGTTAAGAAAACAGAATGGTATTTTAGTCACTCTTCTAACTTCCACATCACAGCACTTTAACATCCAGTTGTACTTAACGAGACGCAATAACTTTTTTTTCTACGTTCTGCTAGATTATATTGAGGACTGTGAAAAATAAAACTAAATCAAATAAAACTGCATCTCTATTAAAAAAGTTTTAAATAATTTTTAATACGCAAGAACACTGAAAATGGGCTAATTAATCACAATATCTGAATCTGAACTCGAATAAAACTAAAATAATTTGCCACTCGAAATTTTTCTCTCTTTAAGTTGCCAATACGCTGTTCTAATAACAAATTTGGCGATCTTGGCGACAAATTCAATGGCCATGGCGAAAATTCACCTCTATGCTTCCATTTTATAAGCTTCTCTTTTGAAAACGTTTAACAAGACAACGTTCGTTTATGGCTTTCTGACATACATATGTATTACTTTTAAGCATGTACAAACTATATTATTCTAACTTCTATTATATTGACTATGCAGTATCAATAAAATAAAAGACGATGTTAATTTTAAACTAACAATAAGAAAATTATCATGACTACAAGCACGCCCATTTGATAAAAGGTTTTTTCTACTTGTTAAGGAAGTAATTGTGTATAAATAGAATTTGAATTAAATAGTTTTCTTTCGTTTACTAATGACATTTTAACGTAGAAAAGCTTTCAGAGATCATTTTATTTACTATTTTTAATAAAATACAATGAATGCAATTGACCCGAAAATGGTTAGTAAGGAGGTTCATTTATTGCTAACTACAGTTAACAGAAGGTTAATTTAAGTAGTTTTTCCAAGTTCATTAAATATATCCTATAAAAATCAAAATGTGAAATTAATGAATAAAAAAACCTCTCTCTCTTTATGTGTGTGTTAAAAATATTTTTAAGGTAGCTATTATTTTTTTGCCTTTTGGTTTTGAAATAATCCATTTTAAACATTTTCAAAAGCAAAAATGTTAGTAATGGCGTACATACAACGGCATTTTATTTGCCTTTCCTATATTTTTCAAACTATGGTAATTATGATTTATGGTAGATTTTTCCAATCTGAATTTTTTAAACTGTCTTAAATTAATTTGAAAAGATTTTACTTTCCTCTAAATTAGTATCAGCATTAAATAATACCAAGTAAAAATAAACGAATATTTTTTTTCATGCTTTTAATTCAAAAATTTTCTAAGATGTGATAATATAGAACTGAATGGTGAAATTGTTTAAAACTTCAGCGAACTTCGGTACTTGCGTTTTAAACCATCGTCTAATTTCGCAAATCAAAAGAAGTTGCCAAATGCTACAATATACAACTAATAGTGGAAGTCAATCCCCTGTATGTACGAACACAATAATAATAGTTATGGTAGCATTTGGCGAATTTTTTTGAACTGGCGACATGTTTTAATTTGGCGAAATTGGCTGACGGTTTAATACGTAAGCACCCAAAAAATATTTTGAGAGTAGATGAATCATTTTTGGATCTAGATAAAAAAACAACTGGGTACTTTTGTATTATTGCAATTTGTTTTGTCTCAACACAATAAACAACACTAGTAGTGGACTGTGATCTCTTTAATTTCTCTACTCCGTACACTACCTCTCGGAGTTATTGTTACACACACACTGACGTTTTATTTTACAAGCAGCTAGAGGGCGCTGTTCATTAACAGAACTAACACAATCTTATTGGCGACATTATATGAAACGAAACGCATGTGACCTCATAATCACATGATAGTGAGAGCCACGTGATTCTAGCCAATCAATTCAAAAACTCATGCGACGTCATAGCCACATGATAAAAAGTATCTAGTGTTTCCAGCCAATCAGTTCACGCGCTCCGGTGTTGCCAAGTTTTGTGTTCTTTACAGAAACTTTCTCTTAAAAAGTACATATGTATACAAAATGCATTTTATTTAAAAGTATAAACATAAAATGATTTTTTTTTAATTTGAAAAACTCATTCTGAAGAAATTATTTTCCTAACATTTAAACATCTTTACCCAAATATGAAATGGAAATTTTATCTGAGTTTTACAAATAGAAGTACAATTATTTTAATGTTTGTTTTGAATTCAATGGAAAACACGTGTTTGTTTTTATCATGTGACTTCATGAATTGAGCCCATTAAGCGCATACGACACATACGAAATTGGGGTTGTCAAGTTGGCGCATTATCTTGAATATTGGTATTGTTGCGATAACACGTAAGTACCGAAAGAAGATTATAAGAGGTAAGTAAGTTTAATAAAGATACTGGGTTATGCATCTAAAATCAAGATTAAAAATTGTACTGAGAAAATTTATGACTCGCTGTTGTTTTAAGAAAAAAATATGCTCAGAGTTCGATAATACGTGTAAAAACATTCAGTTGATAATGGTCAAGTGATGACTTTATAAAGTATTCAAAGTAAATCCATGTGAATTATGTGTAGAATAAATTATCTAAAATCAAATATATTCGAGATAAATATAATAAAATATTACGATAAAATATTTAGAGATATAAATTTTGGGAAACATTTAAGGAAATATAAAAATACAACATTTGTTTTTTCACAGCTAATACACAAATCTTAATGCATTATAAACATTCTTCTAATATTACTCCATCAACAGAAAGTGTTGACACTCGCAAAACATTTAAGAAATAAAATGTTTTTTAATCGTTTGCATTTTAAATATTGTTATTGGAGGGTTATGCTTATTGTTTTAAATTGTTAGAAATAATTAAATACTGAACACACACACAGTTTTAATATTTTTTATTTTATACTCAAAAATTTCCTTATATTTGGTCTTTTATGTTGTATAATTTTCTTTCACTAAAAAAAATTGTTGACACGATGTTAACATCCATTGTTCTATATTTATAGATTCCATAAATGGCGACAGTTATTTTCCTGGACTATTAAAAAGAAACAGACCTGCCAGGAAAGAAACGCGGAAACTCTACGAAATCAAAGAATGAAAATCACGGAGTTCATCGCAAATTTGCACTCAATTAATCAATCTTTTTGAAAGGCAATCAGGGCAAAACATCAATAAGAGCACGTTCTGAACTTCTCAAGAAGTTCTGAAGAATCGTCTGTCTGTTGTCAGCTGATGCCAGATTAAATAAACGTGAATTGTGTTCATCGCTTATTTTATCTGCGATGAAAAATCATCACGAAAATCGAAGTTCACAGTGAGTAGTAATTTAGCGATATTGTATAATTTGGATGCATTGAACATAAATTCTATGAACTTCTAAAATTATAGATTTTGAAGATTCTTCAATGGTTGGATGTTTTTTACACTCGACAGTAAGATAAAAGTGTAATAAAATTTGCCCATTACCTTTTCAAGTTTTAAAATTCTTCTAAAATGATAAATATATATTCTGTTCAAGAGGAAAATATTAAATAACACAAAAGTACTCTCCTTCAATTAAGTATATATTAATTCTATTAATGGGTCTTTTTTATGTACACCTAACTCTTTTTTCGAACGATTTTGAAATAACACGGTACAAGAATTTTAAAAAAATGAATTATTTTTTTTACTTTTACTCGAATTTTTTGTTCAAGCACGAATCCCCCTCAAAATTTGAAAGAGTTTATGACAGCTTATGATAATAAAGAATTTAATAATGACGAAGTCGAAGGTGAAGTTCAGCTATTAACAGCTGATTTAAATTTGACACAAGTATAGAACGGAACATTTTCTTACTCATGATCTTGACATAGAGCGTGAATTAAAATTTCAACATAATCCTAAGCTTTGTGTAGCAAAATATCAAGAATTATATAAGATACATATACCCCCCGAAAAAAGTGTGTGTGCTTATGACCACACGATATAAGTGAAAACTTCAAATTTTGTAATGTTATTTCAGGGATTAGTTAGGTGAGAATAAAAACAAAGTGATATTAGTATTGTCATATAAAATTATTTATTCATTAGTCTGTACTTATAAAGTAATATTTTTAGCGAAATAAACAATCATATTTATGAATTAATTGTATTCTAAGAAGGAAACAATAGGTTTATCGTAGCTGAAATAGGTTATAAATACTTTAGAGAGATTCACAAAATTATTTAAATATCTAAAGAAACTGCGTCAAGCGTTGTTCCGTACTTTGTCGTGTTTTCAATTTGATCATTTGACATAATTAAATTGAATTTTGATTTTTAAAAATCTACTAAAAGCTTTGAATTGTCTTTTGAAAAATCTACATTAAAATCCTCACTTCAAATAATAGGCAATTTGTTCAGAAAAGTGGATCCGGCTTCAGTGTAGATAACTAAATTTTTATGATTGAATTCGATAATTTTCTGTACACTTTGATTTGGTGAAATAAAATAGTAATCATTAGAATTATTTGTTCATTTTCTGCTCTACATTTGGCTGCACAAATTTCTCCGATGCATGACTCATTTAACCCAAATGATTCAGTAGTATTGTTACCATTCAGTAGTATTATTACAAACCAGAGTGTAACAATGCTTGGCTTTTTAAAACACATCATTCAAGTTCACTCTCCAGCAAAACGTGCCTAAAAAGTTATCACTTCAAAAAAAAAAAATTAGCCATTTACAATGTTTGTATTTATTTTCGTAAAAATAACATGTATATTAATTTTCAATGAAATTTCATGAATCTTAGAGCATTGTTGATGATTGAAGTTTGAAAAAAAAAGGTTTTCATTAATTACACAATATTTAAAAAAATAACTTTTTTACTGTGTACTCGCAGATATATCAATACTTTTCCACAGAATTTTGTTGCTAATAATAAAGAGGCAATTTGCATTAAAAAACCCGGTTGAGTATCTTGAAAATTCAGAAAGATAATAACTATACAGAATATTGTATTTTTGTTGCTCTGAAAGTAACTAAACGATAAGAGTTTTTTTTCCGAATACAGTTATTTTTAATCATGAATTATAAGACGGTTAAATTGAATTATATAAACAGACTTATATATATATATATATATATATATATATATATATATATATATATATATATATATATATATATATATATATATATATATATATATATAGCTAATATATTAAACACAGATATATAATTATAAATTCGATAAACACCATCCCACAAATTGCATTAAATTACAAAACCTAAATCTTCAATAAAATACTGTACCATGTAGAATTGCAAATACATTCTTAAGCTCAAAATAGAGAGAGAGAGAGAAAGAAATGGAATTTTTAGATATATACTCATAGTGTTTTCTTAAAGAATGTACAAAATTTGAGAGATAATTTCCAAATTTGTTCACAATTTTGGCCACTCTAATATCATATTAAAATATTTATAATTTATTATTGTGACACTATTTTCTAAGAGATTCGAATTTCGTAATTTTGTGCACAATTTACGTGAAACATTTTATATAATTTTACGAAATTTGAAAATGTCACTCCAAAACTCGTTCAAAATTTTGACCATCTCTATAGATAAATTGTTAAGTTGTATACAACTGAAATAACAACAGTGTAAGTTATACACTGTGAATAACCCTTGGCATTTGAGATTTGAGAGCATTCCTCCGTGACCTTACTCACTGAATGTTGAAACAAGATTGATCACAACAGCTTTTCAGTCGAGTGTATGGGAGTGCCAGCATACAGTTATTAACATAGAATTACCAATCAATGGTTTTTCAAGAGTTTATCCACAGATGATTGATGCCGTTTAATGATTTTTTTTGTCGAAAAACTGTCGACGCTTCAGTACACGCATCCCCAATTCGAAAAGTAATCTTTTGACTATTGACTAAATTGTAGAATTATTTAAAAATTGATTGTATGCACTAATCTTTAGTTTTAGTAAGGTGACCAACCATCCTCCTTTAGGGAGTACAGTCCTCCTTTTATAGGTCCTGTCCTTCCTCGAAAAGTGTCCTCCTACTTGTCCTCCTTTTCAATATTTTAAAACCGATCTGTTAATCTCTGTATTCAGAGATGAACCAAACATGTTTCCAATACGTCGAAGAATATAGTCTGAAACAAACATCACAGGAAATAACAGTTTTCAATGGTGCTTTTTTTTACTTCATCAAAAGTAAATTGGGCAGATATAGAGAACTGTGTTGATTTTTTATCATAAGAAATACCTGATATTAAATCGATGACAATTGTTTGTTTGTAGAAATTGGAAAAATGAATGAATATTTAAATTATAATAAATTGGAACAAAAAAAAATGGAAAATCAACATGCTGAAATTGATAAAAGATGGATGGAAATACTTAACCATTTCAAAAAGGAACACATTCCATATGGAAATTTAGTTATTCTTTTTGAATTTACGTAGCGCTCTCCCGAAACTAATGCAGCAGCAGAAAGAGTTTTTTCAGTCGGTAATTTTTGGATAATTGAGAAATCAAGATTGAACGATGATATTTTAGCTCCCGTACTTACAGTAAAGATATAGGATATTTTTTGCTCCGAAATTTCTGATGAATGTGTAGAAAATAATATATTGACAAACAAAAAAATTAATTCAATAAGAAAATACTCGTTTAAGTAAATAATTAAAAGGGATGTAAGCGTAATTAGTGTTTTTTTGTTTGAATTAATAAAATGTTTCATATATTTATGTTGTAACTTTTTTTAAAAATTCTCGTCCTCCTCTTCATACTAAAAAACTGGTCACCTTAGTTTTAGAAAAGCGTTTTCTAGTTACCAATGACTGATAACGAGCTGTGACGAAAAGAGCTTGATAGAAATCTTAGATTAAATAAAAGTTAAGTTTTCTACAAAGTGTCTCGGCATTAGCGTGTGTATATATGTGATATTATATTATTACTTGAATATCAATTTTAATTAAGTGTAAAAAAATTATTAAATTATGGATTATAGAGTACCCCATCTTTTAAAGAAAGAAAATGTAATGTTGAATTTATTAATATTTGTATAAGCGTTGATTTATTATTTATCAAAGAAAAATTAGTCTTTGGACTATACTAATATAGTTTAATCAAATGAATTACGAAAAATTATTTGAATGTGTCAATATATACTTTAATCATTAAGAAACCATCTAAAACTCTTTTATTGAAACATACAGGGTGTTTCAAAAATATCTGGCAAATATATAAAAACAGGTAGAGGGGACCGGAATAATTAAAATCTGCATAAGAATGTGGGTAAAAAAAATGAAGCGTGTACGTAAATTTTCTTTAAAAGCTCTTAATGTGATCACTGAAGAAGAAATCTAAGCATGTCAAATCTGAAAAGTGGGCTGGACGAAGAACAAGTTCTTCAAACTCAAACTCAGTGCCGCAACAGCCCAAGAGGGCTAGGGCCTACTGTGCCCATCCCAGTATACATGACCATTGGATGCTGAGGTGCATGAGCGGATGTCTCGATCAGGTGGTCAGTCTGAAGCGAAACCCCCAGTGTTTAAGTCCCCAGCAAGCTTGTGTGTGTGTGTGTGTGATACTCATTTATAGACCCACTGCAGAAGGGATGGAAGGGTGAGCCGACCTTACCCAGCCCGGGAATAGAACCCAGACCAGTGGTGTGGAAGCGCGATACGCTACCACTGGGCCTGAACAAGTCCCTATCAAATGTATTATTTGAACTGTTGTTCCATTTCCACACATTTGCCACCCCATACATCAAATGCATCGTGACGAGCTCAGAATTGGTGTAACAATGCATCGTGACGTTTTCGCGTCACACTACTGAGGAATCGGCTTTTTTGTGGATAGGATAACAACGTTCCTAAGCACACGTGCATCCCTAAATATTGCGGGTCCTGTCTTCTGTCATCGACCTGGAAACCTTGGACCGTGAGAAAAACTCAGAGTGTAATTCGATGTGTCAGGAAGAAACCGTCCCCATCCCAAGACCCTGGAGTGGAAGGGGAGTCCGAAAAATACAACGAAGAGACGGTCGTGTTGCCTCCTCCCTCACAAACAACATACTCTGAACTCTAATGAAATAATCAAATAAAACATAACTTCGATGCAAATGTGTATACAGTAATTAATAGCTGCGAACTAAATAAACCAAATATTTAATTTCCTTTCATGCTACCATGTGGCTGCGGTAGCCGAGTGGTCAAGGTATCGGATCGTGGATGACCGTGTCATGAGTTCGAGGCCAGTACCACTAAAGACCCGCCGTGTAGAGCAGTGATGCACGTTAAATCTGTCGAGAGCTTAAACGTCGTGGTGTGGTAGTTAGGAGAGGTGGCTGCCAGCTTAGGTGTCATCCACGTCACTTGACTATGGTTCAAAATTGCGTGGTACGCCACCAAAAGGCCTAGTGTAGCTGAACAGTGTGTCGTTAATATTCATTCACTCACTCATTCATGCTACCATTAATTTTCTGAAACGTCACAGCATTATACTCAAAATCTGTACAAAGTACGATGGTGAAAACCAGTAAAGTTCTTTCAAAAATTAATCTTAACAGCGTCCTTTACTACCAGGGACGTCTTAAGACTTTTCATGGCCCTGGGCACATACGGCGCAAAAGTAGGCCCTGGGCAACCCCACAAATTTAGGCCTCACCTATGACCCTCAAAGGTAGATAGTACACAGCACACGTTGTAAAATACTCGTACAAACAATAACCCAAAACAAGCCAAATGGGCATGATTTACGATCTCGCAAACCGGTTCGACCGACTGCTGTATATTCACTGAAGAATGGTAGGCCTAGGCCTATGTATGGACGATGGTCATCACATGTAGCCAGTTGACATCGTTCGAAATTCCAAGTTTTTCGGAGAATACAGCCGGAAATAACATTTGACCATTGAAACTATTCGAATAATGGTATTATTACGACTGAGTCGATAACGAGACTAGGCCCCCATTGTGACCGAGGCCCTGGGCTCGAGCCCAGTTTAACCATTCCTTAAGAAGTCTCTGTTTACGCCCCCCTCCCAACACGATACTATATAAAGTTTTAGACAAAAAAAATCTTGGAAGATCATTTCGAAAAAGAACCTAACAATAAATTGCTTAATTACTGGATTCATACGTTTTTAATTTTGTCCTCTAATTAAATTATATTTCTGTCGGAGTAGATATTAATATACTTTTCCTGATATCTAAAAATACGAAATACTTTTAATAGTCAGCTCACTCGACAAGCAGTTAAATTATCATTCATGTCTTGGCGATATTCAAAGGCCTTTTGGCGATCACACTCATTGTCATTCAGCGCATTAGAAAACGAGTCTTTTATCACCTTGGAAAATGCAAACGCGGAAGCAATCATAACAAGTTATTTTCGGCTATCGAATCCGTATATCACTCAACTCAACTCCGCCCAATAATCAAACAAATAATACAAAATAGATACACGAAGAGTTTCAACAATCAGGAAAGAATCCAGATATAAATACTCTGGAATTCTCTTCGGATTTTTCTTTTATGTCCAGCAAAAGCCCTAAGGTTTTTTAATTGAAACACTTAAGTTGAGCCATTTATATCTACCTTTTGCTATTTTGCCTTATGAGGAAAAATTCACTGGCTTAATCAATAAATGTACCTTTATTCAATAAATGATCTAAATATATGTGATATGATCTTCTTTAGGATTCAGGAAAGTAAATTTAACTTTCAATTAGTTTGATGAATTCGGTTAGCGTTAAGTGATTTAAATAAATAAGATTATCACGCACATTTTTTAGATGTATTTTTTTTTTGAGTTTTGGATGCCTTGAATATGAAAAAGAATATTGGAATGTTACTAATGATATTTAAAACTGAGTTTATCAAACTTTGATACAATCTTTAAGGTGAATGACTACGTTCGAAAATGTGATTTTGAAAAGGTGTATAAATGAATAATTTTTTGCATATTTAGAGTTAATATTGAATTAGAACATATGTATAAAACTATTTTAAGAATGTTATTACGAGAAAAAATATAATTTAAATGCATTCTTTTTGGGTAGAACAAAATGTAAAAAGAATTAAATATATTCTCAAAATATTCTTCTTTCAGGAAAAATGCTTCTATAGTAATAATATTTTATTAAGACTTCTATACAGAGACTGAACAAAAAGTTTTTAAAAATTTGTATAATTTTCAGGGTTACGATCAATTGAAACATTAATCGGTGATTTTGTTATAATTCACACACATTTAACTTAACTCAGTGGCGCAACAGCCCAAGAAAGCCAAGGCCTACTGTGCCCAACTCAGTATACGCGACCTTGGGCCCTGAGGTGCAAGAACAGATGTTCCGGTGATGTGGTCAGTCCGACGTGAAAACCTCCAGTGTTAAGTTCCCAAGCAAGTTTGGTACTCATTTAAAATCGATCCTTTGAAAGGATGAAAGGCTGAATCAACCTTGCCCAGCCCGAGGTTTGAACCTAGGACCTGTGGTGTGGAAGCGCGATGCACTGCCACTTAGACACTGGGTCCTTAATTTCTTTACCTTCTGATATAAATAGTGAAAAGCGCTTAATGCGAAAATGCTTAAGCCGAAATATCAGTTACCACGAAATAACGCAACGGTCCCAACAAACTATCATGTATTTTCACTCATTTTCTCTCAACACGAAACGAAAACCGCTTAACACGAAAAAATTTTCCTTCGGGGAATGAACAAAATACGGAAAACACCAGCCACGCAGGCAAGATTTAAGAAGGGTGCGTAATGAAAGAGAGGTGTTTTTACATGTTTCGTAGAAAGGAGGCTAACTTGGCTTTGAAATATCCTCGGAATAGCCTATGACATAAGTCGGTTTTGTTTATCTAAGCTATTTTTACCCTCCACATCTACAAACGGAAAACAAAAACATCTCACCTCTCATCATTTGACTTTGGAATTTGGTGATGAGTACAGTAAACTCTCCTATAACGCGGTTTCTATATAACGCGGAGCTGAAATTGCGACAGCCCTCCTATAACGCGGTACTCTTACAGCGCGTTTTCTGTTTGACAACGTCCCATCAGTTCTTTCCGATAGGGATAACGTATATTAGTGTTTTAGTTTTTTGTTTTATTTTTTTTACACGGGATCTCTGCTCAGCAAAAGTAACACATTGCTTCAAATTTTGTATAATGAACGCTTAAGAAATAGTGTAAATAATTTACATCTGGAAGTGTAATACATTAATGTTACTGTCTGTTGTATTTATTTTATGTTAAAATCTTGCCACCACCTCTCCCTTGGAAATCTAGTTTTATTATGAAATAAAAAAAAGTAGTGATGACACTGATCGAGGAATAAATTAAAAGAGGAGCGTGCACTGAGGCATGGCGTAGACAAAACAAAATCAGTAACGCCGGTGGAGTTAATCTCGTCTTTTGTATTTATTGGTCTCCATTTTACGCGGTACGAATGATGTGATTTGTACTAATTCTGAGTTTCTTATAGCGCGGTTTCCATACAACGCGCTATGAATTCGCCTGGTTTGTACGGTAAATCCGAGTTTCTTATAGCGCGGTTTCCATATAACGGCGTACGCACTCACCGCGTTATAGGATGGTTGACTGTACATCGCAGTGTGAGTAAAAATCAGTGAGTTTGGTTCGCATTTTTTTTTTTTTATATTTTAGAAAATTTTTTCTCGCGAGCACAATGACAAATAGCTCAGGGGGAAAGCAAACCTCCATTTCGCTTGAAATGAATATGGAGCTTCTTACGGCTGTGTTGATCAAAAACAGAAGATGAACACAGATTTTGTATTAAATTTCATTAAGTTCTTGTGAATGTATCTTTGTTTCATTACATTTTATTAAATACATGCATATATACACGTTAGAGTAAATAAAATGGACTCTAATAAACTTAGTTTTATTTTATATATATATATGCAAAATCATGTAACACACACACACACAAAAAATTCATTCCCCTCAGTTCCGTATTAAACGATTGTCAATGTTTTCAAAAATTCTAGTTCAGACTTAGTGCAGAAGTGTTAGCTATATATAAGCAAAATATTATTACTATTATGAAAGCATTTTTTCCAAAAAAAGGATAATGTTATGAAAATATGTCAAACTCTCTTTCTTTTTCGCCAAAAAATTGCATTTAAATAATTTTTTCTATAGTAATAAAATTCTTAAAACTTAACACGCCTATTCTATTCAACTAACACTACATAAAAAAATTATGCATTTATACGCTTTGTCAAAATCACAGTTTCGAACATAGTCAATCACCTTAAATTAAGTTCAAGATACTTTTTGTATTGAATGCAGAAACCATTCATGGGGGAATAAATGTCTTAGCATTTTTTTTCGTAATTTTATTTAATTAAAACTTAATATTGTATTATATAAATATAATGTTTCGACCCAAATATTACATAATTCATTTAAATAATTTTGATAGATTAATTTGAAACTCGGGAATGTGTGTGTGGCATCAAAGGGGAGCCATAAGAATTTAATTAGTAAAGTATTATAGTCGAAACATACTAAACAGTGCCGGGTTGGTGGCGTGGTTGGTTTGTCGCTTGCCTTCTGCACCTAAGGTAGAGGGTTCGACCCCGGCCCAAGTGGGTGGATTTTTAAAATGCAGAAAATCAACAGCGGCAATATCGTATGATTATGCGGCATAAAAAGATTCCTAGAGTGTCTGTTTGGCTTAGGTGCTATCAGCAAAATTAAATCCTAGTACAGGTTAACATCATCAGGGCTGAGATGCCTCCCTATATGAAAGAAATTAGGTGTCAAAATTGCCTGCGGTGATTGGTATCCGCCTACATGGGACCGTACTTAAAAGAGATACCAGCTTCCGGAGAATGTTCTAGGTCTGCAATGGTAAAACACCAAGCCGCAACCCAATAGAAATAAAAAAAATTCTAAGCAGTTGAAAGGCAATATTCAATTTGTGTCATCCGTGAAACAAAGCTATGAATATTTTAAAAAAAGAAATCATAAACTTTTATTCTTTTTAGTGTAGATGATAAAAATAGACGGATAAATGGTCAATTTTAGTTGTAGCTCAAATATCAAAACCCAGCAATACGCAAAATCATGTATGTAAACATGTAATGCAGTATTTTAATTTCCCACTTTCCACGATCTGTTTGTAAACGTATTTCTATCTGATTAGCACGTCTGTGATCAACTGACCGTAAAAACAGAGCCTAAACCTTGACCAACGCGACAGGAAAAACGGCGATAAAAAACAAACAAACGAAGAAACAATTTTCCCTAGACGGTGGATCATACTTGATGCAACATTCTGTGGTTTTATTGTTCTAACAAGAACCGAACCTATTTTCAGAATGAAAAAAGAACATTATCGTTCGTAATAGCGTGGAATTTTTTTTTCAATTTCGAATTAACCAAACGATTCTTTTAAGCACATCATTATTTCCAAATTTTATGTTGTTCTTCCTCTCATGTAATGGAGGAAATGGAATGTAATTTTCTAAGACAGAGGCGGTAAAACATGTTTTTATTTCAGTTACAACCCTCGAAAGATGCGAATCTGCATTTATATTAATGTCGTAAGTTATTTTCTCACTTTTGTATGTTAATTCTTTTTTCGAATATGTTTCTGAACGAATTTTGACATTGCAGAATCTTTTCGAAAGATTGATATGGGCTATTACGAAACTAGCAGACAATAGATATTTAGCAATTCAAAATTTAAATATTAATATTTACGGAAATAAGGAAATAATTTGTAATATTATTTCATATGTGTGTATAATTTTTTAAAAAGTCGTGTTAAACTTTTTGAAAGTGTTTATAGATAATTCATCTATCCCAATAATCGAAATGAAATATATTTTAGCTAATTAAAATTATACAAAACTTCACATGAACGGTGCCAATAAATAATTGACTGTTCAATTCTCTATCTCATTTATGTTTAGCTCAATTATTTCTATTGTTTTTACCGATTGCTAAATTTAGAACGTTTTTCAAACTTATTAATTTTGTCAGAACAAAAAATATGATATATAAGCAGTTACCCGCCCATTTCGCTGGATATATTTCATAATGTTGAATAACTATTTATTGTTTTTATGATATCTAAATCTCCTAGCACTAAATTTTCAATCGTACAAAAAGAAATAGTTATAGCTTTCGCTTCTTGATTGAAAAAAGGACAGAACTTGAATTTAATTTAAAAAAATTTATATCTTTAATTTAAATTATATCTTTCTCAGAAACTCGTAACCTCTTTCATCATTTTTGGTGGATCTCTACTAAACAAAAGAAACATGTTAGGTAAATTTCTAGTAAGTAGGTCTAATCGTTCAAAAACGGAAATTTTTATCTGTGACATCCCTGCAACCCCCTTGGGAATCCATTTCCATAAAACTCGTTCTTCATGGACCTCTACTAAGCAAAAGAAACATGCTTTCAAATGTGTAGGTCCAACAGTTCAAGAGAAGGAATTTTTTTTATCGATAACGCCCCCTTAACCCACCTCCTCCATTGGGAGTCGATTTTCGCAAAACTCATTTTTTTACCGGATCTCTACTCAACTGAAGAAATAATTTTTGTCAAATTTAAAGTCTGTTACTCTAATAGTTATAAATAGGAATTTTTTAATCCTTAACGTATCCTTATCCTCCCCATTGGGTGTTGATTTCCACAAAACCTGTTCTTAGTAGATCTCTGCTCAATAAAATAAACTTTTGCCCGATTTCAAGTCTGGGGGTGTAATAGCTAAGAAAAAAAAACCCGGGAATTTTTGTTTATAACTCGCCGCAATCCCCATTAGGAGTAGATTTTTGTAAAACCCATTCTTAGCAAATCCCTACACACCGAAAGGAACATGCCTGCAAAATTTCAAGTTGTAAGCCAAATAGTTCAGGAGATCTCGTGATGAGTGAATGAATGAATAACTAGGAATGACTGAACTTCTGTACTTTGAAACTGTTGTTTAACGGTTTCTTATTTTAACTTTAAACAATGAAAATCGTTTAACACGCAACTAAGGGGACTGAAATAATTTTTCTTGTTTAAGTATATTACAAGCAAAAATAAAATATTTAACAAAATTAAGTTTATAAGTATGTATTTTATTTGCCTAGACATATATGTATGCATGTATTTAATAAAAATCAATGAAACAAAAACACTCACAAGGAAATTTAATACAAAATTTTCAAGGTTTTGAAAAACCAAAACATTTATTGAGTTTTTAAAAAATAATAGTGTATTTTATTAATTTTTACCATTTTTTTCCCTATACTCAAGTTAAACTTAATTTTAAATTCTAAACATCTTTAAATGCAGCAAAGGGCTAAGGTAAAGCCGAACCCATGCAACTTCCCATTTTTTCCTTGATAGGAGTTTGAACTTCCCTGCGGGAAGCAGGCACTCCATGAACTATTTAATTTATGCATCGTGTTTCTTAGCATCAAATTGTGTTCAAACTGTTCGATGTCGTCGTTTTGTTATTCATTTCACCATTCGAATGTGCGTCTAAATAACATCACGTGCTTTTCATGACGTTCCTCATTTCGGATGATGTGGGAACAGGATCTGCTTTATTCATTTCATTTTCGTCGTCGGAAACTGCCTCAATCATATTTCTTGAGCTCCAACGAATTTCAAAATGTCTTTGTCTGCCATTATTGGGGATGTACCACCATTATTATTATCTACTGCAACGAATTATTCCGGTGATACAGAGGGAGAGTCCAATAATGCAGAAACTTTTTCAAACATTTCATTAAGGTATCCGACTACGTTCGGAACCGTGATTTTAAAAAGCGCATAAATGTATAATTTTCATGATATTTAGTGTCACTTAGATTAGAATACATGCATAAAATTGTTTTAAGGACATTTTGACAAAAAAAATTTATTTAAATATAATAGTTTGGCAAAAAATTAACTTAGAATAATCTTTTTTCCAAATGTTCTCCTTTTGTGAAAAATGCTTCTATTATAATAATACTTTGCCTGTATATAGCTCAGACCTCTCTACAAAGGCTCAACTAGAATTTTTGAAAAAATCACATTATTTTCAGAGTTACCACCCATTAAAATAATTATTGCCTTTTTTTTCTTAAAATTGCTCCCCTCTGTTGTCGTAAAATATCAAAATAAACCCACTTCTAAGTTATATATTTCAAAAATTCTACTTGAGCCCCTGAACAGAGGTCTGAGCTATATACAGGCAGAATATTATTATTATAGAAGCATTTTTCACAAGAGGAGAACATTTGGAAAAAAAGATTATTCTAAGTTAATTTTTTGTCAAAATATATTTAAATAATTTTTTTTGTCACAATGTCCTTAAAACAATTTTATGCATATATTCTAATCTAAGTGACACTAAATATCAGGAAAATTATTCATTTATGCGCTTTTGCAAAATCACGGTTCCGAACGTAGTCGGATACCTTAAGTCAGTGTTTCTCAAACTGTGTGGCGCGCCCCCCTGGGGGGTTGCGATAACCTTACGAGGGGGGCGCGAGCATATCGAAAATATAAGATTTAAAAAATAATTAATTTACTGGAATGAATTAAAACAAACTTTTACTCTGATATAAGTTATAGGCGATATTAAGTCATCAAAAAAAAAAAAACTTCTTCAATACTTAATTAGCTACCTTTGATCCTATAACCAAATAAAAAAATATTTTATTTAATTTGCTGTAATCCCATGATGAGAGAGTTTTTATTACGTTTTCTTTTTTAAAACTAACATTATACTCTTTCAGAGAAAAAACAGATCCCAGTTCCAGAATCGAAAAAATTTAGGAACATAAAAAATTCATCACTGTCATTTTTGAAATACTGCACATTATAGCTGTAATTTGTTTGACCTTCTAAGTTATTGGTACAGTTAGTTATGACCCCTCTCTTATGTGTTTATTTCTCATTTAAGGGAGTTGTAAGTAATGTATTTTTCTGTTGCGCTTTTTTTCCATGCAAAACAGTTTTATGATATTTGGAAAACCACGGAGAGCACACACACACACTTTGATGGATTACTTGGCCAAGACTTAGACCAAGATGAGTATTTTCAAACATATAAAGCATAACAATTGTTTTTAGCAGTAACATACATATTATCATAATGAATACACTTTTTACCCGGAAGTGGTCGCGCGGGACACACAGATCACGAAATTGTTAATTCTGGCAAAACTGTTTATTTGTTTCCAAAGAAAAATTGAAAAATCTTTGAAAGTAGGTAAGTGAACTTACTCTTAGTTAAATTATTCACTGGAATAACGATTTGTATCGTGTACAATAAAATAATTATAAAAAAAAAGGATTGGGGTGACTCAATAACCCCGCTTGACCTTATCGAGTGCGCGTCTGCTCCCAAGTTAAAACATGTTGAAGTCTTTTTTGCTTTAAATATTAAAAATAATACAATTATTCTTCATCGGAATTTTATATTATTGTTCATTATTTAACATCAATTATAAATGCTAATTCTGTGAGACTTAAAATTAAAATTCACTTAAAACTAATTATAATCTGAGCAATCATTTTAAAAAAACATTTTACATTTTCGTAAACATTTTCGCGCACTTGGCTTTACTCTCCTTACAATACAGCTATTATATCAAGAATGTTTTATTTTCTTATAAATGAACTCCTGCAAAGAGCGGGTACTTCGGCCGGCATACTTTTAATGTATCAGTGCTGCACAGAGTATTTTATAACTAATTAATTAATACTAAATTAAGAACAAGTTTAATAAGTATTAACGACTTCCATGGGCTTGTCTTGCAAAGCAAAGCTTTTATAAGGAATGCATATGATGAGAAATTGACCCTCTGAGTTCTTTTTCTATATTTAGCAGATATCCATATTTTGTCTTCTAAGCAGTCACCGTATTTTGCAATATGTTCAATTTAAAAATTAGAGAAAGTAAAAATAACATAATAATTATCCTATTACTTAATTATATAATTTATGTTTTTGCTTAAAAGTAGTATTCAAAATTTAATACTTATGTTATTAATTTGTATGGTTTATAATTAAGATTTCATATAGTAGTTTTAGCGTCAAAGTGCATTATTATTGCATTTAGTGCATTATTAATGTATAAGGGGGGCGCGATAAAAATTGTGATTGAAAAGGGGGGCGCCAGTATTGAAAGTTTGAGAAGCACTGCCTTAAGTGTTCATTCCCAGAAGTTCCATTCGCTGATGTTCATGCCAGGATTGGCTCTTGCATCATTAATCCCAACACTCACTCACTCAGAAGCGAAAATTTTTCGTGTTAAGCGATTTTCGCTTCGTGTTAAGAGAAAAAATATGCAAGTAAATACATAGTAGTTTGTCGGGACCGTTGTATTATTTCGTGTTAACCGATATTTCGTCTTAAGCGTTTTCGCGTTAAACGTATTTCTCTGTAATTTACAATGGTCTTCGAAATATAATTCCAATGCAAGGTAAAATGAAAAACTTTCATTTTTTTACAGAAAGCTGAAAGCATTTGATTTATAAAAAGCAAGAACGCGCATACCATTAGATGCTTAGAAACTTTAGGGCTACTGTATCCTCCTGAAACCATTAGAATAATCTAGCATAGTGGTTATTCTAATTCTCTTCTGAAGTGTGTGAGAAACTATACAATTTGACTTGCATTATTCAGCAGTTTCTCGGCACCTAAGAGCGATTGAAAAAAAATACAGAAGTAGTGTAAGTGGTCACCTCATAAATTCAAAAACAAAGAATGTGGAACGTGTCGTTTTAAAATGTGCATTTTGAGCGCGTTCAAAGTAAAAGTTTCTTCATAAGCGAGTGAAAAAGTGATGATGTGTAAAGTTTTATAAGACAGAAATTTTATGGAAGAATCAAATTAGATGTCACACTGAATAAAATAGAAGAATTTTAATATTGCATAGTGTTTTCAATGAATTTATAATACATATCTTTATTGTGTATATATTTTATTCGGATTATTTTGGTAAAGTGATAATAAGTGTTGTGGCGTAAAAATCAGGGGTTTTTCTATTTCTTTGTTCTTTTACTACCCTCGAAATTTTTCTCAAAATATGTTTAAAAGTATTAAACAAAATTATGCAAACAAAATGACATTTTCTTGAAATGTAATTACAGTAAAATACGTTTAACGCGAAAACACTTTGTGACGAATCTGTACGGAACCTTTCCACTAATATTCTTAGGCGTCTTTTGGGGATTATAAATTCGCGTATATTTCCAATCAACTCTAAGAGGAGAACGGGATATGCAAAGTAGATAGGGTATTTAAGTAGAGCGTTGTAAGTTAACGATGATGAAGGCTATTGAGCCAGTAGCAGTAGAGTCAACGTTCAGAGGATTCAATTGCATTACGATAAGGAAACATTACTGCTAGTACTCTACGAAGGAATCTTAGGAGGTTAATATACATGTGAAAATATCAAAGTACTACCAGGTGATATACTATAATTTAATACCGCTAAACAAGCGTTAGTTTAATAAAATTAGCTTAAGTTAATGCAGTGTTTCTCAAACTGTGGGGCGCGCCCCCCTGGGGGGCGCGATAAACCTACAAGGGGGCGCGAGCATATCGAAAATAAAAGATTAAAAATATTTATTAAAAGGAATGAAGTAAAACAAAATACTTTCTGACATAATAAAAAAATACACATTTACACTGATATAATTTATATATATCATCTGTGATATTACGTCATGAAAAATGAAAGCTTTTACTTCAAAACCTCATTATATATCTATTTTTTGATACTATAACCAAATAAAACACATTTTATTTGATTTGTTGTAATCCCATGATGAGAGATTTTTTTATTGCGTGAGAAAAAACAAAACCCAGACCCATAATCAAAAAAAATTTTAGAAAGATAAAAAATTCATCCCTGTTGTATTATTGCCATCAGCTGTAGGCAGCAGAATGTATTTACTGCGGTTTGACCTTCGAACTTACTTGTACAGTTAGTTACGTCCCTGCTTATATGTATTTGTTTTTTTTTTCATTTAGGGAAGTTGTAAACAAACTATTTCTGTTGCGCTTTTTTCCTAGTAAAATATTTTTATGATTTTTATGATAACGAAAAACGTTTTACATATTTTTTAGAACATCCATGTTGTAATAAATACACTTTTAATTCGGGAGCGGTCACGCTGAGCACAGAGTGCACGAAATCGGTAATTCTGCCAAAACTGTTTAATTGTTACCAATGGCCCTGATACTATCCTCCTGTTTGACAGTCTTAACGTGAACCAAAATATATTTGTCACATATCTCCCTCTTTTTTGGGAGTGACAAACGTTTTTTTTTACAATCTTAAGGTACTTGTTTTGAATGAGTTCCCGGTGTGATAACTTTTTTTCCGAAATATTTTCTGTGTCCTTGAAAGTAGATAAGTATATTTTCTCTTTATTAAATTGTTCACTGGAATTACGATTTTTATTGTGTACTATAAAAATAATTATAAAAAAGATTGGGGCGACTCATTAACCCCGCTCGACCATTAGTATCGAGTGCGTGCCTGCTCCAGGGTTAAAACATGTTGAAGTCTTTTCGCTTTAAATATTAAAAATAATACAATTATTCTTTATCAGAATTTCTTTTATTGTTCATTATTCAACATCAATTCTAAATGCTAATTCTGTGAGGCTTAAAATTACAGTTCGCTTAAAACTAATTATAATCTGAGCAATCATTTAAAAAAAATCATTTTACATTTTTGTAAACATTGTCGCGCACTTGGCTTTACTCTCCTTAAAATTCAGCGATTATATCAATAATGTTTTATTTTCTTATAAATGAACTCGTGCAAAGAGTGGCTACTTCAGCCGATATACTTTTAATGTATCAATGCTTCACAGATTATTTTATAACTAATTAATTAATACTAAATTAAGAACAAGTTTAATAAGTATTAGCGACTTCCATAGGCTTGTCTTGCAGAGCAAAGTTTTTCAAAGGAATGCTTATGATTGGAAATTGACCCTCTGAGTTCCTTTTCTATATTTAGCTTATATCTATATTTTTTCTTCTAAGCAACCACTGCATTTTGCAATATGTTCCAGTTTAAAAAATTAGAGAAAGGAAAAATAACATAATAATTATACTATTACTTTTTTTTTTTTTTTTTTTGCTTAAAAGTAACATATACAAAATTTAATACTTATGTCATGAATTTGTACGGTTTATAATAAAAATTGTTGCTTTAGCGTCAAAGTGCATTTTTATTGCATTCAGTATATTATTAATGTGTAAGGGGGGCGCGATAAAAATCGTGATAAAAAAGGGGGGCGCCAGTATTAGAAGATTGAGAAGCACTGAGTTAATGAAAGCTAATAATTCGAGTTGCGTATATTTTTTAGACCTCCTATTTCGGTAGACTCTATTGATCTTACGCGTAGTTATTGATTAATTTCATATTTCGTAATTTAATTTAATATTAAAGGTAAATACCTTAAGTTTGACGTAGACATATAGATATTATATGTCATTAGAATTTCTAATATTTGAATCAAGTAAATAAATATAAGTTATTTTTATACAAATGGCTTCTGATCATTCTTTGCTTCAAATTGATCTTGATGTCCAGGGTGGAACCGGGGGGGGAGTTTCCACAACTTAAGACGAAAAATCGGTTAACTCAAAATAATACAATGTTCCCGACAAATTACTATGTATTTTCATGCATCTTTTCCCTCATAACACGAAAAGATCTCTCTTTTGGGAATTGGGAATGAACAAAATACGAAAAACACCGGTTACGCAGGCGAAATTTTAGAGGGGTGCTTTAGAAAGTTTCTGTGGTATTGGACTGTCCTACTGTAGCATTGGCAGAAATAGTTGCAATAAATGATGATAATACACGAGTACAGCCCTAATTACAGCAAACAAACACATTTTGGTGATTGATGAAAGCTAAAAAAATATCATTGATGCAAATTCCAACGACGAAAATGAAATGAATAATGCAGCTCCTGTTCCCGCGCCATCCGAAATGAGGAACATCATGGAAAGTATGTTCAGTTATTTAGACGCACGTTCCGATGGTGAAATGAATAACAAAATGGAACGATTTCTTGAGAATTTAATCCTAAAAAAAGACAAACGAAAAGTAAAATATCAGTATATTTTCCAAAAACTCAATGTTTTCTTTTTCAAAATTATTTAAAATTTTGTATTACATTTCATTAAGCTCTTGTAAATGTTTTTGTTTCATTGATTTTTATCAAATACGTGCATATATACATATCTATATTAATAAAATGTACTCTAATAAACTTAATTTTGTTGAATATATAAGGGCGTTTTTGCAATATCCTTTAACACGAAAAAATATTTCAGTCTCCTTCAGTTTCGTGTTCAACGATTCTCATTGTAATTCAATGTAAACACTAATATATATGTGTTTTTTAACACATTGACATCGTCTTTGATAGAGGTTGGAGCAAGGGGATGAAAAGCCCCAAAACTTTTTAAAATACGAAAAAGCATGTTCCAAAATTAATACACACTTGTGTAGTTAAGATAAACAAATCCATCCTCTTATTATGCTAAGTATTTAAAATTTGTGAACACTAAAATTTTTACAGATTTCAATAAAACTGATAAAGTTGAAAATTTCATTCAGAGTTATGATGTTTGTGGAACTTAAATCATTAAAATTTGTATTCTATTCCATGTTAATAATATGTGTTTATTTCTTAAACACATATTGCTAATATGAACTTGTGACGACTTACGCGTCTTTTCTTTAACAAGTCCTTTGGGTTCTTTGAGCCAGAATTAATGGCAACTCTTTTCCAACCAAATCCAAGAAACGAGAAGTGAAGAGATGCAAATAATATAGGATAAATATAGGACCTTAGAGTAAGCGTAATGGCAATGATGGCAATGTAATGGTTGTGTAAAGGAATGTTCGACAATTAAAGTGCGTTGTGGTATTGGATGATTATTGAAGTTCGTTGTTCAAAGATTCAAGTTCTACGTGTCGTGGATAAACATATTGGTGATCGATTAGAAGTTAAATGTACAGCTGCATACCACTGTAGATAAAGACAAATTTATTACAGAATAATATAAGGTAGGATTGATTACTTACTATAATTATATTTGAAGATTAGGCGGTTCAATTATTGATATAGGTCTGTATTATATTGTGTGTTGCGCATTGTGTCATCGTAGATTCTCCCATTCATTAATTTATATATTTGTTCAAAGTTTAAGTTGAATATCTTAATAAAGTCATATTAAGATAATGTTTGATTCTAGTTCTTACGTTAACCCTACACCTCTAGCTCACGCTCATGCTTCGAGGGATGTACTTCCAAGGGGAGGTACATCACAAACTGACTGATCAGAGCAGCCCTGAAAGCAATGTAACTGAGTGCTGATTTTTTCATTCTAGTGAATACAGGGTAAGGGATTAACAAAAATGTACAATGAAATTATTAATTCATTTCAGAACTAGGATCTGCTACATTAAAAAAATTCTAAAGTGCCAAATTTTCAGAAATTTCAGTTTAAAAAATTGGATTTTTAATATTTTGTATATATTTCCAAATATTCGACAAAATATAGTAATTTATTTATCCTTGACACAAATAATTTTCTGCAACCATTATACGTTAAGCAAAACCATCGATCTGAAAATAGCATTGAGCTCAATGGGTTGGAATTTTAAAAGGGACTTAAAAAAACAAAAAACACAGGAGCTCCAGTGAATTTTATCGAAATTACCTGCACATTAACGAAAACCATTTACGTGTTTATGGCATCCTCTCAAATTAAGCTACGCTTACCTCTTTTTCTATGAAAGCTGAAATGCGTAGACGTGAATTATGACAGAAGGAAAATTTTATTCCTAGAATAAAAATGTCCATATTTGCTGCACAAAACCAATAGGGGTGAAGTCTCGGTAGAATAATCCCAGGAAACATGTTTTTATGCATAAGAAACAATTTATCCGTGTCGGTCAAAACAAACCAATTTAGGAAGTATTCTCGAAGAACACGACCATCATGAATCTGCCATTTTGAAAAGTGAAAATAAAGACGAACGGTACGGTTGATTGCCAATGGAATCGACCATTATTGCATTAAATGAATGGATGCTGGAATACAAGATGTAACAATTTATTTATAAATTAATTTTGATATAAAATATTTTATATTCATTAAAATCATAGAGAGAGTTGCAATTATAATTCGTAATACAAATAATAATTGCATATGATAAGCCTTGTTGTTATTCTTTCAATTTATTTCATTGATATCATTTCGTTCTAAAGATATATTTTTTTGAGATAAGTTGCTCCTTGCAGTACTTAGAAATAAATTCTGCCTGAAAAGAGAAGCTTATTGTTTATAGTTTTTACTTCAAAACGTACACTACAAGTCATATCACAGAAAAATAAGTTACGTTCCTTGCACCTATATGAAAAGTTCAAAGGGTATTTTTTTTTCATATTGCGAGGAAAGTAAAATTATCTTTTCACCCAGACAGTTACTATTTATTTTCTGCTAATTCGGTCAAAACCTCGGTATTTCAAAACATTTCAAATAATAACCAAGACTAAAATAATAGAAAGAAAAATGAAGATTGCTGTTAACCTTTCCCCGTTTAGAGTGAAGATAAAGATCGAAAAACTTTCTCGATTATTATTTTTTTAGCTATTGTTATGTCTCGACTTTGTTCTAGTTTTTTTTCTTGTATCATATACATTTTTTATTAAGTTGGATGAGATTTATGTTTTAAAAAAAAATCCTCCAAAATAGTTATAAACTGCGTGTGTTACAGTACATACTATCTTCCTCTATTTTCGCGGTTTCAGTTATTCCTGACTGATTGCCGTCTGAAATTACGAACACAGCGAAAGAAAGGCCAGTTAATAATAAGTTAACAATGCTTAAGTCTTCCACTTTTTGAATGGCATGAATTCTTTTTTGTTGCCAGATTTGTCGTAACTATTTTGTCAATTGTCACGATATTGCGTGTTCTGGAATAATTCGTTTTTTACTTTTAATGAGTGCTAGTAGACAAGTTGGCAAATTGGATGTATTCTTTGTTCAATGTGTCCGCTCAGAAAACATATTTCAAAAGTTTTTATATAAATTTTTTTTTATAAAAAGAAATCTGTGTCATTATATTACTATATTTATCTGTAATATCTTCGATAATGATAAGTATCTAGAATCCAAGCATTAGAGAGTGCATCAGGTGTGTTCTATTTTCGTAAATTAATCCTTTTTTATTTTATTATACTTTACTTTTATCTTAAACACTTGCATCTCCTGATTTTAAATATTCTGCTTTTGTGAAATTTCAAGCATCATCCTTCTCTGTCGTTGACGACGAATGACATTGAAGTTCTTTTTACAATCTTTATAAGGTGACTGAATAATTTCGGAACCGTGATTTTGCAAAAGCATATAAATGAATATTTAAAAATATTTAAAGTTATTTGAATTACAATAACATATAAAATTGTTTTAAGATTGTTATTACTATAAACAAGTATTTAAATGCAATTTTTTTGGCAAAAAATGAAAAAAAAAACATGTAATATTTTCAAGCCATTTCTTTTTTTATGAAAAAAATGCTTCTATAATAATAATATTTTGCCTATAGTATATATAGCTATAACTTATAGAGCCTGAACTAGGATTTTTAAAAATTCACATTATTTTTAGAGTTACGATCAATTAAAATAAAAACCGTTTTTTGTTAAAATTTTGCTACTTTGATGTATTAAAATATATGAAAATAAATCCACTTCTAAATTATATATTTCAAAAATCCTAGTTCAGTCTCTGTACAGGTCTAAATATAAGAAAAATATTATTATAGAAGCTATTTCATAAAAGGGAAATGTTTTGAAAATATGTTATTGTTTCATCATATTTTTTTTGCCAAAAAGTTGTATTTAAATAATATTTTCTTGTAATTATATTGTTAAAATAATTTTACACGCCTATTCTAATTCAAATGACAGTAAATATGTAAGGGTTTACAAAATCATGGTATCTAACGTAGTCAAATAGAAGAAAGATTAAAAGCATTCTTCCCTTTTCTGTAATATTATTTCTGATTTTTATCTTAAATATTTGAGTGAGAGAATATTAACCTCACATTATTCAGCTACTCGAGGGTTTTTGGAGACGGACCTCGCAATTTTGAACCATGGTCAAGTGACGAGGATGACACCTGATCTGGCACCCCTCTCCTAACTACCACATCACACCAACGAGAGGAAGTTTAAGCCTCGACAGATTTTACGTGCATCGCCCCCTCCCCTACATGGCGGATCTTCAGTGGTACTAGGCTCGAACACAAGACACGTCGGTCACGAATCCGTTACCTTGATCATTGACTATCGCGGCCATCTTAAATATTTGAAGTACGCCAGTTACAACAAATGGTACTTGAGCAATTTACGTAATTAGAAGAGAGAAAACTAAATAAATAATAAGTAGGTACTCAACTAAACGTAAATTATTAGTAATAATTATAACTAGATAATAAGTTAAATAAATCATAATATATAATAAACTGAAAAAAATAATTGAAAATATAAGGGCGAGTCCTACTGTCAAATATACACAGTCCAGTCACATTAATGTGACCACCACGTACTTTCGACTTTGACGTTAAATAACCAATCACAGAAGGATGCTGGCATCGCAGTGCTATTGAGCGTATATAAAGAGTGTGTGAGGGCTTCGGAAAACACTACAATCGTTGGCGTAATGCAAACATGTAAAGCGTTATCCGAAGTCCAAAACGGCATAATTTTTGGCTTTCGGGAAAAGGTTGGAAGCATTTCTGAAACGGCTAAGTTTGTGGACTGTTCGTGTATCACCGTGGTTAAAGTATACCGTGCATGACAAAATGGGACCGTCCAAAATCAGTGACGTGGCAAATGTTGTGTACCACGGGCCATAGGTGATAGAGGTGACTGATGGCTGCAGAGGTGAGTTCGGGAGAATAGACGTGCTACCGTTAAGCAACATACCACCCAGATGAACCAAGGGGCTACCAACAGTGTCTTCCAAACTACTGTTCAGCGATCGTTGTTGCGTCTGGTTCTCCGAAGCAGGCGCCTGGTTCATGCACCTATGCTGACTGCTGTTCATCAGCAACGAAGACTGGAATTTTCATACAGGTACCGCAACTGGGCATCCAATGAGAGGCGACAGGTAGAGTTTTCTGATTAATCACGCTTTATACTCCATCGGACGGATGGTTGGTGGCAAATACGACATGAAACGTCTAAAAGCAAACACCCTGCAACAATTGCTGGCAAGGTTCAGGCTAGAGGCGGGAGCATTATGGTCTGGGGAATGTTTTCCTTAAATTTTCTGTGTTTATTCATCATTGTGGAAAGCCCGATGGATCTCAATAGAAGTACGCATCTGTCCTTTCAGACCATGTCTACCCCTTTATGCGCATTGTTTTTCCTCAGGATGGTGGAATCTACCAGCAGGACATTGCGGAGTGTCATACAACTGACAGCGTACGTGCGTGGTTCAAAGAGCACCAGGATCAGTTTATCGTTCTTCCGTGTCCAAAAACTCACCTGACTTAAGCCCAATCAATAATCTATGGAACCCTCTCGATCGGGTTGTTCGCGTCATGGATCCTCACGCGCGTAATCTAGTGCAGCAATAGGGTCGGCATTTCTCAACATCCCAGTAAATACCTTGAGGATCCTAAATGACTATTTTCCTCTCTGCGAAAGATGGTTATTCTGGCTTTTTACAGTGGTCACATTAATATGACTGGACTGTGTACTTTTAGTTAAAAAAAATTACATTTTTTTAAAGTATTATTTTTAATATAATAAAAATTCTAAATAATATTCTAAGAAACAATTCTTTTACATTCTAATATGACGAAAATATAAAACATTTTATAAAACCACTGTCATTTGTGAAAGACGATTCGCTGTTAGTAACGCTACTACAATATTTTTGCCTCAGGCACACTAGACGGTCCAACTTCCTTCAATTCGACATGGATCAATCATTAAGGAAACGGCATTTTGACAATTCCTAATCAATGTAATTGTAGGTGCTTAGACAGTGCACACAGTGTGACTAAACGACAAAAGTAAATACTGTTTGACCTTATAGTAGGAGTTAATCGCTGATTTTCTCACTCGTTGCCTTGGGTTTAAGCGATTTGTCTTGTTAGTTCCGCTGACAATAGTCCTTTGTAGCAATGGAGATTTTTCAGCAAAGAAACAACTTCGTATTTTGTCCTTAAGATATGCAAAATGTCAATCAAATAAACGACATTAAATTACAAAATACGCGATATTTTAGAAACTTGTTTTAAACAAAGGGATATTTTTTTCATTCTTTTAACTTTTGTCAATAACTCAGTTACGATACATGCAAATGGCGTCAATTCATAAACTTAAAAAATAGCCGCTTATTAAAATAAAATAAATCTCATGTAACTTTTATTGTAAAGAATTGCCCGGCTGTTAATTAATTTATGTGTGTGATAATTTTTCTCTTATTGAAATTAATCTTTTCCTCTCATTAGTCGTTATTAACATCTTAGAATTTGTCATACTATTACACATTTCTCTAAAAATAATTTTTTTCTCCTCTTATCAAAAGCCTTACTGCTTCATATTGTAAAATATTTAATTTTTTTTAAACTCTTTCTTTACTTTGAACTAATTTATTAAGTAGTTATGGATACAGTCGAAAATTCTCTTCCATATTATTATCTGTTTTCATTCAAAAAAATTTATGTAACTTTAAATTTTCCTGATATTTAATTCATTTGTTCTTTGCGTCTGTTAAATTTTTATTGCTAAAGTTGGCATCTTTTGTATTACTCTAAATTTATGTTAAATTATTTTGAACTATTTTTTTTAACTGATTATTTAAATTTTACAGATATTGTTTAGAATTTTATCGAAATTTCTCTTCCATATTATATCGTCTGCTTTAATTCAATATATATATATATATATATATATAAAGGAGAAAAGCCACTCACTCACTCACTGACTGATCACGATATCTCCGGAACTATTAAACCTACAGACTTGAAACTTGGTAGGTAGGTTCCCTTCATGGATTAGACGTCAGCTAAGGACGGATTTTGCAAAGTTCGAACCCCAAGGGGCGTTACGGGGGTTTAAGGGGCGTTATAGATAATTATTTCCATTACTAAACTATTAGATGTACAGTCTTGAAACTTGGTACACAGATTTCTTTCATAAAGTAGAGATTCCCTACATAATGATTTTTACGAAAATCGACCTCCAAGGGGCGTTGAGGGCGCTTAAGGGGCGTTATACATAATTATTTCCAATTTTAACCTATTAGACGTACAGTCTTGAAATTTGGTAAGCGGATTCCTTTAATAGAGTACAGATCCGCTGCAAAATGGGTTTTGCCAAAATCGACTCCTAAGTGGCGTTATAGGCAATTAACTCCTTTTTAAACTATTAGACGTAAAATCTCAAAATTTAGTAAGCTGATTCCATTCATTAAGTAGAGATCCCATATAAGATGGGTTTTGTGAAAATCGTTTCCTTAGTGGCGTTGCTGGGGCTTAAGGGGCGTTATAGATAATTATCTCCATTTTTAAACTATTAGACGTACAGTCTTGAAATTTGATAAGCGGATTCCTTTCATAGAGTACAGATCGCCTACAGAATGGGTTTTGTGAAAATCGACCCCAAGTGGCGTTGTAGAAAATTAAGGGGCGTTATAGGCAATTAACTCCTTTTTTAAACTGTTAGACGTAAATTCTTGAAATTGAGTAAGCAGATTCCATTCACTGAGTAGAGATCTGTCATAAGATGGGTTTTGTGAAAATCGTTTCCTAAGTGGCATTGAGGGGGCTTAAGGGGCGTTATAGATAATTATTTCCATTTTTAAACTATTAGACGTACAGTCTTAAAATTTGGTAAGCGAATTCCTTTCATGTTGTAGAGATCCGCTACAAAATAGTTTTGGGGAAAATTGATCCCCAAGGGTCACTGTGGGGGATTAAGGGGCGTAATAGATAAATATTTCCGCTTTTCAACTAATAGAACCACCTGCTTGAAAATTAGAAGGTATGTTCCGTTCATGGAGTAAAGTTCCTTTTACAAAGATTTTTGCGAAAACGGACCCCCAAAGGAGTGGGGTTGCGAGGGATTAAGGCGTGTTATAGAAAAATTCCTGTTTTTGAATTTAACTCATTTACTTGAAATTTGTTGAGCACTTTTCTTTAGTTGAATAGAGTTCCACTAAGAATGGATTTTACGGAAATCAACTCCAGGGGGGAAGTGGGGAGAGTTATTGGGGCGTATTGATAGACAAAATTCCCGTTTTTGAACTGCTAAGACTATAATAATAAAATTTGATTTGCATGCTTCTTTTGTTGAATTGGAATTCGCTAAGAATGCTGTCAACGAGGTATTGATGATTAAAATACCGTTTTTGCTCTGTTAGATTTAGACTTGAATTTAGCACGCATGTTTATTTTATGGAGTAGAGATCCACTGAAAGTTGCTTTGGTGGAAATCCACTTGATTATTAGGTTAAGTGAGCGAAAAAATCTTTCTCCTTCTATTTTAGATATAAATGGAAATTAGATATTATAATTTATGTTCTTTTTATATCAAGGGGCGAGAGTGTAACAGCTATAAATATATTTTTCAATACAATCGAATTCTTAATGCTAGATATCAATAATTAATATATACATGTAAACAGTATACATATATACAAAATCGTGAAATACCCAGTGAAGCGGGTGGGTAACGGCTAGTATATATATATTTGTCTGATTTCTTCGTTTATTAAATGAGGCAGTAATCGTTTGTTGCTGGAGTTACGTTGTTTAAGTTGGCATCTTTTGTAATTATTCTAAATATGTTAATTCAATCGGATGAAAGAATTGTAATGCATAATCGACGTTGGTTGAACTTAATATGTAAATTATTTTTGCACATTTTCGAGATATTATCATTCATCTGTAGACTTTTTTTTAATTATTCGATGATTATAAGAATAAAAAATATCGATGGAATAAATGGCTGCTATTATTATCAGCTATTAAAAATCAGTTCTGCTCTTAAATTTGCTTTCATTGAAGAACTGTAAAATCCAATATTTTCGATATAATATACTAGAATTCTAATGTAGTTGGTTAAAAAAAGAATTGTAATAACTATGACCTCAGATTGATTTAATTTTCCTTGAAAATTAATTCAGTATTAATAATAAATCATATATTATCGTATCATTCTGACTATTCATAACTAATTTATCATTTGCCTTTATTTTTAATTCTAATTTAGAGCAATTTAATAAGAGTATAATTAGCAATCGAATAAACAAGCTTTACAGTAATAAGCTTCAGACGTAATTCATTAATCAAATGTAAATGAGTATGCTCATAGATTAATGATTAAAGTACCTATTTAAAACGTTTGTTTGATATTAATCTACATTTAAAATGTTTTTATTGTAACTTTCCTTCTTTATTGTGATTTTTGTTCCATTAATTTAATCCTATATTTTAATGGAATTATTTAATTATTAAGAGTTTTGATTGTTTAATTTTAAATTTATTATTAAAGTAGTAAATTAGAAAGATGAAAGACATTTTTTTTTGCTCTAGAAGTTTTTTTAAAAATATTTTTTAAGAAATTATTTGTTTAACCAGTTGAAGAATGTATTATTTTTTTTATGAATCAATAATAAAAATATAATTTATTATTTTATTAAAAATTGGTTTAAAAATAACTTTTTCGCAAAGAATCCATTGTAGATTTTATTATTTAAAAAATTTAAACTTGATACGAGAGAAATATATTAAATTTCAATTAAATGTTTTACTTTTTAATTTTAGGACTACATATTCTGCTAAAATTTCTATACATTGTATACAAATTTAATTTTACTTGATTACCAATTTGTATATAAGAAAATAGAGTTCTTTATCGTACTTACGTAAAACTTCTAGCATGAATTAAATTTTTAAAGTTTAATTATCTATAATCCCTTTTTGATGATTAACTGTAATTTATCAAAACTATCGTGACAAAAATAATCTAAATTTTTGCTAACAATAAAGATTTACTGTTAAACAAATTGCAAAAACAAACTTTTGTTGATTTTTGCCTCGCATTCAAGCCTGTCCTTTGTTAAAATTGACTGCCTTTAATAATATAATAAAAACTTACAGATTTCAAATAATTTATTAAATAAGTTTTTAAATTATAGTATATTTTATTTCCATTAATTACTTATATTTTTTGAAGTTTATTTCTTTCATGGTATTTGCTCTTGGCTTCGAGGATTTCAACATTTTTTATATTGTATTCCTTATATATTTTGGAAAAATTTTAAAAACGCATATACTGATTCTAAAACATAAAAAAATACCGAGATGAGAGAATATTTTGCAATTATTTGAAGCTCCTTAAAATACATAAACCCACAAAGAAAAAAATACAACTATTAGATATAAGCTAAATACTACATTACTACAACGAATAGATTAATGAAAATTAATTTCGACAACTAGTAAATATTTTTCTTCCTTAAAATAAAGTACTTATTAAATTAGGAAATACTTTAAACATTGCAGTTACAGCGTAATTTTGCATTTAAAAGTGAATTTGGAAAATTTGATTTAATCTAAAGATTGAACTATTCCGAAAAATAAATAAGTTCCAGTAATTATGTTTCATTTTATTTGATCGAATCTTTCTGCAAAATAACTTTTATTCATACGACATGTATTAGGCAAAAGTTTCAAAGAAACAGGAGTAATTCCTCAGAAAAGATTTGCCATTTATTAGAGTACACGGAACATAGTCAAGGTTACAGTTAACCCACTCTCGATACTTCCTTAAAAAACCCACAAGCGATTGACCACTCCATTACACCAATAACCGCCGTATATTTTTTTGATCCAAATTCTTTTATTCACGGCGAGAAAAAACACGAACAAATCGCCTTAATACCGTTGATCAATAAATAGAATGATCGAAGGTATTGTATAGAGCATGTCAGAACTAGGTTATCGGAAGAAAGTAACAAGAAACTCTTTTGCCCGTCAGCGTTCGAAATCCCAAATCTCGATCCCATCAACGAACATCGTTCTAAATTACTCTTACGAAACACCTTGAAAAAAAATTAAAACATCTGTCTGCCCGGAAAACGATTTTAAGTCAGTATGGACAGCTCTGCTGTTTTTTAATATATTTTTCTTGGTTATCTACACGGTAAAAAGTGAAAGTAGTTATTAGTAGTGAGGGAAAGGGTCCGGTGTTATCAAGGAAGAGGTCCTAAATGGGTAACAAAAGAGATTTTAGTGGGCTGAGCAATAGTGTCTTTACCTGAGAAGAATAATAAAAAGACTTTTTTGTTCCAAATGAACTCTAAAAGATTGAGAGAGAAATTCGCGAATTGTGTCATGTGTACTATATATTCCTTGGTTATAGTACATACAGTGTGAAAATCGTTTAACGTGAAATTGAGGGGACTGAAATATTTTTCGTGTTAAACAATATTGCAAACAAAAAAAACCCATATTTTAACAAAATTAAGTTTATAACAATATATTTTATTTACATAGATATGTATTCATGCTTGTATTAAAAAATAATTAAACAAAAACATCCACAAGTCCTGAATGAAATTTAATACAGAATTTTTTTTTTTTTAAGTTTTTGAAAAAAAAATTAACAACAACATTTATTGAGTTTTTGAAAAATTATCTGATATTTTTATTTACATTGTCTTTTTGAGCATTAAATTGTCAACAAATTGTTCGCTGCCGCCCTAACGTGCGTGTTTAGACGTGCGTTTAAGTAGCTGAGCATACTTTTCATGATGTTCCTCATTTCGAATGTCGTGGGAACAGGAGCTGCATTATTCGTTTCATTTTTTTTATCGGAATCTGCATCAATGATATTTTTTGAACTTTGAGCAAACTCTGAAATGTCTTTGCCTACCATAATTGGAGCTGTACACACATTATCATCATCTACTGCAACAAATTCTTCCTATGATACAGTAGGACAATCCAATCCGGTTGGTATTTTCCATATTTTGTTCATTCCCAGAAGACAAATTTTTTCTTGTTAAGAGATTTTCGTTTCGTGTTAACTGAAAAAAATGCATGGAAATACATAGTAGTTTTTTGGGGGACCGTTGTATCATTTCTTGTTAACCGATATTTCGTCTTAAGCATTTTCGCGTTAAGCGTATTTCATTGTATTTCAGTTGGTTTGTGTTCCGCATTATTTAAATACAAATCTATAATTAAAGAGAATTTTTGTCATATTTTTTGAAATTTTATTTAATATGAGGCAGAAATTGAAACAAACTTTTTCGCTCGACTTGGTATATTTTGGGATAAAAAAGGGCCTATTCATGCTTAAAAACCATCTTTTAAAAACGATACTTTAAGATGCCTACTTTCACTGGTTTAGCATACTATTTTGGGAAAAAGTAGAGTACAGAATTATAGTGCATTTTTTCTAAACACCCTGCAAGAGAAATACTATGCACTTGTTTTATTTGGTTTAAGCCTCACACATAAATGAAAAATGTCAAAAATTTCGTATTGACTAATGATGAGCTCCTATTTTTTGTCTCAAAGATAAATGTTTGCAGTGTTTTCTGATGAAATAAGTA
This sequence comes from Trichonephila clavipes, assembly GCA_019973935.1. Classification (NCBI taxonomy): domain Eukaryota; kingdom Metazoa; phylum Arthropoda; class Arachnida; order Araneae; family Nephilidae; genus Trichonephila; species Trichonephila clavipes. The sequence continues at coordinate 1,620,001 of BMAU01001132.1, forward strand.
AGTTTTAATGCCATTATATAAACTTATATTATTGATTAATATTTTTTGCTTATTCAAAATCATTTTCATGTTTTTCATGTACGCTTGGATAAAGAATTTTTTATGTTATTTAATGGCATCTACAATTTTACTTATCTTCTGACACTTCATTTACAGTAATTTACTCTTAAACTTTCTTTCTGGGAAATATCAGCGTGTATGGAATATATAGAGAGGAAATTAAATATACATGAACAAAATTCTTCATGAATGAATTTTGTTTTATGGATAGGAGAATGTGTTTTCCGCCATAAATGAATAAAAGTTTCTTCGTTACTTTTACACACACAAAAAATTATCTTTATTTTATGTAAGCATATTGTATATTATGTCAATGAATTTATTGATAGTACATTTGTTTTTAATAGGTTCATAATTTTCCTGCATGACAAAAAAATGTCTGACAAAAGGCCAGGTTAATTATCCGAAATTATGATTTATTAAAATACTTCCATGTTAAATATAATACATTCTAAAAAGGTATTAAATTTCTTTAGAAACTCAAGTGTCAAATAAAAAAAAATGTGTGTGTGTGTGTGTATGCGCTGAACGTTTACAATCATTACAAAAACAGACTGCGAAGTTTTGAGAATATTTTTTGAATAAATGTTTTAAAAATTATTTTCTACGAAATGTAACATTTTTTCTCACTATTTTTACTGTTGACAACAAATGACAAATGAAATAAAAAAACAAGGTAAAAATCATACATTATCCTGCGTGACAATGATGAATGATATTTAATTCATTTCTTCGATTCAAAGAAATTTGGTTCAGTCCTAAGATATTCGCAATTGTCTTCTCTTGGATGACAATTTAACCCTTAATCTATCTACGGTACTTAAGTACCTAAGTACCACTCATTGTAAAATAACAGAATAACCAATTTTACGAATATTCTGACAATACTTAGCAAGAATATTCTTTGAAATCCCCTCTTCCAAGGTATATGGCAGCACGGGTTGTATGATGAGTATTTTAACGGGGAAGGCGAATAGTTTAAAAGCAGAAATTGCGTTTTCAGCGGATTGCAAAGATTATCATTTTTGTCCCGAAAAAATAGTTAATGTCAAAATTTAATGTCTTATTTTTTGTATGTTAATGAGGACCTTAGAAAACGATTTAATTCTTTATTTTAAGTAAACAGTGTATATAACTAATTTTACAGTGGAATATCTTTAATTAATTAATTATCTCTAACGGATTAAATTTCTCAAAGCTGAGTATTTTGTTTATGTATATCCAAAAAAATATTGCATGAAAATAACTGCAGTTAATCATAATGTGGTAGATAAAGGTTTAACATAAAAACCCAAAATGGATACATAGCAGCAATGAACATGGCATATTTCGAATACAGTAACCTATCCAATTATTTTAATGAATTTGTAACGATTATGAAAAGTAATCGCAAACTTCGGACTATGTCTTACAGAGTTAGATGAAGTCATTTCATGGAACACTAAGTTCTCCAAGTACTTCAAGCTACAGCGTGACGAGGACTAGAGATAGATAAACTTCAACTTATCTAAAACAGAAGGGTCGAAAGTTTGTGTAAACCACCGTTTGTTTTATGCTTTTACCAATAATAAAATCAGTTTTTTTAAAAATGTAGTACAACAATGAAACATTTTTTGTAGTAAAATATTTTTTGCTTCTTCTCTTTCCCTCTGATGAAGCTTAACCCCCAAAGTAATGAATGAATAACCTTTAAACTGTAATTGCGTTCGTTAATCAATCAATTTCAAGAGAGAGGAGGTTCATGTTTACCGCTCATTTAATATCTTTATTTAAAATAACATAGGATGCCCAATAAGTTTTTAGTTCGATTTTAGACAATAAGAAACGAAATATTATTTGATCATATGTAGTACAGGATTGCAATCATGAAAAACAAAGTAGTTTCATAACTGCTAACATATACTGGGTCATTGTAAGTTGTAATGGCTTTTAATTAGATATATAACCCATAATGGTTAGATTATTTGTAATCCGTTTTCGCACACACTTATATATGACCTAACAAAGTTACATCTGTGGAATTTCTATTGAATTTTTTAAGAGTTTTATATCCTTTTCCTAAAGTCCAATTGTTGTGTATGTTCCAATTTGAAAATTTTCGTTTTTGAACATCCTTTAAAGGCAAAAGTGCTAGTTTGCAGATAAAGGTAATGCACATTCTTGTTACAATAGCATGTCCTTCAGAACCGTCTAAATAGAGCTTGAATGTAGATATCTTTGAAATAAATGTATGATATTAATAACGTTTTAGTTGTTGTTAACAACACAGTTACATTATTCTTTTGGAGAACGGATTATCGACAAAAAGAAAGTATCGCTTGATATGAAATTTGAATGCAATCTAAAGACGCTATTTGTAGATAGAAGAAACCGCAAATTATCGACCACAGGAACATTTTAAGGCATGGGCTAATTGGGCACGGACCCAGAGTCTCGGACTCTTGAGGAGGCCTCGTCTCGTTCTCGACTCATTCTCAATAAGATCAAAATGGGAATAATTTAATCATCAAATGTTATTCCCGAGAATATTGCCCGAAAAAGTGGGAATTTCGAACTGTGTCAAATGGCGACAGTGGCAAGACTGCATTATCAGATCATGTCGGTGTCCAGGACTAAGCCTTCCATCACACACCATCATTACTCATTTTGTCGAGTCGGTTTGGGCCCATGTTTGTGAGTTAGGAACATTACTTTTATGTTCTATCGTTTATCCGAGTATTTGACAACATAATGCTATATACTGTCTACTTAAAAGGGTCATAGGTGAGGCCTACTTTTGCATAAGGGCTCAAAGCCTCAAGAAGTCTTAAGATGTTCCTACTCGACCCTTCAATCTAATCAAACCGAAATTTTGTTATTTCTTACTAATCATTTTAATCTAAGAAGCATGACAAATGGAATCGTGTTCCCGATGACATATACATTATATTGTGTCGATGATGATATTCTAAGTCTACCCTTTATCGTGTTACCTTAAAACTTAGTTTAAATTGAAATAAACTTTGTCTAACATACTTCACGGAAATGTATCACAAATTGTATCTTTATACGTAACAAAAAAAGCACCCAATTAAATAAGCATGTGCCCATCAGAGTTAGCAAACAAAATCGACAGACAAGGCATCTTTGGAAAACTCTACCAATGAATTCTTCTCGAACGAATTAGACTAACATCCCATTACTTCCGAGTCGAACTGGGTTGCCAGTAAAGAGAAACAAAACAATAAAACATACAAACTATGCCTGATGCTACGTTAATAACAAGACACCTCGGCATCCCTCCACGAATTAATCAGCATGATGAAAACTCGCTTTGGGATCCTACAAATCAATTACAGAAAAACCGGAAGAGCTTCGGACAGCGAGATAAGAAAATGGAAGAAACAACAACAATGAAACAACCCTCTTACTGCACGATATTTGTTCATTACTCGGAATCAATACATAAGAAACGGTTTTCGGGTGGCGAAACTGGAACAGGTAGGTTGGTAGCTAGAGAGGGGAGGGGGCCCACCTGTGCCCCTAGGGCCCCAACGGAGAGGAAAAGTGAAACCATCCCGCAATCCTTCCAATGACCCCATTTCGTAACTCGTAAAAAGGTGTTCGAAAACTAATGGGGAGGTGCTGCTTTGTGTTGTATGGAACATTTTTTTTATTCTTTTCTTTCTTCTTCCGAGTATTCTATTTGTTAATTTTTTTGAGCAGACGATTTTCAGGCTGTAACTTTTAACAGACACGTGGTATCGTGTACGATAAGGCCCGTGTTGTAACACCGCCTTATATCTACTTTTATAGAACGATTTGATGAAGAATCGTTTCTTTAACGATGGGGATTGGGAGTTTTTTCAAGTAAAAATGTAGTACTGTGAGAAGAATTATATATTGTGGGCATCTGCTGAGATGGAGAATAACTGTGGACTTCCCGCTGGGTGATTTCGTAATTTTTTGCCCACAATCTCAAAAATTGTTTCTCGGTTTTCCTACTTAATAGCAGGATGGTGAAAGCGGAAGTTTTATCTGAATTATAATAGATGATCGTTTCACAAGAGACCAGCTAGTTTACTTATTGAGGGTTTTTCCTACAGAGGAACTTTTATATTTTTCCTGAGAATTTTGAAAGTTTGGTGATTTAATAAGTCATAATGCGTTTTATGTACAATAGTACTTGTCATAATACGTGTAGGTTTTATGGCGAAGATATTGTTACGAAGTGAGTGAGTGAATATTAACGTCGCACTGTTGAGCTATACGAGGGCTTTTGGCGACGGATCACGTAATTTTGACCCATGGTCAAGTGACGTGGACGACACCTGAGCTAGGAACCCCCCTCTCCTAACTACATTACCACGCCAACGGTTGTTACGAAGTATGGATGAAATTTGGTAGATTCTTCTTACAATCTTATAGATATTTGAAATAAATGAAGATATGCAATAGGTTACATTTACCTTCTGTTAAAGAACTGAATGGGTCGGGATGGTGTGAAAAAGCTGATAGCGCTCAAACTTGGCAACGAATACAGTTCTGAACAGCATCGCCTCGTGTTAGGCAGGCGAGAAGATTTTAATATTAAGGGCTTCTAGATATAGTTTGAGAAAGAATGGTTCCCACATATTAATTTTCGTAGCTTTACTTAATAAAATAAAAAAAGTTTTTACTGGGTTTTGAATCTTAATAGTTTTTATAAAAATATCCCATTCTAACTTAAAAAAAATATACTTGTACAGAGATAATTACGTAAAATGTATCAAAATTAGATCGGAAAAATATTTAACGTGATCTTTCGAATAATAGCTGAGCTTGAATCTAAAAATTATACCAATTCATAATATTGCAATAATCCGCTGTTATCGAATGCTCTTATGTAAGTTGTTGAGTGAGTGAATATTAACGTCACACTGTTCAGCTACACGAGGGCTTTTGGCGGCGGACCTCACAATTTTGAACCATAGTCACGTGACGAGGACGACACCTGAGCTGGCACCCCCTCTCCTAACTACCAGACCACCGGGAGGATGTTTGATCTCTCGACAGATTTAACGTGCATCACTCCCTTACACGGCGGGTCTTTGGTGGTAATGGGATCGAACTCGTAACATGCCAGCCACGATCCGTTACCTTGACCACTATGCTACCTCTGCCATGTAAGTTGTTGAACACTAAAAATTAAAGGATGGTAGAATATTCAAGGAGATGTAATATGCTTACTCAGATACTCAGACAGATGTTTGAATATTTACTCAGAAATTAAATCAGATTATTGTCATCTGAGAAATAATAAGGAATCACATCGGGAAAATAACAGCAGAATTTAATTGCTGTACTATTTTGACGTACATAAATAATTCGCATTAGTTTTTAAAACATAAATAAAACCTAACTATCAAAACTTCAAATTTATCCATATGTTCGAAACTATTACCTTCAGTAAACAATAGAACTATGATAAATTATCCTTTATTATCTTGAATACGGGAAACATTTATGTATATATATATATATATATATATATATATATATATATTTATAAAAATATGTAATCTAAATGTCTATAAAACTCAAAAAAGCATTTGCAAGTGTCACTTGATTTCATATATACGGAAATTCTGTTCAATTCATGTGTCACTAGATTGTACATGCTAAAACATTTGTTGAATTATTTCAATAATCTCTTTTCAAAACTAAATTGTTTTTCTTTTACACTTTTAGTTTCTCTGCTCATTATTAAATCTTTTGAAAGATAAATAAATTTTTCACTCAAAGCAAATCAAGTAGAAACTTCAGAGAATCATTTTCGCTTTTTTCAAATAGTTTTGAATTCAAATCTCTCTCGAGTTACACAATACAGAAAAATGTACACGTATGTGTATTTGAAAGAAAGAGAGAATTCAATGGTTTTGTATTAAATGAACGGAAATAAATAATTATTCAGAACAGCTTTTAGCTTACAATGAGTAGCAGACACGATAAATTCATATTAGAATTAAAAGTAATTAAACTTAATACATGCAAAATTTACAATTTTCTTCATTTTACTATTGTAAATGCTTGTTCCACATTATTATTGCTTGATAAACAAGTAGTTTAATTTCCATTAAATAAAAAAAGGATGCTGATATCCGGTCTATTTCATTATGAGCATAAAAAAAACTTATTTAATTAAGAACAGTAGAATAAGTATTTCTGGGAATATTAAAAAGAAAGGAATAAAAAAACAAATTTATGCTTGAAAATTTTTCAAGAATGAATCTCTTCCAGCGAGCATCGTATTTAATCTTATAAAAAAGCGTGATGTATTTCGCACGCGTTAAGAATGATCGCGAGAAAAAACAAGTTTTTTTGGATAAAAAATTTGTAATGAAAAATCATATCAGGAGGCATTTTGAGAGCGGAAATGTAACAGATTGCATCGCTTTGATAAGTATAACTTTTTTTGATGGGAAAAATAACAAAAATCAGACATGAGCATATCTATAGTTTTCTATTACGTTTCCAATTTGAACGCTAAAAAAATTAAAATAAAATTACAAAAAATTTGAAAAATATATCTGTAGTGCGTGGGACGTTAAAAATTAAACTAAAAGTGATCATTTCGGAGTTAGGTTTAATAAAATCTGCTTTGGTGTAACAATTATTAATTAATTTAAGTTAGGTTACACAAAGACAACATATATCGTTAACAAAAATAATGTGCAAAGAATATGGACGGGTTTTCGAGACCACGTTCTCTTATCACCTGGCCTCTACTGAATTTCGGTGGTTGCTAGAGGGAGCTTCTGCTGTTTGAGACAGTCAGTTACGGTTACTATAACAAGAGCGGTTACAAATAGTTTTTTTGTATTAAATACAACTCGTAAAAATTAATTTTAAAATATGGAGAACTTAATCACCAATATCAACTTCTGTATAATTTACACGTCATACAAGGCCTGTTCAAAAAGTATCCGACCTTTCGCCAGGAAGGATTAGGATCCTAATCAAATTAAAGGAAATTCTCTTACTCCTTCTCACACTTAGCTCGGTATTCCTTCCACTTTGGAAAACACTTCTGGAAGGTCTTTTTTTTGGAATGGTGCAACTCTGCCGCCACGTTCTGCCTTTTCTCATCTCTACTCTGAAAACGGGATCCTATCTACGGCATTTTCATTTTCGGGAACAGCCGGAAGTCGCAAGAAGCCAGGTTCAGAATTTCTAGTGTCTAGTAGGTCCTGTGCAACGACCAGACGGAGTGTTTCTGTTCCACCGACAGAACAAATTTCGAAGCCGCTCTGAACATGATCAAACAAAATTGCATGTGGAGAACTTGCACTGATCTTAACTTGTTCAGCAGTCTGGTACGGTTAAACGACGATCTTTCATTGTCAGATTTTCCACCTTTTCAACAACAGCTGTATTTCGAGCAGTTTGTGGTCTCCCAGAACGTTGGTCACTTTCTACCGACGTGTGGCCACTTTTGAATAGGTTAAACTCCTCCTTAATTTGTGTGACCCCAATAGAATCGTCTCAAAATACTGGTTGAATCTTACAAATTGTTTCATAAAGAAAGTCATCATATTTTGACAAAAAGTTAGACTTGATAAAGAGGACTTGAGAAGTACCTCTACTCAAGTCATTCAGTCATCTTAAAAAACCCGACGAACACGTATAACAACACCTCACTCGAGTACCTGCAGGAAACGACTGGTACACAGAGAAACGATGGGGAAAAAAGAAAAATTCAAGCATGTGCATTAAGGTTCATCTCTCACTGTGCACATTAGTGTCGCTTTAGAATTTTTACATTTTTAGGGAAAATGGAAGGTCGGATACTTTTTGAACAGACCTTGTAAAGTAAATGTAAGATCAAGAAGAACTTTTAAGCATTACAAGAAAAAAAATAAAGAAATAAAATGTACATAAACCGTGAATTTAATGCTGTCTTCGGTAAAAGTACGAGAGCTTGAACAACACGTGAAGCACATTTTAAGACAGAAAAATACCTCAATTTCCGTGGAAATTTGCAATATCTTAGCTCATACCTCTGTTAACAATGTAGTGTTTTTCAAAATTTCAAAATATTCCATGAATATTTTCTTTTTTGTTTTAATACGTGAAGACGCCCATTTAACATTATGATGTAGGAGAAAAATTACGAAACACATTTTATACCAGAAAAAATGAATCAACTTGGTTAAAAATGGAAAGTATGATAAAAAAAAATACTGCTCTTTAAAGGATAGTGAAGCCAAAATATCATATTAGTTTTCTATTTCTTTTATATCTGAAAAAAATGTTCCAAATTCGGGTCCTATTCTTTAACCAAAAACAGCCTTAATCACTGAAACAGCATTTAAGTTAATTATATATAATATCTCTAATATTAATTTTAATCTTAACTATTGTAATAATAAAGGTAACATGGATTAAGAGTCACATTACTTCAATTCATGTTATAAAGTTTACCTATGTGTGTATAGTTCTTAATACTCTCATGAATAAAAATAAAAACAAAAGGTAGTTGAAGTACACAGTCGAATCAGAATAAACAATTGCTATCTAATTTAACTAAACAAATTCTTCAGGAGATGTTTACGAATGTTATATTTTTAAACTCTACTCTCTCACAAATTTAGTTATGGAAAAAGAGAAAGAAAAGAAACTAAACGATGTGACTGAAGCTATGTCATTTGATAATGACTTTTCTAAGATGAAAGAAATGAGTTTCTCCCATGTTTCCGGATCTCTGGAAGATGGACAAATTAGGGATTCTTAATAGATTAAAACACAGCATGGAAATCTAAAAGTGACTTCTGTACAATGTCTTAATTATAAAGGTGCATGAATAGCTTATTCTGATATAATGCAAAAGTTATTTGTGTCCACTCTTGCAGGTGTCAGCTCGAATTCGACTTATCGTTTCTTCTGTTGACTATTGTGAATGAAAATGAGGACTAGAATTAAATAAAATAAATAATTAGTGAAAGGAAAATTGCCACAGGCATCAATAAGAAGCCACCGTAATTTCTTCTTCACCTGTTTAAATCAATATTTTAATATCAAGAAACAGAATAAATCCTTGATTTGCAGATTCAATTTAAAAATGAACCAGAGTTAGAAATAAGACGTTTTTCTCTGTAAGTAATTTTAAATTCCTAATGAAAAAAACTTAAATTATCATTTTCGCCGTTTTTAATTTTTTTAAAAGCAAAATAAAAAGTAATTAATTAAAGATGAACAAGCATTAAAAATTAGCAATTTATTTACAAGATATAAGAACCTTTATTTAATTGAGTATAATATGCAAATCCTCGAATGAAGTACGATCTTACTAATAGATAAATATCTTATTTGTATTTGTTTGTAAAAAATATTTTTGAAGTTTTATGTGATCTTTAAAGACTTAGGAATCTGACTCTTAGAAGAATTTAAAAGATAAGGTATATGGATTTGTTTCGCTGTTTCAATTCGTCTTTATCACTGCTATCATCAAGAGCTTCAGCTTAAAAACAAAAAACGGAGGATTCGAGTAAAAGAGTTATCATAGACAGAATTGAATGTCATGCGTTATCAAGTCATATTTATTTTACTTGGCATATTTTATTTTATCCATAACATTTGTCTTATCAGAGTGCTATAAAGATGTCTTCTCTGACAATCAGCTTATTAATGTAACTATTTTAATCTGCTTAATATTGAGAAAAAAATACTTTTAATTTTTAAAGCATTTTTAACTTTTAGAAGAGCGTGTTATTTACACATAATTCAAGAAAATGATATCTGAAATAGCAGAAGCATTATACTGAAGTTATACTGAACATATTTTATGTTTAAAAAAAAGTATATATATTTTAACCTTGATTAATGCTTAATTTTATTAGTAGGGTATGAGCTCTTTCCTTCTTTTTGAATAAATACAAATTTTGCTGAATCATATTTTGAATTTCGTTCAGATTTTCTTCGATTTTATTGCTTTGAGTTCATTTTTAAATGAATTCAATATTAGGCATCAAATAGTGAGAGAAAATATACTGAAATAATAATGTCTACCAGATATTTTCACGGCAAATAATTAAAATTTACAAGTTCTATTTTCGTGACTCAATTACGTCAGAATGTATATTGACCTCTGTGGTTGGCCAACAGAAAACAGATGGGAAGCCTGTATCTCATTTTGTGGCTTTTTGGAGACGCCCAGTCATGAAGTGTACAGATGAACTCGCTTATATTTTTAGAACGCTTCAATAAGTATTTTTTTAAAAAAAGAAAGAAACTATGCATTTTAAAACATACCTGTTAGAAATTTCAAAACCTTTTATTTATCTTAACCTTGCGAAAATTAACCAATGACTTGTCAAACTTTGCTTTGTGAAAAACATTTATTTGGTTTTCTTTAAGGTTCACACGTACTGTTTTGTTAGCAGAATCAACGATAAAAAAAAGTATGTTTCCTATGTATTAACATTTTACTAGAGATTATCGCCCAAGATTGATTCAGAGAGATTATTCATGAAAGATTTTACGAGTTCGGAAGCAAACAAAAGTTTGTTGAAATTCACCACAGGTCGCCAACGTCATGAGTTTTACCAGAAGTATTTAAGGTATCCGACTACCCTAAAATCATGATTTTTTTCAAAAATTGACAAATTTTGTTTATGATTTTATTTTATAGGCCATCGTATAAGCTCAATAAAAATACCAAGTGTTTTGTTTTCCATTCACTAGAACAAAAATTACAAGTGTTTTAGTAAAAGCAGATGCCATAACTTTACACAAGATGACAAACTTTAAAATGCGTTTTACTCGAAATGTGTTTTTTGCGAAAAGTTCAAACGGGGACAGCGATTGCTCAAAAAGTTTTAAAAATAATTTGCTGAAATTTTTTTAGTATGTTATGTATAACAGTAGAAGTGTTTTGATCTTCAGATTTATCAATCGCTGCTTTATTTATAATTTACGGTCCTTTATGTGGATATAATCACTTTCTTTTTAAGCAATTTCGTATAATCACTAAGATAAAGTGCTCTAGGTTTTGTACAAATTGAAATATCTCTTATCCTGATGGTCATTTCAAACACGAATAATAAAGTAACACATCAGAATTGAAAAATTGAGAATTTTCTCAAAAAAATTTTGTACAGAGCGGGCCCCGTTTATGTAATTTTTTGTACATTTTTACCAGTTTTTTCCCATTTTAATAATAATAAATTTTTTTTCTGCTTTCAATTTTAAGATTTTTTCCCCTTAAAATATACTAAATAAATCTAAAAATCACAAAAAAATCCTCATATTTCCATTTTTTCAAAAAAAAGTTGTCGCAAGTAGTCGGATACCTTAAATGAAGGTGAGTACCTGAAGTATTTAATGCGAAACACAATAAATTTTATAACAAAACAAATTTACACGACCATTTAAGTAGGACACATACATAAAATTCAATTCCCTCTTACGCTATTTTCTTGTACAAGGCATAATATTTCTGAATGAATCCAATACTTTGTCTCTATCAGCTGGTGAACCATACAAATGTGCAATATAACGAAAAATAAATAAATAAATAAAAATAAAAGCAAGGCAGGTTTTTCGAGAGAGGAAGAGCCAAATTGTCAATAAAACAAGATAGGTAAGGTGTCAAAAAGCTATTTATATGCAAACGCACCTGGGGAGGGATAGCAACACTCCGATGGTGGTCGCAATGAAGACTGTTGTACCCCAATTAATAATCTCATATCAGGGGGAGGGGAGAGCCTTTCTGGATCAACATACCATTTTTTCTAAAAAAGTATTTAATGAGGTATAATTTTGACTTGTGATTATTGGGAAAATAATAAAACTAAATACTAAGAACACAAAACTTTTTATTTACTACGAAAAAATACCTTTTGCACTTTATGGTTGTAAATGTTTTAGTTATACGAGTAATTTTACAGATTGGATGACAGATAACTTATATTAGGATTGTAAGATATTACTTTTAGTAGAATGCATGTGTGAATTGGAGTTATCTGCCAATCGATTTTTAAGCTGTTAATTATCTTTGCTGTGCATCACTTTTTTGACAAGATGATTTGTGATTTGTTTCAAAATGCCGTTTTACACAGGCGATGTTTTGCTTACCACTATTCCAGAACATAAAACACGCGCCACTTTGTCGCTTTTACTAATAATGCCATATTGCTAGATTCACCAAATTTGAAATTCGATGTTACACTTACTATCTTGCCCATTTTATTCTTTTGCTGACCTATCCATGTTAAATAACACTTAAAAATCGTAAATGTAACACAAGTAAACTTAAAAATACTGTTGCGTCAATGAAACTGACTATGCTACACGTAGACAAACTTTGCGTCATAAGCAATTGTAGTCTACGAAGTAACTAAGACAAGACAATAACAAACGAATGTGCTCCCCACCGCACCGTGACCGATCACTCGCGTTTGTTCTTAATACTTCATAGTGAACTTTGTTATTTTGAAATAAAATACAAACCATTTTGATCTGTGGCGCGTCAAAATATTGTGTCGCGTGCCAATGTTTCACCATCCCTGTCATATTATTTCAGTTTTACACACAGTAATGTTTCCTTTCTTTGAAAGGATAAGCAAGATCGAAGCTATTTTATTTCTGTAGTCCAATGTAAGAATAACCATCGTCAACATATAATGTTCGGAATTCAAAAAAACAATTGTCGCGATATCATAATGTTCAATAACAATGCAAGTAAAACATTGTATAATTGTTTAATTAAAATTGTTCTTGCACATAAAGGTTGAGAAGCTTATTTGCCGAATATGTAACCTATATAATTTTTTATATAAAATTGACAGTGCTTCTTTTTCTAATATTTTCCCTAACTATTAACGGAAAACAATTGAATACACATGTAACTGTTTCAAGACAGTTAAATATTTATATTAATGTACAAGTAAGGGTAACTTTTTTCGATTGGTGGATTATACAGGGAAATGATGATTTTTGGAAGAAGAATTAGTTTTTTAATAATACGTTGAGAGAGGCAGAAGTCAGAAGAGCCAGAATTGCTTATGCAGAGAGCCACACGCTACTTGCGAGTATCTGTTTACGTGCCCTTGATCTTGGAGTGAAAAAAATTCAGATACCCGTGTGTGTGTGGAAAATGCAAAACGTGTAAGGTAATAATCAAATGTACAAGTATTGTCTGAAAAAATAACTGACGATTTCGTAATCTATGTAAAATTTCTAGGCTTCAAGAGATTCAGCCCTATACGCTTACTCGAAAGAAATGCGAGGAATTTGCAGTGCAAATAATTCAGTTTAAATATTTGCACCAGCAATCATCCTTTATCATGCCTTTTATAGGCGACTTCATGTACCTTGTAATACTAGCAATGATAATAAGTGTGGCATCCATCAAGTTTCAAAACACTCCCCTAAAAATAGTAAGATTTCTTTCCTCTATTACAGCAGGAAACATGGTTTTAAAGGCATAAAAGAAGTCATTTAAAAAAGGCACGAGTTTTTTACTCCATCTGCCATTAAAGCCAACAAATTAAGATCATTTTAGCAGAAGCAGGAAAAAAATGTGACCGCTAACGCATCGAAAGGCTATCAATTCCCGAAGCAGTTGGCAATATGCTCTGCTTTAACTTATTTCGCCCTGAAGCTCTAACAGTGCATTAGCAATACAAACCAGTTTCATGCGGTCATTCTACTTGCCAAAAGCGATCCAGTCTCCAATCGCAAATATTCAAAAAATAGCGTATATCTATGGATGAGGTACGATAGTAACAAATAATTAAGATACGAAAAGCTCTGCAGCAGTGCTTGTGGGCACGTAGGACTTGTAAATCACGTTCAGTTATCAGTAAGGCAAATACCTGATTGCCCCTAACGTGATTTGAAAAGCAAACGTGTTTTTTAATCGTAAAAGTTAATGGTATTTAGAACTGCGTTAAGTATTGGATTATAATTTTCCTACTACTACTGTGTGTGAGTATTTCTGTCACACAAATCTTTTAGTCTAGGTTTGGTATATTTTGTTCAGTTATGACTCGCGCGGAATCTGTCTTTTTAGTTATGGTATGTTAGAATGGCACGCACCCAATTTTAGAACAGAATTTTACTTTGTGTTTGGAGATATATTTATGACATATAATTAAATGAATTATTTCTCTCCGTGTTATGAGGTTCTCAATGTTTTGTCTTGTTCGGGGAAGTGGTAGGAATAATAAACGGGAATAACAGCGAGAGATTCTGTTGTTCCTTGTAGAGTGTACATTTACTGTATTTCATGTCATTTTCGATGACGTTAATGGCGCATCGGATGTAAGTAGATTTTTTAAAAAATTTCAAAAATAATGAAGTAATGGTAAAGAAAGAGACAAATAATTATCTGAATATTCAATATAATGCTACGAAATACAATTGCTAGAAACTTCTTAAATATATTTTGTTTTTAAGTCAGTTTAAGATGTATTTATATCTTAAAAAACTCTTATTTTTCTGTACAGACAGTTTGCTTAAACATTTCCAATATCTTTTTTCTAAAATATGAAGCAGTCTTCCATTAGTTGAACGAAAAGTAAGTACAATGTGCAAGTAAGAAAGTAATTTAAAGAAATAATGTATTATGCATCTTTGTATTATCTAAAAAAAAATGTAAAACTTGTTTAATAAAATTGTTGCTTAATTTAAGATGTTTTAAGTTATAACATTTTATACATGTGTTTACCCATAAAGTTTTCCAAAATTTTCTCTCTTAAAACTCAATGAAAAGTGTGATTAATAGTAGCCAAAGTTTATTCCACGGACGCTTTTTATTCTTATATTCGGTCAATGGATCAAAAAGACCAGATTAAAGATCGAAAAGATACAGAAAATTAATTACATACTCAACGTCGATTACGCATTGCAATTCTTTTCCCCGAATGAAAAAAAAAACATATTTAGAATAATTACAAAAGAGTTGCCAACTTAAGCAACATAACTTTAACAACAGACTATTATATATCAGCAAATAAATTAAATAATCAGAATTACAGGAATTGTATATTAAATTAAAAAACATATAATCATAATATAGAAGAGAATTTTCAAAAAAATTCTAAGCAATATCTTTAACCACTGTATAACTTAACTGTACAATTTAAATAGCAATTAGCTCATATTATAAAGAAAAGAAATTTAAATAGAACTAAATACTTTTAAAGCACGAAACAAAAAGAACATTTTTGAGATATTTTTATGATTAGATGCTTGAGATTATATTTATGCAAACACTTCTTATCCCCAAAACAATATTCCAAAATAATTAATTTTTAAGATTTTCAAAAATACAGGTTATTTTTTTAATGTTTTTTTTCTGATTTACTTAGATCTTCAGTATTTCTTCGAACACAATTTCAAGATAACGAATGAAAGTCTTTACTATCTCGAATTCTAAAAATATTTAAAAATCTTTCAAAAGAAATACCATTCTTCTTATCTATACAAAACCTTCATTTGAACTAAAACGTTTTAAGTGATATACTTCACAAAATTAAAAAAAAGACACGAAGGCACATTTTTATTCTTAAAAAAAGAAAATAACTCTTGCAATTACTAATACTATATAATCAGATAATTAAAACTCTCTAACAATGTTTTGAAAGTAAAAAGCCCTTTTAACAAAATATTATCGCTCCTTTTTAATCTGTTCCACATTGAAGAAACAATATAAGCAAAGAGTAAAAGGTTTGAATACACACTTAATAAATAAAAAAAATCAAATAAACGAGTGAATAAATTTTCTAAGAGATCACGAAATGAAATCTTTCTTTTTTAAATTTTATTTAAATTTACTTTTCCTACTTGAATGGCTTCAAGTTTAGAGCATCGATAAAGTTGTTTCATAAACATCATTAATGGAGTACATTGGCCTGTTATTAGAGTTCGCATTCGAAGATAACCTTTTGTATTTTTTCCCTCTCTATAATAATCATAAAATTAATGTGACGAAAAAATGTGTTTTTTAACCGTATGGACATATTGCAATTGTTCTTTTTAGTGTGTGTTAATGATACTTCCAAAAGAACAAAGCTAACTATAACTAGTTTATTCTTGAAAATAATTAATATAATTTTAATAACATACACTGGGTTTCTGTAATACTATCACAATCATTTTAATACTAATTATTATGCTACCATTATTTTAATACAATCACTATGTATGATAAATAATCGAATTAAATTTAATTTTAATATCGTTTGGAAATATACAATGTTTTCAATTTTAAATTTATTTATATTAAATCTGTTTTAAGTGACAAACGCTCTTCGTTTTTTTATAGAATAATGCTTATCGAAAAGACAAATCTAGAGTGAGTTGTAGCTTCGCTTCTTTTTTCATTGTTCATATTTCCCTATCGATTATCGCATTTTATGAATGTGTTATTTTTTATTTCTCTTTTTCGGTGATAAATCCTCGCGAGAGTGGAGGTGAATTTTGTTTCAGGAAAAAAAATGTTAGAGAGTACATTTAATAGTATTGTGTTCCAACAATATTTTTTTCCCTTATAGTATATTTCTTTTACTTAAAATCATATATTAGTTAATTATTAATAAGAAATTGACAATAGTGTTGACATCTGCTCTTTTAATCATTATTTATCTTTTGTCTATGAGTTCTTCTCAACTGGTATGAATGAATATTCTTCGTTTACTGTTTTCTGTCTTGTGTGTGTGAATGACGTTTTTTTAAAACTAAAATGCACATTTCAATCCTGATGGAGACGTAAAATGTTTTTGTTCTCATGGAAGTGAATAATTTTATAAAAGGCTGTGATATCACTAATTTTTGTTCTAAATAAATTGGTTTTAATCAACCAGCTATTTAAGTATTATTATCTTAATCAATAACGCTCAATTTTTATGTTGAAAAATTTGCTATTTATTTACTAGTAATTTTTAAAAATATTTTCTCAGCTTTTATTTGTTTAAAATAATTTTCATTATTTGAAACAAAAAAGCACAAAATAAATGAAATATTTTAATGAGTTTATATTTCAAAAGAAATACATTTTTCTCTTAGTAATTCCAAACAACATCTTAAAGATATAAACTTTTTACAGAAAAGAGGTATAAAAGGGAAACTCTTAATCATATCCAACACCGAATTTTATTTCCGCATGCCTTGATAGATAATAAAGGAAATTAATTCTATAGAAAATAAAAATAGTTCTATAGATATAGCCTTAGAAAATTTGATATTAAAATATGAACAATAACTACAGCTTCAGCCTTGTAAATTTCTTTGTAAAAAATTAACCTTGTATATAAAAGTTACAGTCATTATAATATTGTTAAGCTACATAGTTGATTAAAATGTATTAACAGCAATTGAGATTAAAAATACATAAAAATATTTTTGACTCTTAATGCAACAAGTAGTACTGATATGTAAATAACTGTTCACCTTGAAATCCACACTTCACGGTGTTTTTATTCAATTCTTCCAAACTATTATACTCCTCTATTTTTAATCTGCGATAAAAATTCCCTAATTATAATTAAATTTCAGAATTACTTTCTAAATTAATTTAATATCGCCTATAATTATTCCCATTCTACGAAATACCACCTCGTTCTACAATAAGAGACTTACATTTCCTTGCACAAACTGATTAATTTGCTCAACAATACACTGCGATAGATTCCTTAGCAAATGATTGTAGGATTCGTAAACGAATTGTCAGTCTTGAACTTCCCACCCTACTTCTATTAAAAAAGGTTGAAAAAGGCCAAGGACCAACTGACGCCTTTCTTTTTCCTTATAACTCCAAGGATGTATATTACACAAACTATACAAAAAATATCCGCTGATTCCATTATATGTCTTTGTCTCTCTCATGTTCAATTTCGTACAACACAAGTAGGGCTCTCCAACAATAAAGCTATTACCGATCTCTACAGCGTATTTCCCACACCAATTAACTTTCCCACTTTCATTATTTCATCTGTGATATTAACAGGGTGATTGACCCATTTAATTGTAGGCCACACCTCTTGAATGAATATCGCTTCCAGATCTGCATACGGTGTCGTTAATACGATTAATAAGAATTAATGTGTTTTTTCTTTTTTTATTCATCGTAAATAATCTTTTTAGATTGAATTGTTCAATCTTCCTAAAGAATGAACATCATTTTTTAATGTTTTCTAAATGGTTCGAAAAGTTCTCATTCTCCTAGGGAAGTTTTTATTTTTTTCGTTTTCAAAGTTTTAAAAAGCATGATTAAGAGGTGGATGTAGAGAAATAGCTACAGAAATCAGGACGTTTTTGCGTAACTATTTTTTCAGTTCAGAAACATTAATTTATTATATTGGTAATTTGTTGACATTCTTCAGAATTAGAATTTCACATTAGTTACAGTTATGTTATCATATTTGAAACATTTTTTTTTTTATTTCTAATGGGCTGCGGATTGGAGTTTTTTCAATGCAGAACTAGTACATTTCCCGGAAGCTGTGGTACCTCTTTTAGGGCGGCACCATATAGGCGGATACCAATCACCGCAGGTAATTTTGACGTTTAGTTTCCTCCCTAGAGGGAGGCACTTGAGTTCTGACGATGCGAACCTGTACTACGATTTAATTTTGCCGTTAGCACCTAAGCCAAACAGGCACTTTAGGAATCTTTCACATGACATATAATCATATGATATAGCCGCTGTCGATTTTCTACATTATGAAAATCTACCGATTTGGGTCGGAGTTGAATCCGTAACCTTGTGTGCAGAAAGCCAGCGACAAACTAACCACGCCACCCAGCCGGTATTTGAAACAATTAACTGAAAAAAACAATTATTGTACTTATTTACCTGAGTAAACGATATATTTTTTTCCTCTTTTAAAAAATAAATACTTTTAAAAATGTCTTAAAATTTGTTCTTCAAATATGGCAACAAAACAGTTTTACCTTACTTTTAGAATTAAATGAATTTAAAGAGTACAGATTCACAATGGTATTTTTGGGCATCGTACAACTTAGCAAGGTTAATTATTATCACGTGCGTAATTTATGTATACAATTTTATACAAAAATACATAATATTTTTAATTATTAAAATTTTTTGCCATTGTTTACGTATTTGAATTGCTGCATATGATTTGAAATTCCAAACATTTCGTATTATATTGAAATTATTTAATTAATATGTTTCAGAAACTAAAAAAATAAATACTTTTTAAGGAATAATTTAAAAGAACAATTATTAATTTTAATACTCTATAAATAAATACTTCATTTAGGAATATTACATATGTGTATATGGAGATTTGTACTACATTTAAAATAGAGAGTCTACAAGTAAGGATTTATTAACGTCGCACTTTGAAGTTACACCTGGGCTACTGGCACAGATCGCAAATTACGTGGTCCGTCGCCAAAAGCCCTCGTGTAGCTGAACAGTGCGACGTTAATATTCAATAAATCAATCAATCAACTGGCACAGATCGCATAATTTTGAACTGCGTTCAAGTAATGAGGACGTTACCTCCACTCTGTTATGCCACCTAGCCAACGCGGAGATTTAAAGCTTCAACAGATTTAACATTAATCAAGCCCTCTACACGGTGAATCTTCACACAGTGGCAACCAGATTCGAACTAGTAACCTGACAACATCGACCTCGAATTCATCATCATGACCACTAGGGTACCACGGTCACAAAAAAGACTGGGATTATATATAAACAGAGGACACAAGTAGTACTATTTTTTTAATAATTATTATAATCCTTTTGAGAAAATTTATACATATACACTGGCCTCAAAAGTTAAGGTACAACCGGGTTTTTGTGTCTAATTTGCAAATGAATGAATGTAGAAACAAAAATTTGGAGGATATGTGCATTAAATAGTTTTTTATTGAATGCGTCATAGAAATTTGTATAAGTGTATTGCAAAAACGATTTATAACAAAAAAAGCAATCTCTGCGGAAAAGTCCATTCTTGGAGAAAACAGCACATCACAGTGTTATGTGGTAAAATGGCATAAAAACAATACAAAAATGGGTTCTAATAAGGAATGTGTCCACCCCTAACTTGAATGCATTGGCGGCATCGATTTCCCATGCTGTTTATTAAGTTGTCGGACACCGGAATAGGAAGCGAAGACCAGACACAGAGTAAGCCTTGTTTCAGCTCATGTAACGACCTTGAGGAGGATTTAAAGCAGCAACCTCTCTGCCAAGATAGACCCAAAGATGTTCTATCGGATTCAGGTCTGGAGTTCGAGCTGGTCATTCCATTCGTTCCAAACCGGGATCCTCCAGATACTCCTCAACAATCCGAGCTCGGAGAGGTCGTGCATTATCATCCATCAGAATGAAGTCGTTACCAATAGCAGCATATGGGCGGACATATGGATCAAGGGTCTCATCCCGATATCTAAGACCAGTTACGGTTCCTCCATGGAACACATGAAGGTCAGTGTGGCCACCGAGCGAGATCCCTGCCCAAACCAGGATTCCACCACCTCTATAACTGTGTCTTTCAACAGTGTTGGATTGATGGTATCTAGTGCGCTGTTCCCTCCAGATCAGTAGACGCCCTGAATCACTCTCCATGGTAAATTTGGACTCGTCTGTGAACAGCACAGAAGCCCATTGTTGCTGCGTCCAAGAAACATGTTCTCTTGCCCAGCATAAGCGGTTCCTTCGCTGTCGTCCGTTGAGGGGAACGCACACAACTGGTCTTCTTGCATACAGACCTGCATTGTGAAGACGATTTCGCACCGTAGTAGCGGAGATTCTTCTTCCTGATGCTTGAAAGTGGTCTGCAACGAGCTGCGGCACAGTAGTGGTTCTTCTCCTTCGTGCCGAAAGAGCTAGAAAACGGTCTTCTGCAGGTGTTGTAGCTCGTGGTCGGCCTGGAACAGGTCTTCTGGACACAGAATCTTCGGATTGGTATTGATCCCAAAGTCGCTGAACAACACTACGAGACACATTGAGACGTCTAGCAGCATCAGCCTGCTACAATCCCATTTCCATTCATCCAACTGCCCGCCACCTTAACGAATTGGGTAAACGACGTCTCTGAGACATTTTCTAAACTCTATTGACTATTGTCACCGAAACTGCCAACAACTGTTGAAAATCAACACAACTTACACACAAAAGTACGAAAGCTTGATATTTGCATATTTTTCTCTCACTCATAAATATACGTTCTTTTCTATAAAATAAAAGTTGTAGCAATCGTTTTTGCATTAATGTTTTTAAAGTTCGTTATTATCATTCATGTAAACTATGCATTTTATTGTTACTGCCATTTTTTATGGTGAGCTTCGAAAAACATGTTGTACCTTAACTTTCTGAGGCCAGTGTATTTACTGAAAATTATTTGCTCACGGGAAAAAATGGCACTTTTTTCTTTCTTCCTTTTCTTTTTGGAAATTTCATTTCAAGTACAGTGGGTGATCGGTTAACGAACATAATCCGTTCCAAGACTATGTTCGCTATCCGAATTGTTAATCCGAATCAATTAATTCGTTCTGGAGACCCTAAAAATTCAATTTTAAAAAATGTATAATTTCTTAGTAAGTTTTTAAAAAAATAATACATACATATATAGTCTTGCATATTAATCAGTCCTTTTCGTTTTTTGCTTATGGGGCGTTGAAGAACATGTCCAATGTCGATTGCTTTTCTCTCTTTTTCAGGATTTTCCGGAAGTAATTAATAGCATTGTCGTTGTAAAGATCCCCAACCCTACTGACATCAGCTTGGTTTGGGTGCCTTTCTAAGATCATTGCTTTGACATCCACCCACTTTTTCAAAAAACCTTTAATGTCTGATGTCGGTATTGGTCATTTTCGTCTTCCTCTTGTTCAGAAAGAGACACATTTCGTTGTGTTTCTTGGTGTTCTTCATTCAAAATTTCTTGGACTTCTTCTGTCGTCAGTTCATCTTCATATCCCATTATGAGCTCTTCCATGTCATCCTCGTTCACCTCCAATTCCAGATCTCTAGCAGTTGTCAAAATTTCATCCATAATTTCAGGGGTGTATCCCTGATCACCTCCGAATATGCGTTCGTTGTCCAAACACAAAAAATCTTTCTTGAAAGTGTTCGTTATCCGAACACAAAAATCTTTCGTGAAAGTGTTCGTTAACCGATCACCCACTGTACAAGTAATTAACAATCAGAGCTATGAATTGAAATCGGAAAAGTCACTCTCTCAATTGTTTCTTCAACAAATAAATAAGACACATTTCAAAAATCAGCCATGCGTATCGCATTAAAGATAGGTTACATTGATTCAAAGAAATGAGCTCTTAGTTATTTAAAGAAAATGATAACTTTAAATTTGATTTATGAAAGTTTAATAAAACGTAAATAAATAAACATTCCACATGAAATTTAAAAGAATATTTAACTGGAGATTTGCTAAATTACAACTTAATTGCGATATCAAGTAAATTATATAGCTCATAAATAACAGTTGCTATGATTCTTTTTATTATTGAAAAAAACACTCAACCAAGTTAAAAAACTTGACTGAGCATCTTCGCGGAAAAACTTTAAAATATTTTAGTTCTGTGTTGACCTGAATTATTGAGATATATACAAAACTATTAAGAGTGTGAGGCAGCGAAGTGGAAAAATTCTAACTGAATATAGAAAGAAATCATTTTTAATGCAGTAATTGTATTTAAAATTCTTTTTTTTTAACAATTTCAACAAAAGGAAAGCATTTATTGCTAAGCAATGTGTTATAAGAAGATTCCAATAATAGTTTATGTTTGACGAGTAATTGAAATATATATTATAAGATTGAAAAAAATACTTTAAAAATTAAGTGAGTTTATATTCACGAACAGTTTAACATGTTGATAAATGATTACTATTTTGGAAAGTGAAAAAGAAATAATCATTTTTCCATGAAAATCATAATATTTATTTTCACGCTGCACAATTTCAATTAGGAATAAAAACAATTTTGAAGAGATAAGTATATCTTCTTGCCATTAATAAAAATAAACTAGGAACAATGTTACATTTTTTCCTCAAGAAATATTATTTGTTAACCTTGAAAAAATATAATTTAAAAAAAAATTCCATGTCTTGTTTCATTGTTACAGTTTGGTATACTTGCTGTTTATTGTTTTCTTCTATTTTCAGGTTCTTATTTTTCTCCAACGAGTTCATAAACACCCGGATGGTTTGCATCTTTCGGAATTCAACTACTGGCAGAAACGTGTCGTCTAAGCAATGGACTCGTGGCTGGAGTGGCATGAGTTCGGGCCAGTGCCGCCGAAGAACCATCGTGTAGGGGAGCGATGAACGTTAAATCTGTCCAAAGGTCAAACGTCCTTCCGTTGGTGTGGTGTGATAGTTAGAAGAGGGGGTGGTCCCAGCTCAGGTGTCATCTTCGTCACTTAACCATGATTCAAAATTAGGAAGTCCGTCGCCAAAAGGCCTCGTGTAGCTAATTACGTGCAGCTGTATTTACTAAGAGGAACGTATGGATGTTATTGTCTCTCCTTATTTAGAAATACTTTAAATTTCTCATGTGCCACAGGCTACCGCTTTATTTTCAATGTACAAGTTGTTGGAGTTGTGTAAATAAACTTTATTGTTGTCCTTTATTGTTATTTTATACGAGTCAACGTGTGCCTCACATGACAGAAGGAGCAGGCAGACAAGAGCTGGTTTTGAATAGAGATAGTCTAAGTTCCTTCACAAGTGGTCAACTCGCGAGGTCCGTTGTGACAAACTCTCAAGCTCACGAAAATCATGCCTTCCCCACTAGTTGTTTCAACTAAAAGAAATTTATTGGAAGCTACACCCTTCACATGCGGTTACTTGTGTATTGAAAATGGAGAAAGCTTTTTACAGCTTCTTCAGACTTAATCATTGTACCGATGTATCCGATGCTACCTTTTCAATCAACTTTGTATCCGTATGTGAAAGAAATTCTCTCCCCTCTTCACACTGGAGGAGCGGTGAAAGAAAAAAATGAGTTGACCGGTACAAAGTTGCCTCGTAAGAAACCGGCCTATGTCGTGCTGCGCGATAGACAACTGAGCTGGGAAGGAATTTCCCCTTTGGACCAGTTACTCCCTCCTACCAATGCTAGTTGCGACGTACGGGAGAGGAAGATGTCGCACATGTCCCTTCTAGAGAGGAAATTCGTTTTGTTGAGGGACTTCTTACCAACCTTTACTATAAATTGATATATATATCCAGTTGTATTGAGTGACACTTGGAACGCTTTCTAATGACATAATCAGCAATCTTCAGATCAGATGGTCCACCAATTTGAAGCATGCTTCATTAGCAACTAAGTCGGAAGGGAATTAATTACTTATCGTAGTTATTATTAAGAGTTTTACTCCTGCTCGTTGCTAGTTGCGAAGAATTGGAAAAAAGTCTTTGCTACAGCACTCATAACGTAGTTATTATTAAGAGTTTTACTCCTGCTCGTTGCTAGTTGCGAAGAATTGGAAAAGAAGTCTTTGCTACAGCACTCATAACTACTCTATAAGTCATTTCTAATTGGTTTTTGCACTTATGAAGATACATAAAATATTTTAAATATGTATATATTCAATACATTATGGATAGTAAATATTCAAAATTTTCATTTGATTTTCGCTGTAAATATGGTACGAGCCGTTATACAGTAGCTTCGCTGGGAATTTCCTGTAGTTGCTAGACTATGTATTGCTTTTAAACTATTGATATCTAAATCTTAGTATTAAGCCTCTGACTGTATTGAATTACTTTTTATAGCACCACCTGTTGAATTAAAAAAAACTGGAGTTTATATAACTCTTTTAAGACGACCCTATACTTATCATTTATTTCCCCGTAACCCTCCCCCCTCTTGGAGTGGTTTTTCGCAAAACATGAAACATTCGTGCCAAATTTCAAGTCAGTAGGTATATGACAAAAAACGCGTCAGACTGACCAACTGACAAGAACATCAGCTAATGTACCTAAGGCCTCGTAAACTGAGTTCGGCATTGTAGGCAGTGGCCCTTATGAGCTGTTACGTCACTGAGTTTAGTTTAGTAGGTAAATGACAAATCTGTAAGGGAATTCCTTTTATTTCTGTCTCACACACACACCTGCTCAATATCATAAACTCTTAACCTTAAATCTCAGAATTGCGTTACAAGCAACTAGATTGTAGCAACTTTTTTAAATCGGCTATCAATTTGTAGTAATTTAATCTTAATAATAGTGTGAGAACCATCTTTCCTCTATTAAAATAATCATTCAAGGAAAGTTTTGTATTTTAACATTTATTTATTGAAAAACAAACAAGTTCGAATCCGTGGCACATGCTTTTGGACAAACGATTTTATGAAATTAACTATTGTTCGACCAAAAAGCACACGAAACGTGGCTTTAGTCGAACAAGTTGGATTAAGGGCAAATCGAAATTTGGCTTCATTGTAAAAGCAGTTATTTCCGGTACATTTAGATTTATTCTTTTAATGCATTCCTGCTGGTTCAAACTCATTTCTCGCAACCATTGTCTCTCGGTTCCGATCCTTGAGAGTAATTGTTTGTCTGACAAAGTGATTTAAATGTCGCTTGTGTTTTCGTTCTCTTTGAACTTTTGTGTATTTGTCTTTCCCCCCTGTGTGTGTACCTGTGTGGCCCCAATAGGGAAGGTATGTATTTATTGTCTTTGGAAAGAAAAGATGTAAGTTTGTATTTTTTTATTGTTCATTTTCCACGACAAATATAAGCAATCGAAAAATAACTTACATTTGTTTTAATTTAGGTAAGAGTTTTTCGAGTAGATTTATCGTAGACAATGTCATGCATCTTTACTTGGTTTGTACTTTCCAGTTCTATTGGAATTTGGGCATGGGGTTTAATCAATCAAAAAAGATAAAATAATAACTTAAAAATTAAAGAACTTTGAATGTTGTTTCAGAAATCATAAAGACATTGTCGTATATTTCATCATAGAAAAAAGTCTTTTTATACAATCTTTCATTTGCGAGATTATATTCACTGACTAAGGAAGATTTTTTGAATTAAAATATTATGGTGGGGCAGTAGAGTCCCGAAAACTCGGTCTAATGCGGCCGAGTTTGGTAAAATGCCGGGTTATCGAGAAAAAAAGAATGAGTACGAATGTTTTCTCAGTAAATATTATATTGCACTTGTATGTATCGTTTACATGGAGAGGAAAAGTGCGTACTTTATGAAAGCAAAGATGAAGCGTTGTTCCATTGTCCTGATCAAGATTGTCAAAAAAAAAAATGATTTTAAGGATTTTTCGAGAATTGGCGACTAATTGCATACACCATTTCCAAATTTGGCGACTAATTCCAGATATGGCGACTAAAAGACCCTACCCAAAAAATAAAAACGCTTGTTATTAATACAAATAAAACAAACAAAAAAGTGTTCTTTATGTGTTCTTAATATAAGAATAAAATGAAGAACGAGAAAATTAATGTCAATGTGGTAAAAGCGGTACTACAATTTTATATTAACTCAGCATTTCAGAATAGAACTAGTAAGAAATTATAACAATTAACATAGAGCTCCCACGCTTTTACCACAATAACATTAATTTTCTAGTTCATTTTATTCTTATATTAAGAATTATTGTTGTACTTTTTAGTTCGATTCACTATAAAAGCGTGTTTTTTAGTTTTTTTAAAAACTATAATTTACTTTACCTGCAAGGATGTGGCAGAATTATCCGGACTGCCAGATTATCGGATGTCGAGTTTTAGGGACTTAACTGTATTTTTAACAACATTTATGATATTGTATTGTATAACACATTATAGGCATTTATAAAATATCTGTATATTGCAGTATATCCCAATATGAATTAAAAGTTTTCAGAAATTACATAATTTTTCAATAAATCGGAAACGTTCGAATACAAAAAATATCTACTTTTCATTGATTGATTTATTGTTATTTTTTCTTGTATTTTTTTCTAATTGGGTGATCGTTTAGATGCAACAAGAGGGCGATTCCCCCATCTCATTTACAGTTACTTCACAAGGACCGTCAATGTGCGTAATAATTTATTTAAATAACTTTGATGTGTTACAAAATAATACCTATTATGTAAACGTAATTAATATGAATTACTAAATTAAATGGAAGCATTAAAATAACAGATAATTTAATTTTTAATCAGGGCTTAGGTAGGAAAACACAACAATTTGAATAGCTTCAGGACTAGCAAATGCAGAGATAACTTTATTTTCTCTAAGAATTTTTTAAAATAAAACCTAAATTTTTATTTTTTATGGCCTTATGTTTAAAAAAAACTGTTCTTAACATGATTTTATTTCGATAAAGAACTGAGTATTTTAGTATGGGATAGTTTAAAAAAAAACCCACATTTTTCACAATTTCTAAAATTCCGAAAAATAAAACCGATTTTTAAATAAACATTAAAATACTATCGAAATTACATAGGGTTTGTAAGATATGTACACGTAAAATTAAAATTTACAAATTAAAGTTAGGACTTACAAGACGCAGTAATACTATGGCACACACACACCACACGGTAAATTATTTTTCCGAAGCAAATGCTTATTTTCACGTGGTTTTAAAAACAGATTTTCTTAAATAGGAAAAAAATCGTTTTTTTTTATCTTCCGTAAATACTTTAAAAAAAAATTTCATTTCTATTGAAACATGAAACATGTTCTGTAAGTTACCAGCATTTTTTTTAAAATTTAAAAATACACATCTGTAAACACACACATAAGCACCACAAAATATTTTTAGCAACTTTTATTCAAGAATCAAATATAAAGGACTCGTAACTTTAATTTTTTACAATTAATAAAAAGTAATCAAATATTTAAAAAAAATAGTTTTTAGAAAGATATTGACTTCTTTTAGCAAAGTGTAAGAGGTAACAAAATGTATGTTTGAGGCCAGTGTTTCTCAAACTGTGGGGCGCACGCCCTAGGGGGCTTAATCATACTAGGAGGGCGCAAACATATAGAAAAGTATAAAACAAAAGATTATTTAAAAAAATTAATAATTTACTGAAAGTGTGTAAACAAACAAAATACATTCTGACACAATAAAAAAATAAAATACACATTTACACTGATATAATACACTTACAAGTGAAATCAGTCTGTACACAATGTATTTTATAATTAAATTAACGATACTAAGTTAAGAACAAGTTTGATAGTCACCAATGACCCCATGGACTTGTACTAGCACTTATCTTGATAATTTATACAGTTCATAATTATTTCCTTTACTGTTAATTAAAATTTACGCGATTAGCTCCCAATGCCACTGTTTTTCACGTAGACGTTTGTATGTGATGTTTTTTTTGGGGGGGAGGGGAGGGGAGAAAAGGAATAAATAAGCAAATTCTCTGAAATAAGTAAATCCTTCGCTAACACCGTCAAGGTACTTTTATTGCATTCCAAAGCCTTCGGAATAGTTTTATGGATAGCAGTGCTCAGAAAAAAATCGTACTTCGGAAAGGTATATATATACGTCCGATGAATTCATGCTTTGGCTGAGCCAGGCGTTGATGTACGCCGGTGGCACTGAAGAGGTTAAAGTCGTATTGTAATTTTAGCCTCATAGTATTGTATTATTGAATTCAATACATTGTTATTGTAGGGAAGGAAGGCGCGATGAAAATTATGATTGAATATTGGGTCGCGATTATTGAAAGTTGGAGAAGCACTGTTTTACGCAAATGAGATACAATTTCAACTTCTGTCACGTAACCTTATTACCTACATAAGTAACTGAAATCATAATTCAAAAGTGTAATAATATTTTAAGAAGTGTCAGAAAAAAAAAAAGAATTGTCACAACGTACCGTTAATCACTTTTGTAGGACAAATGTAAAATCCGCATTAAAATGAATTACTCTTATTAAAAAGATTTTGTCGAGTTGATCGAATTGTTATATGTTATCTTCGTGAAAACAAGTTTTATTATAGCTTTCAAAACCTCATCCATCTTTTTATCTAGCTTTCATCTACTTCAACATTTTTAAGTGACATATAAGTAATTAAAATGCAAGAACATGTCATTTTTGGCATGTTGACATTTGTATTGATACATTTGAAAGAATTATATATATTTTTTTGTATTTTAATGGAAAAAGCCCGTTACATAATCTATTGTTCTCCAGTGCGTAGCAGCCAATAAAATTCAGAATCTATTCAATGCTTTTTAATCCTTAAAATTAATATATATCCCTAATAAGGTTGTAAATTATTCGGAGTTGAAAAAAATCTGATCTTATTCAAATTTCAAACACAACATTACGTAAAATTTTGATAAAGAAAGATATGAAGAATTAGGATTGGGATTATAATATTAATATCATCCCTACATGCTTGTATATTCAAGGAAAATTTAAATTTTCAAGCACAACTTTTATTTTAAAGTTAAATCGTGTAAGTTGAAGACACATAATAATTTCTCAACTTTTTTTTGTGAACCTCATGCGGATGCATGTGTACCCACCCTTTTAAGAAATGCTGATATTGGAAGGTTATATGAGAGAGAGGTTTGTTTCCAAAAAAAAAAGTGGGGGGGGGGACCTTTGTTGTTTCGGTACAGAATACAAAGAATATGACTTCAGAAATTGTTATTGATTGTTAGGATTTTGAGGATTGATTTTGATCGATCGATTGATTGCACTCAGAAGCAACCTAGGGACTGTAAGTGATGGATCTCATAATTTTGATTCAAGGTCAAGTGACACAAGGACAATAATGCCACAACTCTACAACTTCTAACTAATACGGTTTTACTTTTTGAATGATGAGTGCTTACAACGAAGCTAGATTTATAAAATTTGAGATTGATTTAATTTAATTTTTATTTGAGTTCTCTCTTGTACAAAAGAAAACTCAATCATTGTAAAAGGGTACATTTTTTTTCTTTTTAAAGAAGTTTTCCGATATTATTTTTAGATGAGGTTAAAATACTTTTTGTTTATAACCATATAATGTGTAATAATTACGCAATCGTTTCTTGTAATGCTGTTGCTGTTGTTACTAATGGCACCTGATCGGCAGATCGTGGCCCATGAAATTCATCATGGCAAAGGGCAAAGTGACGCCTGTCGTTAGCCGTAGCTTTGAGCACCTTACAGGTGACAGTACGATTTGGCTCGGTTCCACCTCAATTTAGAGGCAGAACACTCTGGGGTGGTCAGAGGCCTTCCCCCTCTCTTCCCCTTCCACCTCTCTTTCCCTTCCACCAACCTCACGAGAGGACTTGCGGCTCGACGGCTATTTAGAGTACCCCATGCCGCGAAGGCACTATACATTTACAAACATCCATATCTTCTCCGGGATTCGAATTCAGACCCTACCACACAGTAGTCAGCGTCGCTAACCACTATACCGGATGGGCGACTTTCTTGTAATAAACTCTATGAAAGATTTTATTGTGATAACAGTAGGCGGGTAACAAAAATGGTAAAAATGGTGTGAAGTATGACTTTTTCTTTACATTTTTTAAATATTCATTCTGCCTTCTTAACAATGGACGAATTAAAAGTATTTTAACACGCTTTTATAAGTTTCACTTGTATGTAATAGAACCGTTGGACTCGATTTTTACCTACTTTCAAAGGTCAGATTAATTCGAAATTTTGCACACTTTTCATAGACTGATGACAAAACAAAAATTTCATCATTTAGTTCCATTGTCCTGATCAGGATCCTCAACAATAAGGATTTCAATATTTGGCGATTAATTCATTATACCACTTCCAGATTTGGCGACTAATTCCATATTCCATTTCCAAATTTGGCGACTAATTCCAGATATGGCGACTATAAAAGACCCTACCCCTTAAAAAAGCGCAACCCTAAAAAGGAAAACGTTGTTATTAATACAAACAAAACAGACAAAAAAGTGTTCTTTATGTGAGAAAGGAAAGGGTGGGTGAGTTAGCCATAATATAAGTCTAGTTTTTCTGAAAATGGAAATGAAAAAAAAAAAGACTCGTGTATGTGAAAAAAAATTATGCTCTAACTGCTGAATATTTTTTATTTTTATAAAGCAATACGTTTAGAAGTGATGATACGAATTAATAATATAGCAATACATTTAAAAGGGGATAAATTGATGTTCTAACTGCTAAATATTTTTTATGTTGATAAAGCAATAAGTTTAGAACTGCTGATATGAATTAACATTATAACATTACGTTTAAAAGGTGATAATACAATTGGCATTTAATATTTCTTCTTATACATTTTTATTAGTTAGACCTGTATTTATAGTGACGGAAAACTTTGAAATACAACGATATGGGACTCTTCCGATGCCCCGTAAACGGAGAGAATAAGAGCTCTTCAAACGCATTAATTTGTAGTGTATTTTCGTAATACCGGATGATCCTTATTCATAATATCGGATCATCATTACTCATAATAAAGGATCATCCTTACTCATAGTAACGGATTCTTGAACCTTACGTCTTATTGGCTGTTAAAACCTACTATTGAATTTCATTGGTCAGAAGAAATGTCTTCTGGCATTTCTTCTGTCTTCCCAGAATTCCACTCTGACGAAGGGAATATATATACTCGAACTTAATTAAACTAAAAAACACGCTTTTATAGTGAATCGAACTAGAAAGTAAAAAAATAATTCTTAACATAAGAATAAAATGATTAACGAGAAAATTAATGTATTTGAGATAAAAGCGTGAGGTGCTCTATTTTAATTGTTTTAATCTGTTACTTGTTCTATTCCGAAATGCTGAGTTAGTGTAAAAATGTAATGCAAAGCACCCCACGCTTTTACCATAAGGACATTAATTTTCTCGTTAATCATTTTATTCTTATGTTAAGAATTATTTTTTTACTTTTTAGTTCAATTCGCTATAAAAGCATGTTTTTTAAAAAACTATTTTATAATACATTCCAAAACTAATTCATAGCAAGAAATTTTCCCTTTGATAGTGGAGCTTTTATAATATACAGAGCCCCAGGTTCATTGGAACAAATTTCAAGGGGAGGAAGGCGACATCACTAGGATTCAGATTTGCGTAGCAACCCATAGTCGGAAACGTCTTCGTTCGGCGATAGGTGCCGTTATTCACAAGAGCATTGAAGGAAACAGAGATGCTTTTCTACAATCATTTTATCTGTCATCGCTTGCAGAGGAGTATAGAACTTTTTACAAACACCGAGCTGGCAGATATGCACATGATTTTGGGATTTGCAGAAGGAAATGTGCGAGCAGCAGAAAGATCGTATCGTAAAAGGTACCCATAGAGAGATGTACTGGACCGCTGGATGTTTGTTAATTTGCATCACAATTTGTGTGAATATGGATGATTACGAAGTAATGGGCATAGTGTGAAGGCGGGCCACGCATTTCAACACAGTTTGTACTATGCATGAAACAAAATGTGTTGGATACCGTCCGAAGGAATACGAATACCATGTTAGAAATCCGAGTTACTCGTGACCTAAGTGTGCCTGTTACCTCGTAATGGTCCATATTCACACAAATTGTGATGCAAATTAGCAAACATTCGGCAACCGGTGCATTTCTCTGTGGGTACCTTTTACAATACAATCTTTTTTCTGCTCGCACATTTTCTTCTGTCTATCCCAAAATCATGTGCATATCTGCCAGCTCAGCGTTTGTAAAAAGTTCCACACTCCTCTGGAAGCAAATGACAGATCAATTGTTGCAGTAATTCAGGTCTGTTTCCTGAAATGATCTTGTGAACAACGTCACTTCGCGTCGTACGAAGACCAAGCGATTGCTATCAAATTGCAAGCAATTAATTGCTTTGATAGCGACTAAGGATTGCTATAAATCTGAATCCTTGTAATGTCCCCAGCCTCTCCTTAAAGTTTGTTCCAATGAATCTTGGACACCCTGTATAACAAATCGATTTTTAATATGTATTATTAATTATTATCGTAAGAAAATGAAGAAACTATAAGAAAGATATTCTCCTTTAAACGAAGGAAAGATTTCATGAAATAAATAATTTGAAATATCTATAAGATATTTATTATATCAGAGAATATAATATTGTTAGATTTATATAATAAAAAAAGGAAGTTATTTATATATGTTACTTGAAGGAGCACTCGTTGTTTACACGAGTGAATTGAAAAAAATAAGCAATCGAGGTAGAAGGATAAAAAAAAAATTAATAAGTTCAAAATTTAATTAATACTTTAAATAATGTTAAGAATTAATACTTTAAATACTGTTACGCAAATTTTAAACTTAAATTCAAGGAAATATCGAATTCTAAAATAAAATAGTGTAGTAAAATAAATATATAAAGTTGAATAGCCTGGTATTTCCCAGCTTCATCTATCAATTAATACATAAATATTATCTAAAAAATAAACACTACATTTTATGTCACCACGAAGAACAAATTCTACAAAACCCGTTTTCAACAGATCTTTAATCTCTAATCCAAAAAGAGACGTGCTTGTTAAATTTCAAGTCTGTTGTTATAAAAGAGTTCAAGCAGAACCCGTTCTTAGCGGATCTCTACTCAACGAGAGAGAGAAATAAATATGCTTGATAAATTTAAAACCCGTAGTTCTTACTGCCCCACGGATGAGAATTTGTTTGCCTATGACTAAGGAAACCCTGCCTG
Organism: Trichonephila clavipes; assembly: GCA_019973935.1. NCBI lineage: Eukaryota > Metazoa > Arthropoda > Arachnida > Araneae > Nephilidae > Trichonephila > Trichonephila clavipes. The sequence continues at coordinate 1,653,654 of BMAU01001132.1, forward strand.
TACCATTATAGGGAGTCCATTTACACAAAACTTGCTTTTAATGGATCCCAAATGAACAAAAGAAACATGCCTGCTAAATTTAAAGTTTCTAGGTCTAACAGTTTTGGAGATCTCGTGATCTCTCTCTCTCTGTTTTCTTCTATATATAAAGAAAACACAAATTGTTCTTCAATTTTAAAGATTTAATTGTAGTGATCCAAACATCATACATAAAAATATTTACATTTATATTTCAAAACTATTTCTCTAACAAGGAAACTCTTGGTAACCAAGAGTAAATAAGTAAAATAAAAGAAAAGAAAGACGTTTTTAACTAAAAGCCACAATTTTCATTAATAAAAAAGAAATTAAAGAAAGGTTTAAAAATTTCATAACCAAATCGGAAATTCATTTTCACACTAGTTGCATTTTGACAAATTTTCCCAATCAATCGATCAACATAAACTCTAAAATGAAATAAAATTTGCTACAACTATTTACATGCATTCCCTTCGAATTCTAGTCAATTAAATTCGATTTCCTTCTCATCAATCACAGTTCTCCACTAACTTTTCCTGCTATTTCCGTTTTAAATTAAATAACAGTTCCTGTATTAGTTTAAATATAGGAAGAATTTAAAACTAAGAAAATTAAAAGTTGACTAGTTTATACGCACTTTATTTTAGCTCAAGGAAAAGAAATTTACCTTAATGTGAATTATGTGGGTTTAAATAATATGCAAGAGATTTAAACATCTGAAATACTCTTAAAAATATTTATATAATAATTACAATAAAAACTGTTCAGTAAACATCCAGTAAATATAACCTTTAAAATAACTTAAATAAAAATGATGTATTAAGGTATCCGAACACATTCGGAGTACTTTTTTCAAAAGAAATAGCATACTAAAACATGATAAATGCTTTTATGCGGATCAATATCAACAAATACTAGAAATTTAGCTACATATATACAGAAAAAAAAATATCTAAATTTTACAAAAAAAAATCACAAATATACACTGCTGGACAATTGCTAAGGACGGATCACAAATTGCTATGTAGCATAACATTAAGCGAGACATGAGGCCTAGTAGGATAAAATATAGTTGCCACACTGTTCAGATATTAGAATAAAGAATATTTATTGTTCTGGAAAGTACAAAAGCTGTGAAACATCTGAAAGAAAACAAAATGCTCATTTGATCTGCGTACGGAGAAATGGAACAATGCATCTAAAAGTCAGCAGGCACCTTAAAAAGAAAGGTATCAGTACGGGATATGTCCACCGTGGAGTGTGATGCAACATTCCACACGTCGTACTATACTTTGCACAACATTATTCAGCAGCTGTTGAGACAATTTATCCCATTCCTCTGTGAGTGCACGGATGAGGGTGTTCTTGTTTGTCGGAGGATAGTTGCGACCAGCAACTTGCCTCCCCAAAGCATCCCACACATTTTCAATGGGGTTTGGATCTGGAGAACGCGCTGGCCATACGAGACGTTGAATACCCTCGCTGTCTAGACAATCCTGAACAACGAGTGTTCGATGACATGTTGCGTTGTCGTCCATAAAAACAAATTTATCACCGACAGCACCACGGAAGAGACGAACATGAGGAAGTAGAACTTCATCAATGTATCGTTGGCCCGTCATAGTCCCATTCGCAACCACATGTAGGCGCGTGCGGCCATTGATCATGATGCCGGCCCACACCACGATACTGCATGTCGGATATCGCTCCTTTTCCTGGATATTTTCTGGACGATAAGCAGTATCACTCTCGCGCCAGATCAGTTGGCGTCTACAATCCGATGACAGACTGAACCTACTCTCATCTGAGAATAGTATACATGCCCAGTCCTGTTCAGTCCAATTGTGATGTTCACGACACCATTGCTAACGGGCAGCACGGTGCTGTCTGGTCAATGGGACACACACAACAGGTCTGCGTGCGTATAGTCCTCCTCCCCTCAAACGTCTGGCAACAGTTTTTCGGGAGATCTGCTTTCCTGAGGCAGCAAGAAACTGATTTGCCACCTGCTGAGCTGTGGTGCGCTTGTTCCTTTTTGCTGATAGGACGATATATCTGTCTTCTGCAGGCGTCGTACTTCTAACACGACCTCCCCCGTGCCGTCTACTACACATTCCAGTAGTTTTAAATGACTTCCACAGCCGTGAAACAACGCTGTGAGCGATGTCAAACTCCTGACAACATCTGTTATTTTTCGCCCTTCTTCGATCTTTCCAATAATTGGGCCACGCATAAAATCATGTATGTGATGTCGGGAAGACATGCCAAAAATTTTAAGTTCGCCTATTAAATCTTTCCTGTAAAACTTTGACTTGAAACAACAACTGTCCACACGCGTCAAAACCTTTAAAGCTCTTATGAACGCTATCACGTGATGAACAGACGTGGAAAAAAATTTGCATACTCATACTTCTTCTTACTAATATCCCGCACTTATTCTAATTTTCCACATTTTGCTTCCTTTCATTTTGTGGTTGCTATGGATGATAGTGTTATCCGTCCTTAGCAATTGTCCAGCAGTGTATGTAAAATTTTAGCAATATTTTTGAAAAACTTCAAAGCAATCAGAGAAAAAAAATAATAAACTTATATAAGTAAACGTATTATTAAAACAATTAAGATGCATTTGTCTTGATGAGGGGTGGGCAGACTTTTCCGGGGTACGGGGTACTTCTAATTTTTTCAAGGTGATGCGGTCCACCCAAGGGTGTAGAAGTGGTGAGATAAGAAAAAGGTTTACGATATTTAATAAAATAATAAATACGGAGTATGTACTTTCCTACATAACTAAAATAAACAAATGCACATTTCTAAAACCGCGTTTAAAGCAAAACGGAAGATACAAACATAATAATAAGGGCCACAAATATAATAATATCAAATGATTCATTTATTATCAAACAATTCAAAATATGTTAAAAAATAAAACATTTTCATCTAAGTCAGTTCTCTTAGTTATAGTCAATAAGACTTAATCTACATATGGTCAGCCAATCTTGAATAATTCGGTTTATAATTACTAACTGCTAATCTTCAGGCGGTCACCCCAGAATGTCTTGGCAATCCAACGGTCGACCGCGATCGACTTAATGCTCACCTCTGATGTAGAGAATGGACAGAAAATGTTAATGTTTCATTAAACTTTAAAAATTTTTAGAGCTGATCGAGTAAATATTATAAGAAATGTGACATTCTCTATGAAACCATATAAATAGCTTGCCATAACTCAAAAAATATTCACACAATAAAAAATATTTTAGCACATTCTCTAGAAAATAATATAAATATTATGCTCAAAAAGTTTCATAGAAACAGGTTAGTAATATTTTGAGCTATCAGATTCGCAATGACAGATTTTGAACCATTTAAATGCCCACGTTTGGTAGATTGTAGACCCACTTCCGGTTGTTCTAATTTTATAATATGAACCTGTAACTTGGCCTCTAAGTAACGTAGAAGAAAAAGTAAAGTATGTTTTGTAAAGACAAAAGATAGCTAAATTCAATAAAAAAAAACGTTTTGACCGAATTTGGTCATTTCAACGTCTTCGGGTACCTTAAAGAGATACTAGGGGTTAGACACCCACCCACAATTTTCAATATCTAACAATTATTTTGGCAGTTAATCTTTGGATTTCAACAACGTAGAATGATTTAAATATTTTAATTATTTAAACAATTCCAGTATTCATATTTATATTTAAGGTATCCGACTACGTTCAGAACCGTGATTTTAAAAAGGCGCATAAATGGATAATTTTCATGATATTTAGTGTCACTTAGACTAGAATACATGCATAAAATTGTTTTAAGGACATTTTGACAAAAAAAAGAGATTTAAATACAATATTTCGGCAAAAAATTAACTTAGAATAACCTTTTTTCAAAATGTTCTCCTTTTGTGAAAAATGCTTCTATTATAATAATATTTTGCTTGTGTATAGCTCACACCTCTGTACAGAGGCTCAACAATGATTTTTGAAAAATTCACATTATTTTCAGAATTACAAACATTTGAAATAAGTATTCGCGTTTTTTTTCTTAAAATTTCTCCCCTCTGTTGTCGTAAAACATGGATAAACCCATATCTAAGTTATATATTTCAAAAATTCTAGTTGAGCCTGAGATATATACAGTCAAAATATTATTATAATAGAAGAATTTTTCACAAAAGGAGAATATTTTTATAATGGGTCATTCTATGTTCATTTTTAGTCAAAATACTGTACTTAAATAATTTTTTACTGTAATAAAATATTCTTAAAACAATTTTATATACATATTCTAATCTAAGTGACACTAAATATAAATATTATCTATTTATACGATTTTGCAAAATCACGGTTCCAAACGTAGTCGGATACCTTAAGATTCTTTTTTATTTTTATGAAGCTTGGTTAATCTGCATATTAACTTGGGTAATCCGTTAAAGCGTGAAAACCGTTTCATTTCTCAAAATACTTAAGTAATCTGCGAATTACCAAAATAATCTGCACCTTACCTACTAAGCACTCGTTAAAGCGAAAGTAAGATCTTTGGTGGATTGGCGGCAATGTTTCTGTAAGCTTAAATTAAATGTAGTTTATTTTTTTATATCTAAAGAATAATCAAGTAGATACAATCGAACAATCAATACACTAGTTGATAGAATCAACCATAAATCAAATGAAAAACTACAATACATAGAATCAAACGGTTCAAAATATTATTGCAATTAAGGAAATTGATATAGAATTATTTCACCCGTCCCCGATATACAAAGAATCACATTAATACAATCAAGCAAACAACAAATTATTTGATAGAATCGATCATCAATCTATTGAAAAACTATAATTCAAAGAATCAAACTACAGCCAGCCCTTTTTTTACACGGTAGATACGTTTCATAGAAAACCGTGTGAAAAAATATATACGACCTATGGTAAATTTGGGGGAGGGATACGTTCTATAACTTTAAAAAAATCGTGTAAAATGAGAAATCTGTAAATATTTTTTTAAGAAACCGTGCAAAAAAGTAATAACAAAATCCATGTTACATATTTATGAAACAGTCGGCTGGGCGGCGTGGTTGGTTTGTCGCTGTCCTTCTGCACACAAGGTTGCGGGTTCGAAACCGCCCCAAATCAAGGGATTCAATGGCAGAAAATCGACAGCGGCCATGTTGTATGATTATACGGCATGCAAAAGATCCCTAGGGGTGCTCTAGGCAAAATTAAATCCTAGTACAGGTTCGCATCGTCAGATCTCAGGTGTCTCCATCTAGTGAGGAAACTGGGCGTCAAAATTACCTGCGGCGATTGGTATCCACCTATATGGTGCCGCACTAAAAAGAGATGCTTCCTTTCGGTGATGTACTAGATAGATTGATGAACTCTGTTAATAACTGTTCATAATATGTCATTAGAAGTAAATAAAAAAAATATACTTATGAAACACACACACAAAACAATTCATTTTTATCACAAAAAAAATTAAAATTTAGTGTGCAGTGCAAATTTAGTCTAATTCAAATTAAAATTTAGGAATAAAACTATTAACAACTATTCATCGATACTTGATAACATTACGAACTGGATCAAAATGCTAGCATCAGTAGATGTGTCAGACATGTCCAGCACAACAGTTGGTTTTGATATAAATGAAGAATTTCTTTCGTTATTCATAAGCTCAGTTATTTTGTTGTTGTTTTGTTGTTGCGGCCCAGTCTGTTTTTAGCTCCTGTTTTTTTTGTTTCTCAAGTTGCTTTTATAATTCTTGATATCCTGTAACACAAAACTTATGATTACATTAAATTTTAATGCACGTGTTCTAAGTCAGGATCATGCGGTTCCATACCTGTAGCAAATTTCAAGCACTCGCGAATTCAATCAGCTGTAAATAGCCGAGATTCGCCTTCACCGTCGTCATTGTCGACTTCTCTCTCTCTGCATTATCATAAACTATCAACAATTCGATCAAATCGTCCTTATCCAAATGGCACGAATCCGCAATTTTTGCTGGAATTTGTGTTAAAACAAAAAATTGTGTAAAAAAAAATCGTCAAATTCGAGTACCGTGTTATTTCAAAATCGTGTAAAAAAGACCGTGTAAAAAGAGAGTTGGGTGTATTTAACTTGTTATTACAATAAGGAATGAATTTGGTCGCGTCGAATTATAAATTAATTGAAGGAGTCTTTTATTGAAAATTTTACTGTCTCTGCCATTTGGTTTCTAAATGTTTAGGATGAATTATTCTGGAACGAGTCAACGTTTTCAATCAAAATTCCTAACAGAAAGGAAAGGAGAGAAACAAATGTTTGAAATTTAACGATACGGAAACCCTTAATGTGAAGATAATAGCATATAAAATGTGCGGGAAACTCTTGAGAGAAATTCTGCCCTTTAATGGAGTAAATAAGTTAATCTACAGATTAGTGAGATAATCCGCAGATTAAACGGGTTTCAAACTTTAATGGTAACATAAAATGAAAAACAGTCTAAGCTCCCTATTACGAACCTCTATATTGGGAATTTTTCATTTTAGCGAACTTTTTCCTCGAACCAAGAACATTTCACAATTTTCTTCGTAAAATAACCGATAGTGAAGTGCATTTTCTGTATAACAGACTTTTTATCTGATGATTCAATTTTCTGTTCTCTCTATTTTTAAAGTATTTCTGAACTTTTAAAATTTTGTTCTCCTTTAACACATTTTATGGCAATCAATGACCTTGAACTGGTTTTACCAGATGCATAACTCACTGCAAGTAACAAAACTGCTGTAACTTTTCAAACAAAAAACTTGAATAAAATTAGCAGATTTTATCAGTAATTAAATTTAAGGAAGCATGTGGCAGTGTATGCTTAAAATTACTGAATACAAAATAATATATGCTTAAAACTAGAAAATGTCCTTAAAATTCAATAATTTTAGCATAAAATTACTTTTTAATGTTGAAAATACAGTGTATACCTCTACATTCTTTTTCTTGTTTTCCTTGCAGTTGTTCTTTCTTTTTCTTTTTTTTTTTTTTTTTTTTTGATGGGTAGGAAATATAAAATAAATAGATATTAATTTACAAAAAGGTGTGAATAATTACTTTTTTTAATGCATAGTGTTTATTAATTTAAAGTTTCTTTCAAGTTTTTTATAAAGTATATTGAAGGATAAACCTCCATATAACGAATTTTCCTTATAACGAACTTTTTTTCGGGATTTAGCGACTTCGTGAAATAGAGGTCTGACTGTATTATTAACTGAAAGTATATCACTGGTTTGTGCGTGTGAATCAGCGTATCTTAAAGTATAGAGTAAATATTTAGAAAAAATTAAATTAGGAAGAAAGAAGTTAGAACTTAAAATATACACAAGCATATTATGAACAAAGCAACGTTGAACTTAAAAATAAACACCTGCACGTTTGCTTTGAAATTTTTTTTCTGTTTGGTATCAATTAATACAATAAAAGTTATTTTAACCTGTCTGTACCATTTTAATAGACGTAAATGATTTTTATCTTGATAGGCGTAGAAAATTAACTTATAATTTAGGACTTCGCTTCATTTTTTGTCTACACGAGAAGAGAGAGAGAGATTTAAAATCTAAATAGATTTATTCAAATAAACAATTCATTTTAGTGAATAAAGATCCGTTTAGAAATTTTTATCATTTAAAAAAAATTAGAACTGTAATAAAAGTTGAAACTTTTAATGCAATTAAGTAAAAATTCCACAAAAAGAAATTCAGATGGGAAATGGTTCATAATGTTTTCATGTACTTTAAGATAAATACATTTACTTTACTGAAACTAACATTATGTTAGTTACAAAATGTGGACAGTTGAAGTCGGTCCTTATATTTTATCCTTTTCACAAGAATAAATAAATAAATTCAATAAAATAAAGAAAATTTAAAAAAATCGTTTGGCAATATTTTTTTTCAGTTTTCAAATAAAGTATTGAAATTAAACATTTCTCTTTCCATCGTATAGAGAAACTTCCTAAAACGGATATACTTAATCATGTGACAGTTTATTTTATAGATTTTAAGAACATCGTCAAGTAAAACATCAAAAAATTATAGTTTAATCTATTTATTTTTTAATGGAACAATTTCCTTTTTAATTTCATTTAGAAGTGATAAGCATCTCTCTCTCAGCTAAATTTCTCTGCCATATATTTATTTTAATTTTTCCAAAGTTCTCCTTCAACGCATGCGTGCTCGAATCAAGGTCGAATTAAAGGGAAAATTAGAGAATTTGAGATGAAACAAATTTTTAAACGTGTAATATAATGTAATTTTTTTTAAAAAAAGTATTTTTGAAAAAACACAACAAAACTAAGGGTGGATTACAATGTTCACAGTTCATTAAAGATTAGAATGTATTATAAAATAAATGTATTTCATTTTATTTATTTATATACTCTCTTATTATCTTTTAATCTTTATTATTTACGATATTTCTACACTAATTAATTTCTGCATTATATCACGATGATCAAAAACAAATCTGAAATGCAAATTTTATTTTTAGTCATTTTTTGGTTTCTGGTTCTCCCCCACAATATGTAAAAGATGAGATCTTAAAACATAATTTCATATTCACGCTCATTACGCAACAGTTCATCACCTCGTAATTTAACCATTGCAAAAAAAAAACCCCGTGAAAGTAAATTTTAAATAAGACGGACTCTTTGAATATGTATGAGAATCCAAAGAAATATTAACATTTGAAAAGACACCGGTACGAAAGGAGAAAAGGTGAATTTAAGGAATGCAAAAGACATACCGACACGACGAACTTAATTTGTATGTGTCTGTTATTCTAGATTTTTTATTATTTACTTAACAGATCATTTTAAATGGAAAAAAAGGCGGTAAGAGAAAGGGAGGAATGATGGATTTCGGTGTTTCCGGAAACTGACTGCTAAGGCGTAACCCATACTGTGTTATGGGGTTGTTTTAGCAATTTAATTCTTTGAGAAATGATTTTATTTCTGAAAACAGACAAACGCGAATAATGCTTACGCCTGGATAACAAAAAATACTGACATACACGCTTTTCTCAAATAAAATAAGGTTCTGATGCGTTTAACAACACGTAATGAAATTTGTCTTAAAACATATAAAATTTAACAAAATGTTCCTTTCAAGTGGCCGCGATTGTCTAGTAGTTATGGTCACGAACTCATGGCCGGTGCGTCATGAATTCGAGTCACTGGGCCACAGAAGATGTCCCGGGTAGAGCTGATGAGCGTTACATCTATCGAAACTCAAAGTCTTTTCGCTTAAATGGTGTGATAGTTTCGAGAGGAAATGACAGTTCAGGTGTCACCCTCGTCACTTGACCGAGGTTTAAAATTTACGAGGTCGTTCACCAATAATCCTTGTGTTGCTTTATAGTTCATGTCCCTTCCGAACCGTTCTAGGACAAATATAGACTATGCAAGTAAATGTACTAATTTTATTGATTATATCCTGAATTTTTTTCTCTCATTGAAAGCTGATCAATGTACTTTACATGGATACTTAATAAAATATAAATATAAATTTGTAAGAATATTTTAAGTATTATGTAATTTTTCTGCCCCCCTTGCACGCACACACAATAATTCACTTTTGGATGAAAACGATTTTCTCTTTCAACTTCTTTAATTAAGCATCAATTATCTTTAACTTAATTGCTAGCCTTTCATAGAATAATATTATGTTCAAAGTATAAGATTGCTTTTTAAAAGTGTTTGTGTAGTTTCTTTGGTAACATTTTGTTTTTCTCTTTGTTTTTGCATCTAATCATTAATTTTAAAGGATATATATATATATGGCATGCAGCCAAAAGCAAGGCAGTCTTCGCGCGCAGGCGCAGCTAAAACACGAACTGAAACTTTTGAACTAGTGGAAGAGAAACAAAAACTCTTGGACATTAGAAAAGAAAGAACGCGAGAGGTGCGCGAGCAGGCGTTGCCTTCTGCATATCATTGTCAAACTTATCTGTTAAACCAGCTACCTTTTTAATTAATTTTTGTTTAATGTTAAATAAACCATAAGAAAGACAAAAGTCTTGGACCTCTTGTTGTCTCCCACAAATTATGGGGGCTCGGCCGCGATCGATAAAATTTCGATTTTGAACCAAAGTCTGGACAATGAGCAAAAGCGTCCGTGAAGGAGACGCTCCGCCATTTTTGAAACTTCGTTCAACCTGTGTAGAGGTTTGAACTCAGCATGAAATACTCCGCCTGTGTAGAGGCCGGGATTGAAAAAATTTCGATTTTGATCAAAGTTTGGAACGTGAACAAAAGCCGTCCGTGGAGGAGACGCGCCGCCATTTTTCGAAAACTTCGTTCCGCCTGAGTAGAGGTTGGAACCCATCGACGAAAATTCCGCCTGTGTAGAGGTTGGAACCACTCACAAACACCTGCGAAGAGGTGTCAATTCGAACAATTTCAACTATATTACCTGCGAAGAGGTGAAATCAGTGGAATCGAAATTTTTCTTCAATTATTGGATACATCGTACGTGCGAGCAACAAGGGAGCTAGAAAAAAAAGGTAGGATCTTTCCATATTTTTCTAAAATGTATAAAAACGCTCTTAAAGAGGATTTCATAAGAGTTGTTGAGGATCTAGACGGTACTGTGGAGAGTACGGACACCATAGTTAAACTAAAGACTAAAATTGAGAACAGTAGTACATTTGAAAGTGATCCAGATTTCGTTAAAACTTTAATTCAAAACTGTATAGATGAGAGAGTATCGCGAAACGAAAGAGAGGTAACTTTAGAAAAACAGAAAATTGAGCTCGCGAAACTTCAGTTAGCAAAATTAGAAAAAGAAGTCGAACTTCAAACGGCTAAAAATAAAGCATTAAGTTTAAATCCTGCAGCTAAAGTCGAAGATAAACAGTTCGAAACTAACATAGAAAATATAAGAAGTATTAGAACTTTATCTCTTCCTGTTCCCACCAGATCTGAAAATTTTAATCTGTTCTTCCAATCATTAGAACGCGCATTTTTAACCAAGAAAATAAATGACGAATATAAATCTGAAATTTTAATAAATCTTCTGGGCGAAAGAGCTCATAACGTCTTATTGTATATTAAAGAAGAGGAATTAAATGACTATGAAAAACTAAAATCTATAGTACTCAGAGAATTCAAGTAACCCCTCGCGAGTGTTTAAACTCATTTAAAAATTCTGTAAAATCATCAGGCGAGACATACATCCAATTTGCTGCAAGATTGATGGCAAACTTCCAATATTATTGTTCGTTAAGAAAAGTTAATTCCTTTGAATCTCTATGTGATCTTATAATTTCTGATAAATTATTTGAAACTTTAAATAAGGAAACTGCAACTCATATTGGCATTCGAGAAGCAGAAGATTGGTTCAGGCCTATTGATTTAGCTAAAGAGTGCGATATTTATATTTCATCTAGAAGCGGATCACATAAAGAAATTTTTACTTATGGATATACCCAAGACCCTTTAAAAATAGATCACAAAACTTTAAACCAAAGATGAAAGAGAACTATCCCAATATCTTGAAAGAGAAAATTTGCTATATATGCGGTGATTCATCTCATTACGCAAGAGACTGTGAGAAGCGTTTTAAACCTAAAAGAATCTAACGACCACATCCATAATAGAATAAACGTGAATACTTTGAAAATCGAGAGCGAAAAAAACAAAATAGCGGTGAGATCGCAAATCTTCAATGCATTTTTGTAGAAAATCAGCCCGTAACAGCCTTGATTTATTCAGAGGTTGCCAGATCCCAGTTTTAAATTCCTCACTAATTAGAGTGCAAACACCTTCCGAAGAAATCATAACATTAAGTTCATGTTTTGGCGAACAGCGAATGGTAGAAGTTAAACCGATAAATCTTTCTCTTAATCAACACTCTCCCGGCTTAAGTGTTCGAACAGCAATATCACCGACCTTGACCGAAGAATTTATTATACATCCCAGTGTATATTCTGAAATAAAGAAACTAGGCCACGCAAAGAGCGATGTTTTATTGAGTGAAAGTGGATCCTGTTTGAGTGCAGATTGTGGTGTTGTTTCTGTTTCAAATGTTTCTGTTTCAAATGTGATAGAAAACTCTAGTTATGATTTGCCACATGTTAAAAACTTTAATACTAGAAATGATTCGAGTTCTCTAATTAAGGATTATAAATGTAATAAAATTAAGAGTACTAAGTTAAAATTGAGTATTGTAAGAGAAAAATGTTCTGATATAGTATTGTGTAAGAAAGCCAATGGTGCCATGAAAACGAGTTCCGTGGAATTTATCTCCCGATCTCCTACCCCTTCACCTATGAATAGTAATTATCGACGGTTTGTGTTGCTCCGAAGGATCTTTCAGCCCTGGCAGTGGAAACGAAGGAAAAAGAGAAATCGTTTTGAACAGACGTCCAGAACTCTACAGAGGAAAATATCGATGCGTTCAACCAAAGATCAACTTGTTAAAAAAGACGTTCTTATGCCTGTGAAACAATGTTTTCCTGTGGAACCTTCCGGATGTCGAAGAGGTGCCTTCACATGATGGAGAAACTGTTCAGTTCAGCAGAATTATGATATTTTAAACCTTTGTGTATTTGTCGTATAGTCCTTGTCTGTTCTGTCTTTTTTTGTATGTTTCAGATTCTCCTCTGGTATTCATGGAAAAGAAAAAAGGAATACGTACCGCTGCGGACAGCGTACAGTCAGGATAGCCGTTATGGCATGCAGCCAAAAGCAAGGCAGTCTTCGCGCGCAGGCGCAGCTAAAACACGAACTGAAACTTTTGAACTAGTGGAAGAGAAACAAAACTCTTGGACATTAGAAAAGAAAGAACGCGAGAGGTGCGCGAGCAGGCGTTGCCTTCTGCCTTTCATTGTCAAACTTATCTGTTAAACCAGCTACCTTTTTAATTAATTTTTGTTTAATGTTAAATAAACCATAAGAAAGACAAAAGTCTTGGACCCCTTGTTGTCTCCCCCACACACACATATATATATATATATATATATATATATATATATTCAGACTTACTTAAGGGGACTTGGCACCCATTGAGCAAACTTCTTTATTTACGTATTTAAAATTATATTTTAACATTTTATACAATGTTTCTATTGAAGAAAATGTTACCAGATGAAAATTTTCATATATTATTCACACAATTTTAAACATTTAAATTTTTTTGAAGAAAATTGGGAAAATTTTAAAATCCTACTCCTTTTGTAAAAATTAATTTTTGACCTGAAATTTTTTTATAATATTCTTATGGATGTTCTTAACAACTTTAGGGATCGATTTTAGAATAACTTCATTCGTTTTCGAGAAAAAATAATGTTGATATACAGGCTAAAAATCAACGAAAAAGCCAACATGTTTTACATTTTATTTTTTTTAAAAAAGTATTCAGTTTATAGCAAAACGGATCCCTAATTTTATTACATGCTTTATTTTCAACACGCAAGAAAAAAATGGAAGTGATTGGTAAATAATTGTCGAAGGAGTAGCATTTTGAATGCACTAAGGTTTCGAAAACACAAACTGAGAAAAACAGGTTTAAAGTTTATGATTCTGAAAAATAATTATTATGCTTAATTAAACTTAAAATACCACTTTAAGATATTACTTATACGTTTTTCTTTAAAATAATTGCATTTTCATATGTTTTCAACCCACACATTTTTATAAATGATCAATTTTTAGAGAGTACTAATTGCCCATGAAAATTCAAGAAAATGTTAAAAAATTTTTTTCTGTCACGACAGAAATTTTAGCTGTTTTTCTTCTTATAATATTAAAGTATTACATTTGTATGAAAAATATATCAGGAATAAGAACTGAAATTATAAAATTATTAATATAAAATGCCTTAATTTAAAAATTTTACATGCACACATTTCACAAGGAAGAAAAATTACATTATTGTATTGCCTCGGAAATATTCTGCTTTTAATACTACACATTCTTTTTATAGTTATTATTTCTATTTATAAAATAGATTTTTTTATCATAACGCATTTTTTAGCTTTTTTTTCTAAAAAGGGGGTGTGGCTGAATTGCCTAATTTGTTTTCAAATGAAGTTTTATTCAACTTCTAACTTTCCGACATGCATAAGTGATATATCAATCGAAAGATAATAATGCAACGAATAAGATTAAATGAAAATAAAAAAAACAACGATAGGTTTGTGATTTTTAGGGTACCAAGTCCTCTTAAGAAAAAAACTGTCACTCCTTTAAAATTTTTTATTTAGCAGCCTCACATGGACTTTTCAATTTCTCCAGCATTGATAAATAAAAGTCAAATTAGTTATAATTAAAACAGCAGTGTTTCAAAAAGTCGGCCTAATGTAGACAGAAGGGATGCCGAGTTTGTGAAAATGCCGGGTTTTAAAAAATAGGATAAGAAGAAATAAAAAGTACGAGTGAAAATATATTGTACTGCACTTGTATGTATTGCTTGCTCGAGGACGCAACAAAAAATAAACTGCCCAAAGGGAAAGTACGGAATTAAAAAGTACGGAAAGTACGGAACTGCCCAAAGGGAAGATTAATAAATACACACAGTATTCAGTAATTTAACTTATCAGGCACACTTCAGAAAATACTTTATATGAAGGGATAAAGCTGTCTACTATAATGAGAGAAAATTAAACAGCTGACTTCACCGAAATTGACTACTTTTTTTTAAAAGAAAGGAGTAATTTTGTCTTCCGTATTGCACTCTATGTTTTGCTGCTTCATCACGAAGACAATAAAGGAACTTTAAGCCCATTACCGACGCACCTTATTCAAAATACTAAAGGGTGGTTGCGACAGCCTTCACTAAATGGTATTTTAGGAGTTAGTAAGAGGTCCTCAACTTTAATGTCTTCATCATATTTTCAGGCATTTTTCTTTAACTGTGACAACAGCAATAATTTCTTCATGTCGGTTTTTTTCCACCGGCTAGGGTGTAGTCGTTTTCTGGACTACCGGGTTATCGAGCACCGAGTTTTCGGGACTCTACTGTATTTTCATTATAAATTTTATTTCTGTTTGATATACGCCGCAAAGTGAAGCAACTTGAAAGTTATTGGCGACGGACCTCTTAATTTTGAACCATGGTCAAGTAATGACGATGACACCTGAACGGGCAACCCTTCTCTAAGCTTCCACACAAACGGGTTATTTTAACCCCTTACCATGTAACCACTAGTGGATACATGCTATGTATAGGGCAAAATCCTACTGTAACCTCATGTAGATACATGACTTATTTAGTACAACCAGTGTAACCAGCACAGGAAGCATTATAAGGTAGATTTTTTTATTGCGATTGTATAAAATTACAAAGGCCAAGTTATAAAATGTCTGGATTACAAATTTTAAAAAATAGGAAAATTAGAATTAAAAATACAAATCTTTGTAAAATTCCTTGGAACAAAAAGCTATTCCTCAAGCGTTGCATAAGCGTATTGTCCTTTTTGTTCCATTTTCTTCATCACAAATAGATAAATCCGTATCAGAGTCACTGTCGTATTCATCGGTTTCCGGCAAATATTCTTATTCAGTATCACTTTCATTGAAATACAACAATGATGCCATATTGGCAAGAAAAAGTAAAAATAAACAACAAAAATGAAGCCCAGTGGCTGAGTGGTTAGTGCATCACGCTTCCGCACCACAGGTCCGAGGTTCAAACCCCGGGCTGGACAAGGTTAACTCTGCCTTTCATCCCTTCAATGTGTCGATAAAATGAGTAACAAGCTAGCTTGGGAACTTAACACTGGAGGTTTTGTGTCAGACTGACCACCTGACCGGAACATCTGCTATGCACCTCAGAGCCCAAGTTCGAGTATACTGAGTTGGGCACAGTAGGCTTTTTCCCTCAAGGGATGCCGCGCCACTGAGTTAAGTTTAAACATCAAAAATAGCTTTACAAGCTTCAGAAAGGGAAACGAAACACTAACGAATGTGCGTCCAAGTTGGAATCAAAAGGAAAATTGTTCGTCGTAACTTCAAGGTCAGAATCCCTAGAAATCTGGGATTTCTTGGGATACTAGAAAGCACATTCTGGTGCTCAAAGGGTTAATCCACGACAAATTCAATGAGCGTCAGCCTCATCTATGATGGGTTTTCAGTGGCTCTTTGTTCGGGCCCCACACAAAAAAGAAAATAAATATGCCAGCCACGAGTTTGCGACTATGATCGTATGCTACCGTTTGAACATTACTTTCTGATCGCTGAGTATGCTTATTAAGTATTGCGCTTCTATAATTATTTTGTAGAACAATTTTCTATCGAGTCAAACGAAAAATAAAGCAATTATTTGTATTCAATACTTATATACTTTCCCCCGTAAGTTACAATTATCTTACATACAATATACTGATTGATATTTATAAAACAAATTTTGCATATCATAGCTAATTCTACTAGTGTTTTTAGTAACTTCCATAAAAATTATGTTATCAAGAGGAAAAATATTAATCCGAAGAAATGTAACAGAAGAAAAAACTTTCCATTCTTAGCTCCACAAAAATCGTGACAATGTCTTCATTCGCTAAATGTAAACCTGTTTTAATCGACCTCGATCCAGAACTTCGAGATCAACTGATAATCTATTTATAGAGCAATTATTTTAGTTTAAATTGTTAGTTTTTTTCGTCTTTCGTGAAGTTATTGGGGTAATCTGTGAATACAGAGATCATTTTCACTGTGACTTTTCTCTCGAGCAAAGAGAGAGGAAATTGCTTGAATTTTGAAGCAAAAAAAATTGATACTAATTAAGCTTTATTGTTTGCTTCTATATTGTGATGTGTTCGCCGGTTATTTTTTTACCTTTAAAAATGTTTTTATGTAATGAGGAACTTGGAATAAAAACCTTTTTGACATTACGAAGAAAAAAAATAACTTTAAAAATAAAAGTAACTTATCGAGTGTCAATAGTCTTTGGATTCTTTCGATAAATGCTTTGAGATAAATAAAAATGAAAGTAAACTTCGTAATATATGATATACACGTAGTACTATTTTCAAATGTAGTAAAATGGCACGAATTGAAAAGTGTAATTTAATGTAATTAATTATACAAATATAAAAATGTATATCTGTCAAAAATAAGTTTTTAAATTTATAAGTTATGATTTAAGATAAATTTGTTTGTATATAGTTGTTTCGAATGTATTTTAAATTTTATCAGTGCAGCATACATTGATTAAACCGTAGGAAAAATTAAGGAATTATCTTTTTCTTCCTATAAAGTAAATAAAATTTTCAAAAAAGCTCGTTTTATCATTAGTTTAGGTATTAGTTGTGATTCGTTTGCAGCATTTAGAGCAACCATTCTATATTTTAAGGCTACACAGCCCCTTTTTGAAAAAATTTGTTTTGGTGAAGGTAACAGTAAAAAAATTTATGGTTTATATTCAGATTATATTATTAAGTTGATTCTGAAAGTAAAAAGTCAGTTTGACCAGCCATTGTGTCTAACAATTTAAAAAAATTAAGAATTTTTGAAATTTTCTTACACTTTTATGAAATACTGACATTTTAAAATTTCTTAGTCATTTTAATTTATTCATGTTTCTTAGATTATTGTGAACAAAAGTTAGTATGGATTTGTATATATATATAAATCTATTTCCTTGATGACTTTTAATAATTATTTTTCTAGAAAAACCTGGAAAAAACATGAAAATTTTTAAAATAGAAACTTATAAACATTTAAAAAAAATAACTAGAAATCTCAGCCCTAAATCCATATTAACTGTTATAGAAAATACGTTTGGGAGTATATACTAAAAATTTCAAGGCTCTGTGGTGAACGGAAAAAGCTTTAGGGATTAGAAAACACTTATATCTTCAAAATTGAAAGTCTTAGAAAAATAAAACGCATTTAAAGTTTGTAAAGGCATAAAACAAAATTTATAATGCCCGTAAAATCTAATTTTTCAATATGTTATTTTCCAATGTATGTTCTACATTAAAACTCTATTTTAATTAAGTATGACTGAAAATAACTTTTTTAATTCAAAATATATTTTTGCATAATACTGATAGCATTTGTTACGACGACAGTTTATTCAGCTTAATCTTAACCTAATATTTTCACAAAAATTTTCAACACAAAACATTTACGTACAAAATATTAATGATACTAACTAAAACTAAAAATAGCCAGATTTGTTCATAAAATTTAATTTTTTTCAGTTTTAAATTGGGCAGTTTAGGAAGTTTTAGCTCTTGTTGTACGACTTTAAAATACTAAAGTATAGTACAGTACTAGTACAGTTTGGTACATCAAGGAAATATTTAGTTTTATCTGCAATACTTGAATTCAGAATACTTGTATTCGGAAGTCTAATTGCAGTATCAGCTGAGGGAGGATTTTTAGATACATCATTTTTTTTTCAGTAGTATTCCGTATTTTCGAAATATTGTTTCTTACATCAACCTTAGAATGTTTTGGTCATGGCATTTTCTCAACAGGAAAACATTAATGATAAATTTTTAAGTTATATAAACTATTTTTAAAGCAAAAATTGGCCTTGGAATCAATTTTAATGAATTAATTATGAGGATTAAAAAACTTCAAAACATAATCAAGCATAACGATTTTAGAAATGAAAATTACTAATAAACATTTAATCAGAATTAATAAACATTTTACACTAAAAAAGTTAATTGTGCTCAAAAATATTTTTAATTTCTTCATTTTAAGAGTGAAAAAATGTTATAAAATGAAACTGAAACCAAAACCATGGCTCAGAAAACTTCATATATTTTAAAAACTCATTTGTCGACAGATCTGAAATTTGGTAGCAAGCTACTCAATAATAAGAGCCACAGGAAAATGCAAAAAAAATTTTTTCGGTAAGGGTATTTGTAGGATATTGTGCAGCCTTAATATATCTATCTGTTGCATATTTTCGGTAATACTCTGAAAAAATATTAATACCAGTTAATTTTATCTTCAGTATTTGATAAATAATATTCACATGTATATAAAAAACAGTTTGAAAAATAAATTTTATTTTTAATTGATTGTTAATAAATATTTTAATCAGTATTTTCAGTTCTTTTTTTATCAGTTATCAAGCTCTTCTTACTCTATACAACCAACCAGTTGCATACAAGAAGGGTTGGGAGTTCAATTCCCCCTAGAAAAATAAATTTTTAATTTTTAGCATAAAGAGAAAGCACTTTGTATAAGATTGGCGCTTTAATTTACGTTTTAGTGTGTTTTTTCAAGTCATATCCCTGTGGCCGCGGTAACGTAATTGTTATGGTCAAGAACCCGTGGAAGACCTGTCACGGGTTCAAGTCTTGGAACAACTGAAGAACCGCTGTGAAGAGGGTCTGATGCACGCTAAATCTGCTCACATTATGCGACGCAAATATAACTCTTACTCTCTTAAAATATACTTCCTCCCTCATTTAAGAAGTCTGTGTATGAAAACTCTTACACAATAATTACTTGAATAAAAAGGAGAAGATAAGTCGTTTGTAAAATAAATTATAGGTTTTAAGAAAAACTGAAAAACACGTTCTTGTAGTTAATCGAATTAAAAAGTAAAAAATAATTCTTATTATAGGAATAAAATGATTAAAACGAGAAAATTAATGTCATTGTCGTAAAATTGGGGGGTACTCGTTATTGATTGTTTTAATTTCTTACTAGTCCTATTCCGAAATGCAGAGTTAGTGTAAAAATGTAGTACAAAGCACACCCCACACGCTTTTACCACAATGACATTAATTTTTTCGTTAATCCTTTGTTTTTTCTCTTATATTAAGAATTTTTTTTACTTTTTAATTCAATTAAGTATAAAAGCGTGTTTTTTTAGTTTTTCTTAAACTATAATTTTTTTTCATTATTCTTTCGGTCTACAATAAAAGCGTGTTTTTTTAGTTTCTTAAACTATGATTTATTTATTAATGAATTAATCTTAAATGCGTTGTTTTTTTCAGAATCTGGAATACCCATTGGCATCCTATCAGTGCTTCGATACGACCTGGTTTGCAAAATATATGAGCGTTTAACCATGACTGTTTTCGCTTTAGAGTTGTAACTTAATCTTTCAGTCGCCAAAATGGAAATCGTTAGCTCCGATGATCCTGATCAGGACCATGGAACAAAATTATTAAATTATTGTATTGTCATCGGTCCTTGACAAGAGTGCAAAGTTTCGGATGAATCTGACTTTTTAAAGTGGGTAAGAATCGAGTTCAAAGATTCCGTTGTATACAGGTGAAGATAATAAAAGCGTGTTAAAAAGTTCAAGAAGCCGCATATTCAGTTCCAATGATGCTTAATTTTCTGATAAACTTTTAAATTATAAAGCCAGCGTTGAACACCAAATTACTATAAAAATACAAAACACTAAAATTAGACTTTTAACATTTATCATCAGTTTAAGAATTAGATTATAATTTTTCTTGGTAGTAAATGAAACATGCACATTCTCAATTACAAAACATATAAACGAAATTAAAGAGCGTTTTATGTGTTTTTTTTCCATTTCTTTGCTTAGATTCTTCATAAACTTACATCTATTACTAGAGATAAATTATACAGGGATTATACTATATGCTCGAATGCTTGATTTCATAACAATACTATTTCCTTGTAGACACAGGCGGATCCAAAATCTTTTTCAAGAAAAGTCAAATCCATCCATCAAAGCTGAATTCGTGTGGATGATATGTATTACATGAAAATACATGTTAATTTTGTTGTAATGAATCATGTTTCTGAGTCAGATTCGCTAGTGGTTAAGCACGTGTGCAACAAAAAAACACAGACTGATAATAAAAGTTGTTTTTTTGTTAGTTACTTGTTTTATTGACCAAATAAAACCTCTGTAGTACGATTTATCACTAGTCTAGAAATTTATCAAAAAGAAATACATTTTTCTCTTTATGTGCAGAAAATGGTGTTAACATGTTAGACTCATTTAGCATGTTTGACTCATAGCCAACAATGGAGAATTATGAGGCCCTCTCGGTATGTAATAAACATTTCGTTAAAATTTGAAATTAATATTTAAATTTTTTAAAATCATTTCTTGAGATTAATAACAAATGATTGATTTATTGTAGTCAGTAGCACACACAAAAGTGTTTTACAGGGGGGGTCCAGGGTCGCGTTGAAAGTCCACCATTTTAATATCATGCTCCAATACGCCGCCCAATATATTCTTCTGATTTTGTCGATTTTTGGGAACAAAAACAAAACAAAATTAACCATTCAATAAATAATTAGCATTAATTAATAAAATCAATTATTAATAACATACTTATTAAATTTTACGTACTATATACATAGGATTATAACCAATCAAAAAAAATCAAGGGCCGTGGGGGATGTCCGGACCCTTAGGACACTCCCTTGTGTGCGCCACTGATTGTAGTTGATTCTAGACTTTAGTCCGCGATTATTATCAATAACTATCCCTTTTCCTTTTTCGTCTGCACTTTTTCATATTTTTTATTTATTTATTTACTTTATGTAAACTAAAATAATGTTTATTTGGAATGACACTAAGCCATTCAGTTTGACGTCTTACAAGTTTTAATTATGTAATAAGTAACGATAAACTTTAATTTAATGATATTTATAGTGTACTTTTTTGCGGATTCCCTTGTAACAGGATTATTAAAAAATGGAAAAGGGCTTATAATTTTAATGGATATTTATTACATATGTTACCGTTAAAGTGTATAATTTGTGGGAACCCCTCCCCCCCTAAGTTCTACCCTGGACACCAAGATTGAATTGAGGCAAAGAATTACCAGACGACATTTTTACAATAACAAATTATATTTATTCACTTGAATCAATTATCAACCTTCTAAATACAAAGATTAATCAATATGACTACGTCAATGGGATTGAACTTTGCTATTAAATTGGATCACGAAATATAATACTAATCAAGTATTAAACTCAATATCGAACGGGTTTACCGGAATAAAAGGACGGAGAGATACGCAATTTGAATTACTAACAATCATTAACTTTCCACTAACTCTATTATATATTTAATTTTATAATCCGATAATTGAAATTTAAATATCACCTGATTTTTATTACTTCACTCCTTTCAAGTCAGCTCAAACTTTTCAAAGGTAGATTGCTACCTGATAATCAGCCAGAAACTAATCACACAATCAACTTGAATCTTCTTAGAACTCATTCAATGTATCTCTTGGCTCAATAGCCTTCTCTCTGCTATAACTTACAACACTCTTCTTAAATACTTTGATTCATTTGAATATCCCGTTTTCTCCTTTTAGAGCTGGTTGGAAATATACGCGAATTTACAATCCCCAAAGACGCCTAAGAGTATTAGTGGTAAAGGGCCGTACAGATTCGTCACAAATTTAGTTATTCTGTAGAATAACTTGGTATTTCAAGAAATAACTATAAGTCAGTTAAAGTATACAATAGTTGAAAAATTTCATACTTTACCTAGTTAATCTATGAAATAACTAAGGATAGACCGATGAAAATAAACAATTTCAAAGGTAATTTATAAATTAATTGATCATAAATAGCTAAAATCTCCCTAAAAATACATTTTGTCCCTTTTGCGGATGAATAATTGATAAATAACAAGGGAAAGCAGATGACATAATTTATTATTGCTCATATTGCTAACATTAAACAGAAAGAAAAAAAAAGAGGAGAATATTTTACAGAAATAGTAAAATTTAAACATTATCAAAAATTACAGCTGGGAAGAAAAACTATTGCTTCATAAAAACATTGTGTGTAAACTTTTTTAAACAAAAATGTAAGAGAAAGTTAATTTAAATTTTATGAAATGCCTTTATTTTACTTTTCATTATTTATTAGAACAAGAATTACTGTAATGACACTTTGAATTGCGGTTCAAAACTAACTTAAAGCAGCTAGAACCAGTTCAAAGAACTTTGGAGTGCCATATTTCATACTTTAACGATCAAACAATCATTAATCTATAGAATACCTAGTTAAATCATAGAATACAATAATATGATATTACTGACTTGTCTAGTTATTTCCTGAAATACCTAGTTATTCTATGAAATAACGGATTTCACACTTTAACGGTAACATATACATATATATTCTAAGCCAGAGGTCGCCAAAGTGATGGTCCGCGAGAAAATTTCTTTGGTCCCCAGAAAAATAAGGAATATACTCCCATATCACGTTAAGTTGTTTTAAGATGCATTGATTGCATTCTTAGATCGCAATTATTTTTATAAATACAGTCAGACCACTATATAACGAAGTCGCTAACCCCTCCCCCAAAAAAGTTCGTTCTAAGGAAAATTCGGTACATAGAGGTTCATCTTTTAATTTTCTTTAAAAACCACATAAAAACATTTTAAATTCATAAACACTATACATTAAAAAAAGTAATTATTCACACCTTTTTGTAAATTAATATATATTTATTTTATATATCTTATCTATTAAAAAAAAGAAAGAAAGAAAAACTGCTAGAAAAGTTTCTTGACACCTTAATCCACGTCCAGAGGAATTAAATTTTTTCTTTGATGCCCAAGTACTTACGTTTTGACATTTTCGAGCTACAAGAAACGATGTTACCAGCACAACTGATCAATACTACAAATGAATGGAGACTAGTTCAAGGACACGAGATTCTATTGAGGGTGAAAGGGGATATCGAAGATGTTTCCAGTAAACTGGACAATGGGGGGTGAAGGTTATACTTCTTGGATGAAATGCCCAGAATTCTATTGCTCTCGGCGAGTTAGGCACCTAATAAAACCAGTTCAAGATTTATGACCATCATAAAATGCGCTAAAAGAGAGAATAACTCGAAATGTCCAGAAATACTTCAAAATTTGGAAGAAAAAAATTGAATCACAAGAGAAAAAGTTCGTTATATAGAAAATGCACTTCGCTATTGGGAGGTTAGTTTATGAAGAAAATCGTGAAATGTTCTTGGTTCCAAGAAAAAGTTCGCTATATAGAGGTTCGACTGTATACTTAACATTCACAAATTCCTATTAGTGGTCCGTGGGATTTAAATTATGAATTAAATGGTCCGTGAGGTCAAAAAGTTTGGCGACCGCTGCTCTATGCGATGACAACGGCATTAATTCAGTGTTCAAAATCGTCTGCAATTTAAAACTAATTTCTTGAAATTCTATTTTTCTATCTCGAAACATTCACGACTTTCTCTAAACAAAACAAAAAACATTTAAAAATTTTAATTATTATAAGACATTAGAGCATTTCTTCACAAATCGAAATGTTAATTATGCAATTTGAGGTCATTTAACTATAAGCAGTGGAGTTATTTTTGCTTATTAGGAAACTGAGTCCACCTATGCTTGGAGACATTTTATGATGTATCCCGTTCTAACTACTTTTCTCTCGTGTTATACAATAGCACATTTATAATCTATGCACGATAAAAAAAGGAGAAAAAAAATCCTTAAACTTAAAACCTCAGGTTCTTAACCTATAAGTAATGCAGCTCATTCGACCTTGATATTCTCCTTGATTAATTTTGTTGAAGAAATGAAATCATAAATATCAAGTTCGCTGGCAAGAGTAGAAAAGTTTAAGGACACGTTTGACATTCAAGATGATTAAAAATGCAGATAAAGATGTAATAATTCAATAAAAGTTTTTTTGCGGGTTAGTCGATCATTGCTTTAGTTTTAGAACAAAAAAAGAGGCGGACTAAACTGGGTTGTGATGAACATTTTCAATTCTATTGATTGGGAAATTTTGAGAATGTAACAATCAAAAATCGAAATTATTTCCCAAGTGTGTTACAAAATTAATTTCACCGTTATTCCAACCGATGGAGTAACTTGAAATCGATTAATATATATTTTGTAAAAAAAATTAATTTTTAGTAAAATGTATGAGTTACATGAAATTTCATTAGTACAGGAAAACTCATAATTCCTTTCAAGGTTTCAAAGCTCTATAGAAAAAAAAACTGAAACGAATACAGCAAAAAATAACATTTGAAGGAATACAAACAATTCAAGTTTTATTTACTTACCTTACAAGTGTTCTATGTATGAAATCTTGTTTACACGGCAAACATCAAAGCGAGTTAATGCCACAATGTCCAATTAATAGCATATTCTACTTAACATGGTACTATCAACTTTATTGACAGCACGTGTTATCCGAAAACTTTGTCCAATACCAAATTTTCGTACCCCCTTTGCCACGTTGTAACAGGTCTATCCGCGATTCTTCTACTAATCCTCTTGGGTAAAATTAGTCTTTAACTGTGAGTTCAGTTGAAAACCTTTCTCGGTGAAGAAGAGGAGATTTTGGCAAATGAGTACTTCTATTTAAACGTTGGCATTAGAGTAGACGATGATGGTTGATAGTGAAGATTGAAGCGGGAATCCAATTGCGGTCGGAGGTCGTATAGTTAAACAAGTTATATAAAGAGAATAGTAGCGAGGGGGAATCAAGAGCGCTCATAACTATCCTCTTAGCTCCCCTTAACTATGATATTTATATGATAGTTAAGAGGACATTGTACGATTTACGCAAAAATTTTTAATTTAAGGATTTTTAAAACTTTTTTGGTTGCCTCCTATGTATGTATACTATGTTAAACATACTTTGTGCTCAAAATTTCATAAAAAGCTAGCCATGTAATTTTTTAAGGAAAAAACTTGAAATTTTTGAAGTGATTTTAAAATGCTACTCCTCCCCAACAAAAATTGACGAACATGCATGAAATTTGATTTGCAAGTACAAGTATAATAAAAGCTGGTATGGGTTTTGCGTTAACGTGATTTGTACTCATACAATACCTCTTTTTATGAATGTTTATTGAAAAATCCTTAAAAATGTATAAATTCTGAGTTTAATTATTTTTTAAAAAAATAAATATTGTTTTGATTCAAAAATGCATACCAACTTTTGTTACATGTACTATTGGCAATAAGTAAAAAAATTCAAAGCATTAGGCGCAATAGAAAAAAAAGCCTTAGCATTTTAAATGAAGACAATAGTTATTTTATCTTTCTGAAATACGTCAGTTTAAAGTTTTGATTTGCTATAGGGATGTGAATAAAAACAAACGTAAATCTATCATAATTCTGCGTTTTTTAAGTTTAGAGCTTTCAAATTTTGTGAGGTTATAGAAAAGTATATAAAAAAAATTTAGGCTAAAAAAATTAAATTTGATTTTTTGACCGATTTTTGTCAATTGAATCGTACTGTGTCCTCTTAAATTAATCCTACGCACTTGCTCTTCCTGGTTTAATGTTTCGTGTATTCCTTCCCTTTAACTCTGCAGTGTGATTAGGTGAAGATAACAATAAAACTGTGATAAAGGACTATGGCTAATCTGTGCTCGAACCCCCCAAACACTAACGTCCTCTGGGACGTTACAGCGGGATGTAATAGAACTATATGAAAGGATAACTCGTGCTGTCAATAGCGTTGATAATACCATGTTGAGTAAAGTGTAGCAGGAACTGGATTATTACATTAATGTATGCTGTATAACTAAGGTTTTACAAAGAGAACACTTGTAAGTTATGTAAATAAAACTTATATATAAATTGTTTTTGTATATTCTTTCAAATGTTTTTTTTTTGCTGCATTCATTTTAGTTTTATTAATACAACGCTTCGAAGCCTTGGGAGAATAATAAATAACTCTGTAAAAAAACTACAATTTGCGATAAATAGCACTAGAGCTCATTTAGAATGGGCTCAATTCCTGACAGTCG
This sequence comes from Trichonephila clavipes, assembly GCA_019973935.1. NCBI lineage: Eukaryota > Metazoa > Arthropoda > Arachnida > Araneae > Nephilidae > Trichonephila > Trichonephila clavipes. The sequence continues at coordinate 1,680,372 of BMAU01001132.1, forward strand.
CATGATAAAGACAAGCACGTGTTCTCCGTTGAATTCAAAACAGACACCAAACTAATTGTACTTGTTCTTTTTGCAAAAATTAAGCAAAATTTAAATTTTATAATTGAGTAAAAATGTTCATTGTTATAAAAAATAAATTTCTTCAAAATATTTTAAAATTAAAAAAAAACATCTTACTTTTTATGCTTGTACTTTTAAATGAAATGCATTTTATATACCTATGGGCATTATTGTCGTTGACAAATTTGTATTTTTTAAGAGAAGATTTCTGAAAAGTTCAAAAGTTGGCAACAACGAAGCCCTTAATCTTATAAGCTGAAGCACATGATTGCTTTTATCGTGTGACTATGACACGTCACATGAGATTTTGAGCTGATTGGCTAAAAACACGTGTTTATCATCATCATGTGACTATGACGTCACATGAATTGAGACCATTTTCAATGAAACTGATCCAGAAACTTCAAAAGTAATAATAAAATAAAGAAGAATAGGAAAATGTACTCTTGTATAATTCTAAATGACGTGTTATGAAATCGTGCAAATAGTTGAAAAGAGTCTCCATTCACAATTAGAAACATAATTAAGCGTTTTGAGTTGACGATCATGCGAGTAAACCAAGAGTTGAAAAAGCGGATAATGACCTCACGAAGAAGACGATAACTAGTTCATTAAAAATATCATGAGATGTCTTGAGACAACTTGTGAAGATGTGAACAAAATTATTTATTCGATCTTTTCAATAGAATTTTTCGTCGTACTGTCTTCAGCAGGCATTTTCAGCTGTCAATCCGCTGTTCAATTTTAAACTGGATACTGCACTATGGATTTGAACAACAAATTTGTTTTGTCGAATACCCAATTAATTGCAAAAAGTCTTTAGTTACTTCAACAAATATAATTTTAAGTTTTATACTTACACATGTTAGCTATTTAAGTTATACTTTAATTGCTATTTCATGGATTTAAAGGGCATTTAATAATTATTCATTAATTAATAATAAGCTGAAATCAAATTTGGATAGTCAAATTTACAGAGAATAGATCGAATTTAAACAATCAGTTAAGAATTTTGAAGCATTTTATATTGATAAAAAAAGATATTTATAAGTGTTTCATAACTTGCAAAACGAAATTCGATTTCAAAATCGAAATCTATTGTGTGTGTGTGTGTCCTCAACTTACTTATAACTTTTTTAAATAAACAAGATTCAGCTTTCTTATGCGCTGTTACAATGTTTCATTTCCAAAGATAACGAATACACAATAACATAAACTTGGTGTTGCCACTCCATCCAACAGAAATCGTATTTTAATTATATAAAAAAACACAAAATTCTTCACTCAAGATATTAATTTTAAGAGCCCAATTTAGAATATAATATTAAGGAAAATTCTGCGGTAATTCAGCATTTGGTACGCTCACAACTTTTATCAATACATATCTGTTCCAAAAAATTATATTTCTTTCATATATTATTATTATTATTAAAGGATTTCAAAACTATAATCCATGCAGCAATAAGAATTTTTTAAAAAGAAATGTGCCTTTTTAACCATATTTAATTAAAACTTCTTCAAACATTTTAGGATATGACAAATAACACAGAGAAAGCATTCTGGCTCAACACAAAAAACAATATTCTTTCCCTAATATATTTTAACTGAATGCTATTTTTAAATAGATACCTAAAGTTAATCTGTTTCATGCAGACCTTCTCTTAGATAATTTTCTGTTTTATTATTTCCTAAGTTTTATACAATTGAAGTTTCATAGATATCATGCGCCAAAACTGTTTAATTCCATTTTATCGAAGCATTATTATTAGAATATTTTAGCATCATCAAAAGCATAACTACAATAGGCTGTCAAGATGCTCTGTATAATGAAAAAGGCTTATTTAAATACAAACACCAGAACGCAATATCATCACTGAAACACTGTTTGGAAAAGAACGATTAAGATTTAATCGAACACTCTGAGAACAAGACACAATGGGATGATAAATTCTGATCAGGTAGCAAACGATTTTGAAAATAGACTCGATAGCACTGAATGTCCCTTTCACTGGAATGAGTATCAGGAAAAATGCGACCAATTAGATGACCTGGGTTCTTTTCTCTCTCTCTTCTTTACGTGTTGTTCTTTAATTTATCTTTAGTGAACATCCTGTAGGGTGTATGGATCACTTCCTTTACATCTAAAATTACATTTTTACCTCCCCAGTCAATGCGATTCGCTTTTCTCAAGCGGAACTGGACCTTTAGAGAGAAACGGGGAACATTTTTTTCCTGCTTTGTAATTACAACACGTGCTGGGCCGGCGAAATTAATATTTCATATCATCGGTTGTTGTTATTTTCACAATAACGATGGAATGATGACCAGGTAGATTATTAATGTAGAGCAATAGAAAATAAAGGAGGTTAGAAGGGTTTTTTTGTAATCGTTAATGAATTTATGGAGGTTGTTCAAAGAAGTGAGAAAAAAGGTGCATGATTGTATAGGTTTGGATTTACTTAGTGCCATCTTTTATTTATCTAAAAATTGATTTTTTATTAATGTTATAAAAGTCGTATATTTTTTTTATATCTTAACTTGTATTTAAATTATTATTTTTCATTTATACCATGAACAGAATTTCATCCATGCCATAAGAGTCTTTTGTGAATATTTTTTTTAATTCAAATCCTGTGCATTGATATGTTCTTCTATGTGAACTATTATTCCTACAATGCTTTAGAAAATGACGAACGTTTAGAATGCTTACGCAAATATTGCATAACATCCCGAGATATATCAAACAGTTAGTAAAATTTTTTCCGAAATGTAAGTGAGATTATAATATTGTAATAAAGGTGGCACGCGCGCGCGAACGGGACATTCGTCATTGAAATGGCAATTTATTTTCTGCAAAATGTGCTTTAAATCATTAAAAATTCATGAAATTGTCAAGAGTCCTCCGCGATAAAGATTCCTATTTAACTTCGAGTAAGATCATATAATTTCGTTGTATAAATTATTACTGTTCAGAGACGCTTTCTGGAGGAAAGCTCGATACAAATTTTTTGTCATGATCTTCAAAGATATCGGTTGGAAATCAGGATACATTTCTTTTTATTCGATGTTGTAGCACCTGAAACCACACAAAAATGTTTACACATTTTTAAAAATAAATAGCTTCAAGCGCAATATTAAAATTAAATCTCGCAAAGGCATTAATTTCGTTAGGGAAAGTCTAAATCAGGGGTGGCCAACCCATGGCACGGTAGAGTTGTAATAGTGGCGTGCGAAGACTTACTGAAAAATGAAAAAAAAAATTGAAAAAGTTACAATAAATAACCATTTTTTACAATTTCATCGAAGTGAGGTTATCTTAGACAAAAACCCTTCGAAATTTGGATTAAAAAGCCTTTGTGAATAAATGTTTTCTATTATAAACGTAATAAAATATTGTTCAAAACTAGCAGAGATGCACCCAAAATAACTTAAATCTGTTAGCGTCTTCAAGAGCTGATCCTAATATAGACCACTTGGTAAAAAGGTAGAAATTCAAAAGCCATATTAAGTTCCGAGTGTTTAATAGTTATTTAGAATTAAAATGATTCAGGTTACTCATTTTTATTTTATCTTCGCTTTATGTAAAGGTGCAAGATTTGTAGGAGAAGAATTCCGGCACAAGAGAATTATAACAAGGGATGTATAAAGTACTCATATTCTCAGTCTCCTGTAACTTCCTAGGGGTGCCACAGTAACCTTGGTTGTCATCCACGACTAAGTGCAAAGGTTGAACCGCAGTCACTAGGGGCTGCTCCCACATGGAACTGGCTCCAAGTTAAGGTATCCGACTACGTTCGGAACCGTGATTTTAAAAAAGCGCATAAATGGATAATTTTCATGGTATTTAGTGTCACTCAGATTAGAATACATGCATAAAATTGTTTTAAGGACATTTTGACAAAAAAGTTTATTTAAATATAATATTTTGGAAAAAAATTAACTTAGAATAATCTTTTTTTCCAAATGTTCTCCTTTTGTGAATAATGCTTCTGTTATAATAATATTTTGCCTGTATATGGCTTAGACCTCTCTACAGAGGCTCAACAAGAAATTTTGAAAAATTCACATTATTTTCACAGTTAACACTAATTGAAATAATTATTCGCGTTTTTTTCATAAAATTGCTCCCCTCTGTTGTCGTAAAATATGAATAAACCCACTTCTAAGTTATATATTTCCAAAATTCTAGTTGAGCTTCTGAACAGAGGTCTGAGTTATATACAGGCAAAATATTATTCTAATAGAAGCATTTTTCACAAAAGGGGTACATTTGGAGAATGCGTGGCGCCTTATTTTTTCCACAACGACTGTACATCTTACCTCAATGTTGAGTAGGGTTTCCGATTTCCCGGTTTTTTCCATTTCCGGGAAATACCGGGAATGTAACTGTCTTTCCCAGGATTCCCAGTAATAGATCAAAAATTTAAAAACGAGTTATTTTTAAATAATATCAATACTAATAATTATATAAAATAAGCAACATCTAAATCTCAAAATTCATATTCATTCATGTATTGAACTTAAGATACAAAGGGATTCCCAGTAAAAAAACGAGTTATTTTTAAAAATATCAAATCTAATAATTAGAAAAAAAAACATTTCGAAGAAATAAACAATTATTCTGAAGAAAGAAATTATTATAAATACGAATACAAAAAAAAAAAGAATTTACTTAATTCTATAATAAATAAATATGTCACGCTATCTTTATTTTGCCGATGCTATTACAGCCCCGATTTTTTATTTTCATTTTTATCATATTTACACAGAAGAAAAATCTTTCCTTATATTAAAAATTATAATTTTTTAAAATGAAATTTATCACTTTTAGCATTAAAAGTAAAAATTGTTAATGACGCGGAAAAAATGTTACAATTAAACATTTTGTAAATTAAAAGACTCGAAAAAAATTCACGATTAAAAAAATAATTACTCAAATTAATGTTCCTTTACTGACTCACATGCGTTTGAAAATGAATCAGTCGGAGCTGAATAAATTATTGCTCTAATGTTACAACTAAGAGATAAATATTAATATACATAAATACTTAAAAACTTATTTGCTGCTGAAGTATCTATCAATTAGGTACGTTAAAAATATTAATTATTTTATTTAAAAGATTTTGTTTGTACAACCGATTTCTCTTGATTATGGAATTGCTGTAGCACATTATTTTCCTTTTGGAAGCGACAGTTTCTTACAAAAGAAATGCTTTTACCGAATAATAAAGTATTCACGTGACTGCGGTAGCCTAGTGCTTATGATCAAAAATTCCCGCGTCCAGAGTGTCACGGGTTCAAGTCCTGGTTCCACTGAAGACTCACCGTATAGAGGGGGCTGATGTACACTAAATCTGTCGAAACTCAATGTTCTCCTGTTGGTGCGGTAGTTAAGGAAGGAGGCGTTACACAGTTTAGGTGTCCGAGGTTCAAAATTACGAGGTACATCGCCTGTAGCCTTCGTGTTGCTGTTTAGCGCGACGTCAATATAACTCACCCTACCGGATTCATATATTTGCATACTGTATCATTAATTGCCTTATTTAATTCAACGTTCTGATTATTTACTTAATTCTTATTGCCGGAAAATGATTATCCAGCATATGTATATTTTAGTCAAAAAGTATTAAATAACAATTAATGTATAGACATTTTATCGTAATTCATTTAAAATCGTAAAATTAGCGTTTGAAAAGAATTATTGTCATTATTCCACTTCCGTGAAGCTGTGTCTCCGTGAAAGAAAAATGGGAAAGCGTTTTTTTTCACATGGTTGATGCTCACAGCTTTAATCTGAGAAATCAATCAGTGGGAAATTACACAACAGTGAAAAGAGATTCCCACAAAACAATACCGCCAACTCAATCTCGTATAAATGGTTCAACGCATCTACAAGGAAGAAATTAAATCGCAACTGACGAGCGAAATGATTGTCTGCTTCAAGCCTTGCCCAAATTCCCATCTTTATTTTGGATAATTGAGTGCACTTAAAGTTTATATCCGAACTTAAAGGAATGGATATAACTTAACCTTCGGCTCAACAAACAATACATGCTGTTGTTGGGATTAGTTTAGTGGACACTTTTGTTGTTCAACAAGAAAAAGATTATTAAAACTTTTTTCACCTAGAGTTTTCTTTTCGATTTTTTTATCCTTTTTTCAGTTGAAAACTTGCGTTATTAATCATAATTGGTTTTCACAATTCACTTTTTCTGTCTTCATCATTTTTCTGGGGAAGACCGGTTTGAGGTTAGAATGAAGTGTGTGGTTGGTGGAAGGGGAGGAGAGGTGAGAGACCCCTGGACCACCCCCAGGGTTTTCTCCCTCTAAATTGGGGTGGAACTGAGCAAATTTGTGATGTCACCTGCATGGTGCTCAAAGCTAAGGCTAACGACAGGCGAAAAAATTCTGGTTCTTAGCCGCGATGAATTTTGCGGGCCTCTATCTGACTTCGTCAGGCAGATGGCATGAGTCACAACACAACATAGGGTACAGAATGGCGACTTTTTCAGCAACTTTTGAAATAGATCGCCGAAATATCTTTAGGTTAACGAAAAATTAGAATCATTGAAGATGTTCAATAAAAAGCTTTAAGAATGAAATAGTTATCGAATTTGAAAAAAAAAATCACCAAATTTAGCCAATTAAAACAATTAAAAAATCACCAATTTGGATGTTATTTTAAACATGACATAATGTTCCAAAATGTTGGAAAATACAGAGTGATAGATCGTCAGCTGTAAATGAAATTGATGACCAGAAGAATCAGTTTTTAAATGCATTGACAATTTCTTATTTGAGTTCTCTAAAAGATATTCTAACATATTATAACGGACTACTTTTTTGCAAGTGAGTATGCATTGATGTGTTATTATTCTCACATGTGTAATAAATTATAAATCTCAGATTGCACTTCTTTATTATTAAAAAGAATTATGATAACCTCTTCATAAAGCCAAGTGTTTTGTATTGATTTTAACTATATACAATATACAATACTATTCTGCTGTAGAATTAAATCTATCATTGAGAATTCTTCCTATTACAGAATTCATTTTATGATAGAAAGCTCGTTTGAATCCTATTTTAGCCTACATCATTGCTTATCTCCAGCGAATTATTAGGTAGAATACAGAAAAATGAGCTTGCTTGCGCAATTTGGCACAATTTCTTTTCATAGGCAAGTAAGTGAATATTAAAGTCGCATTATTCAACTGCTCGAGAGCTTTTGTCGACGGACCTCGTAATTTTGAACTATGGTCAAGTGACGAGGACGACACCTGAGCTTGCACCCTCCTCTTCTAACTTCCACACCAAACCAAAGGCAGGACGTCTGAACTCTCGACAGATTTAACGTGCATCGCTGCCCTACACGGCGGGTTTTCAGCGGTACTAGGCTGCTAGTATTCAGAGCAACGAGTCCTTTACCTTGACCACTAGGCTACAACGGCCACTTTTTATTGCCAAAGGTGTGAGTTAAAATTGAATACTACAGACTATGATATCGAAGAATGCATCCTTTCTGCAAATTATTTAACATATTTAGAGCAAAAGTATTTTAATCCTGGAGAAAGACTGAAATGGGATACACATAATATTGAGCATGAAAAATTTAGTTATTTTTGCGACTATTTACCAGAATGTAGTAGAATTTCTTTTATAATTTCAAGTGTCCTTTTTGGAGTATTCTACTTGGGATATCATGGAACATAATTTAAAATTTTAATTTTACATATTTTTTTTTAGAAATTTTTTCATATCATAAAATAAATCATGCAATTTTGGCAATCAATTCCATAACAATTATTAATTTTTTTTAAAAAAAATTAAACATAATTTTTTACGTTGAAAAATTATATGTGATAGGAACAGTATATCGTAAACTTTTCTAGATTAGAACAAAAACAGGATTAGCGATCGAAGTACATTTATCATTTTGAGAAATAATAATTTATCGATATATTTATTGATATTCTTTATAAAAAGATAATATTTATAAGGTATAAGGGTATATAAATTCATTAACTGTTGTTTTAATGAGAAAAAACTCTTTAAATTGTTTGAAAGCTATCTCTGAACGCATAAGTTTCATTTGTCCCATTATAGAAATGGTAACAAGCAATATATTACTTGCAATGCTCATTTCTTCTGATTACTTTCATTTATAAATCTCATTTTAAAACGAATCAAGTCTTTGGTTTTCCTATAAAAAGAATAATTTTTATCCTGTAATTCTCGTATGAACTTAAGTCTAAATGATGGCCCCCTCTGGCTAGATGTAGACACTGCCTTAGTTTCTTCTCTATATACAACTTGTGTCCTTTGCTCTAAAATTCATCAAAATAGTATTGTGTAACATCCAGACCGCTTTCAAGTAGATAAAATTAAATGAAATATTTCTAGCTAAATATCGTCGGTCTAATTATCAGAATGCGTAACTCCTTCTGGGGTGCTAATTTGATATAGGAATGTTACGCGCCAAGTTGTTGTTTATGTTCGCCAAGATGGGCGATAACATTACAATATGGTTACATCGACTTTATTTATCGTGTGAAAATGTGGTTGCCGAACGGGATAACGTATGTGTTTGGCGCGATTAAAGAATCGTGCTAAACAGTGCTTGGCGCGATTAAAGAATCGTGCTAAACAGTGCTTGGCGCGTAGTACTCCTGCATCAAATTTAGCTCCTTTGTGGAGTTACGCATTCTGATAATTAGGCCAACGAAATATAACTATTATAATTTATTTGATAATGATGGTAATTATGTTTTTGGAATCAATTAATTTCTATTATCCGGACTTTTCAATCGGTGAATTGCAATCGAAGTTTTGTTGCAAACATAAAATTTGCCACAAAGAACTACCTCATAGCGGAATTTTAGAGCAAGATGTTCTGAAAGCATCATTACATTACTAGCCAAAACAAAATCAAAAGATGTTAATTCAAAAAGGAAAAAAACATAACCTTAATAATCACGCCTAAATCGATTTCCTGTGTTCAATCGGATAAAGTACCACCCAGTCAGTGAAAAATGTTATCAAGAGTAGCCAACACCCACTCTAAGGATTCACGTTTTCCGCAGTGAGTTGAATATCAATTCCGAAATCTCTGCCTGTTGAGTTGATGAAAAGGCTGTAGCTTCCTCGTTGGTGGGCTATTTACCCTACGGGATTACTCAGGGGCAAATCAGATTACCAGAATCTTCCCTTAATCATTACTTTTTTTCTGAAAAAAAGTGTTTTCCTTAACTATAGATCTTGATAAGTTGTCGATGTAAAGAACTTAATTACTTAAGTTGCTTTTTTTCTAGTGACATAATCCGATGGAGACTATGAACATCTCTGGTAGGCTAAGGAACAAGTCCAAGTATTTTTAGAATGATAAGAAAAGAATGAGGAAAGTAAGAAATGCTTGAAATTTATAATTAAATTTTATTTTGATATAATTTTTTTAACAGAGATGATATACAGAGAAATATATCGAATAAAAGAAAAATCCTTTATTTTATCGATTAATATTTATTATTTATAAACTTGATTTTTTTATACGAGAATATTTTTGAAAATATTTTATTCAAATATAATAAAATTTTTGATGTTTATGTATACAAAAATGATATCTTACAAAATAAATAACAACTAAATAATTGATTCATTTTTTTTGCATTTGGTTGATTAAATCAAGCTGTCTGCTAAGTTTACATCAATTACATGGAGAAATGAATAAATGGGCTAATATCTTAAAATTAGCCCAGTGGCTGTGTAGTTAGTGCATTGCGCCTCCACACCACAGATCCGAGGTTCTAACCCCGGGCTGGGCAAGGTTGACTCAGTCTTTCATCCCTTCAGGGGTCGATAAAGGAGTACAAAGCTTGCTTGGGAACTCAACTGGAGGTTTCGCATCAGACTAACCACCTGACCGGAACATCTGCTCATGCACCTCAGGGCCCAAGGTCGCATATACTGAGTCGGGCACAATAGGCCTTGACCCTCATAGGCAGTTGCGCTACTGAGTTAAGTTAAGAAGTTTAATATCTTAAAATAAAGTTCTGTTATTTCCTATAAACATTCTATTCGAAATGAAATACTTATGTTGAAGTCCTGATTATATTTTTTATCTCGACATTCTTCACCTTAACATCTAATCTAAAACTACATAACATTAAAGTCTTAGTTAATTCTATTTTAAAAAAAACATGAATTTTAGACTGTTGTATTGTTGATTGAAGATAAATCACACATAAAAATATTTATTTATATACATATTCTACAGAAAAAGAGAAAAAATTCTCGTAAAATGTATAAAACTGCATCGGAATTACATTCGTATTCTAGTAAATAATGTAAATATTTTAGTATTGGCACTAATTCTCATAGGCATACATATATATCAAACTAATAAAACGGGAAAAAACGTAGTCCACCAAAACATTAATTTAGTAAGATAGAGACATATATCAGTTAAATAATATGTACAATGCAGGGACTTTTTATGTAAAATTTTTCAAATGAACGAAACATTAAAAATGAAACACCAAGGAAAAACGGCCAGAAAGGGAAGAAACTCGGGAAATAGAGAGAGACAACAGTGAAGAATAAGTGGTGTTTATTTTGAAATGTGATATCCCCAGAGTAACATGTTGCGAAAACAATGTCATCTAGCACAATTATTTATTGCTTATTTATATATTTTTTCATCTTTTTAAATGTAAAAACCATTACTAAATTCAAAATACTAAAATTAGAATTATTTAAATTGTTTTATACATCAATTCTTGACATTTATTAAAACCAACCTTTAAATTAATTTTTTGATTTAATCTTATTTGTTTAATCATCCTTTAAATTTTAAAAGGTAATTTTATTTTAAATTTTAATCTTATTTGTTTAAATTTTAAATTTCGATTTGAAAATGTCAATAAAAAATTATTTCGCTTTTTGCTAAAATCTGTGCCATTTAGGAAGGTAGCAAGAGTTCAAGTGAGCTTATATGTTTGATGAGAAAAGATATTTATAAGAAAACTTTGAATTTTATTCAATTCACGTAATTTATTTAATTCGAATAATTTTCAACATATATATGTAGTGTTACACTCTAAGAAGATTTAAAATTAAATATGTTTGATGAGAAAAGATATTTATAAGAAAACTTTGAATTTCATTCAATTCATGTAATTTATTTAATTCGAATAATTTTCAACATATGTAGAGAGAAGATCTCTCTACATATGTTGAACTCTCAGAAGATTTAAAATTAAACACAAATTAATCATGATCAATCACAATTATCGAGATATTTTTTATTCTCAGAAGTGTTTCAGAATCTTTGTCATTAATTGAGGTCGAAAACATAAAATGTTGAAGAGCCTCTTTTAACCACACGGATTTCTGCGAAATAAGGAAGAGAAAAAAAGATATCTTCGTTCTCAAAAAATTCTTGCAACTAATATTAATGAAATTTTACATACTTATTATAAACCAGGAAGATTTTTAAGGAATACATTAATAACAAAGCGGTTTTTCAGAATAGTTTTGTTCCTCTAATAATTAATAGTGGCAATTAAGATTATCTTTCCGTCAGTTGCTCAAACATAAACTGTTGAATTTATTTGAACTCAATGAAATGTATCGATAAGAGTGAAAACCAAGGATTACTTCCATTTATTTACGCTTTTACTCTAATTTTAGCAAGTATTTTTAAATGTATACTTTTTGAAATTTTGAAAAGAAACAGATGAATCACTAAAGTAGCCATAAAATACTTCCGATAGCGGAAGAAGAAACGGAAGCAGGTAGAATCCTTCCTTGTTTTGTATTCTTTTTGATACATTTAATCGGATTCCTCTAAATGCGATTGTCCGAAATCGAAAAAATAATTAGAGACACAATATAGAATTAAGACTCACAGATGCCATCCATTTTGAATACGTCAGTTATAAGGAAATTATAGTTTCCTCTTCAGATCTAAACTGTGATGTATTTATTTAAAATTAAAAAATGCATCTAAAATAACAAAAACTATAAAAGGGTTTTTGTGGAATTTAAGTTTCCCTCTGATTTCTTCAAATATCTCTATGCTTATTTTAATTATTTCTTTTATAGGGCCGTGGTAACCTAGTAGTAATGGTCACGAATACGTGTACGTGGATGGCATCTTTTGGGTTCCAACCTTAGTGCCCCTTCAAAACCCGTTATATGGGACTGACGCATGTGAAATCTGTTGAGGCTCAAAGTTCTCTTATCGGTATGGTGTGGTAATTTGGAGAGAGAATGCCAGCTCACATGTCATCCTCATTACTTGATTGTGGCTCACAATTACTAGATCCGTCGCCAATAGCTCTTGTGTTACTTTAGAGTGGTGATTCTCAACCACCGTGCTGTGATACTTTAATGTGCCACCAAATCCTTGAAGTATGCCGGACAGCTTTTTTAAAATTATTTATTATACTCTGAGAAAAAAAAAAAAAAAAAATCCTGATTGAATCATTCGGCCGGTTTATAGAAATAAACTATTCATTAAATTATTATTGACTATTTAACAACACTAAAGGAGAGAGTAATTCATTACTTCTCAAACTAAGATATAAAAAAATTTATAGGGTTCGTAATGTATTTATGATAATGGGAAAGTGACTACAACCTAAGGATGATAAATGCTTTATTTAACAATATGAAGGATAAAATATCTAAATTATACTAAACAGCAAAGGAGAACGTCTTTCTCCTACGTCTTTAGCTTAGCGTCCCTAACGTCCGTCTGCGTATTTTCCCGTGTGTCCTTTATTCGGACATTCCTGACGGGGTGTGTCGTCAGTGTGAACTGCTCCACCCTAAGTACAGGAGGAGGGGTTGTCACATTGCACATATCCAACCCACCATCGGCCATCATGACCGGGAAGGCGACCTCGCCTGATTATATACAATAATAAAATTGTACAGATGCATAGTAATGAAATATTAAAAATGTACACAGTTATATACACAGTAGATGAAAGAGTTATACACAACACAAAATATCATCAAAGAAAAAGTACAAAAATACTGAAAACTGAACAAATTTAAAGTAATATTTCATAAATAGAAAAAATTTCATACATTACCACTGGGGTAAAACAAATTATGTTAACGATACAAATAAGATCAAGGCTAAAATAAGAATCTGGAATAAGGAACAGGAACATTTTGAAGCAAGATGCTCCTACTTCTAAACACTTAAATTTGTACTAAAATGAAATAAGAAAATGTTAGAGTCATTCAATAAAAATGGAATCAATAATAATTAAATAGATAAAAAGTCTATTGTTAATGTCCATAACGAAAGTCTTTCACAGGAAGAAAAATTGTGAACAGTTTTTAATGGAGAAATCAAGTAGAGTTAGTTTGGTTTGGCCAGAGTTTCATGAATTCTGCACAAGTAGACGTTTTTGATGGTCCGTCGACAAAATCACACTTTTCTACGTCATAAGTGTCATTGTGCTTGACTTTTGTAACTTTGTATGGTCCGAGGTATTTTTGCTTAAGTTTCAAGCCTGGACCAAACTGAGTGCGTTTAATTGCTACTAGGTCATGTAGTTGATATTTATGAGCTTGTCTGCGCCGGAGATTGTACGTGCGGCGATTCTCATCTTGAACTTTGTAGATTTGCTTTTTGGCATCTTGACGGAGAGCATCACGTTGTTCTTGGAATTGAGCTGTAATCTCATCGTTAAGAAGTTCGACAATCTCAATGTCCTGGCAAGACTTCATCTTGGTGCCGAAAAGGAGCTCAAATGGAGTCATCTTGATGCTTCTTTGAAAAGTTGAGTTCAGGATTTCTTGCAGGTGGGGTACGTGAGAGTACCATTTCTCAGGATCGTCGACAGAAAGTTTTGACAGCACAGCAATGATGGTGGAATTTTGTTTTTCAATTTGGCCATTAGATCTTGGGAGACCAGTTGTAATGGAGATATGAAGGATGTTTTGCTTTTTACAGTAATCTTCAAATGCGGAGGAAGTAAATGCGGATCCTTTATCAGTGATAATCCTAGCGGGGTTTCCGAAGACATGTCTTTGGTTTTCTAATCGATTTATGACTTCTGCAGCGTCCGTAGATCTAGTGGGATACAGCCATGTAAATTTACTGAATGCGTCAATCACTGCAAAAACATGCTTATATTTCTTAGAAGTTGTCGCTAGGGGACCCAAATGATCTAGATGAAATGTATGGAGTGGTAAATCATTTTTTTTTTTCTATCGGGTTAAGCGTGCCATCTTGTTTACCACGTTTCCGGTTTGTGAGAATGCATGTAACACAGTTTTGAATGCATTTTTCAACTTTGTCTTTAAGTCGTGGGATGTAAAAGTCTTTGCTAACTAAATCTTGTGTGCGTAGAACAGCAAAATGGCCACGTTCATGTGCAGTTTTAATGATGTTAGCCTGCATTTCGTCAGGTACCACTAGTAAATCGGTGCCATTGACTGTTTTGTAAAGAAGTTTGTTTTTTACGATATAGTTATCATGCGGCGTTGTTTCTAGAAGCGTCTTTATCGCTGTTATTTGGTCATCAGCCTGTTGTGCTTTGAGAAATTGAAGATGGACACTATTTTGGATTAGCATACAATGTGGAGGTCGACTGAGAGCATCCACATGAGCCATCTTTGAGCCTGTACGGTGTTCTATTGTATAGTTAAATTCTTGGAGATAAAGTGCCCATCTGGCTATCCTGCGGTTAAGCTCTTTTTACTTAGTGTTTTGACGAGGGCGTCACAGTCAGTAATAATTTTGAATGATGTTCCTAGTACATAGATGCGAAACTTTTTAAGTGCTTCGACCACTGCAAGGACTTCTAGTTCAAAACTAGTGTACTTTCTTTCATGGTCTGATGTCTTTTTTGACATGTAGAATACAGGGTGAAACTGGTTGTCATGTATGGATTTTTGGAGTAGGACTGCACCCAAACCATCGATTGACGCGTCAGTGTGAATCTCAGTGGGAGAATTTTGGTTAAAAATACTTAAAACGGGTTGTTGGGAAAGTAAGTATTTTAATTTTTGAAATGCTGCCTGTTGTTCAGCATAAAATTGGAAAAGGGAGTCTTTACGAAGGAGGTCACTCAAAGGTTTTGCTATGGTCGAATATGAGGGTAAAAACTTTCTAAAATAGCCAGTAAGACCAAGAAATCGGCGAACGTCTTTAGTATTTTTAAGATCAGGATAATTAATAACAGCTTTAGTTTTTGAAGGGGAAGGAAACAATCTACCGTTTTTTATAATATGGCCAAGAAACTCAATTGTATTATGTAAAAATTGACATTTTTTAAAATTTATTTCAAGTCGTAATCATATGCTACCTGTAGAACAATTTTTAGATATTCAAGGGCTTGGGACTCATTAGCAGCGGGAATAACGACATCATCCATATATGGGAGAACAATACTTTTCGAAATCAGATGTCGGAAAATGGCATTTATGTACCGCATAAAGGTGGAAGGACAAGTACTTAGTCCAAAAGGCATTCGTCTAAATTGATACTGACCATTGTGAGTAACAAAACTAGTAAATTTACGGCTCCTTTCATTTACCGCGACATGGAAAAATCCATTTTTAGACCTAGAGTAGTAAATATTTTAGCATTTTGGAGACAATCTAAAATATCGTCAATTAAAGGAAGAGGATAGTTATCTTTAATAAGTTTGCGATTTAAGCGTGTATAATCAATGCAAACTCTTGATTTCCCGTCTTTTTTCTTTACTACCACAACTTGACTAGCGTAAGGGGATGAACACGGCTCAACAATTCCATTTTTAACCCATTCATCAACTTGAGCGTCCACTATATCTCGTTCAGCAAATGGCAAACGTCGGGGCTTATGAAATATCGGTTCGTCGTCGGTGAGAGCGATATCAAGCTCAATGTTTACAGTTTTTGTTTTTTTAGGCGTGTATGTCGATAGCAGTTGTTCGACTTCAGCTCGATTATGTTGAGAAACATTTGGACCGATATCAAATGTGGGTGAACCGTCAGAAATCGTCATAATAAAATTTTCATTTGCATTATCAGAAGGCCTTAAAATTTGTGCAAATTTTACGCCTGTAGGCGATATATTTAGATGTGCTTGTTTAATTACGTCACAACCGATTATAAGGTCATAATTTGTACAAGAATTTGGTACAACAGAAATAGTAACAGGAAAAATTTGATCATCGATAGTAATTTCAGAATCAAAAGTTCCTATCACATTAATTCGCGAAAAACCAAAACCTGTTAATAATGTGTTGGTTTGTTTCAGTGGCGGTGCATCTATATTTATGTAAGTAGAATTTCTTAATAGTGTTAAATTGCTGCCTGTGTCTACTAACCCGTTAAGTTTACGGCCAAAAATTGTTACGTCTTTAAACATATTAATAGGAGAAGGCAATTCATGCACAGCATTTACACCAGAAGGTGGTGTAGAAGTGTTATTTAAATTAGCTCGTCGGCATTCAAATGATTTGTGACCATAAAGATTACATGAGAGGCATCTGGGGCCACGTGAATGATTAGGACAAGATTTTGATAGATGACCTATATCATTACAATTAAAACAACGTTGGGGATTTTTAGCTGCGTCGGAAACGTTAAATTTGTGGGTTTTCTTTGGAAGCTTTGTTGTTTAAAATCGCGTCCTCGGCTTTCATATGAATGACGAAAATTCGGTGAATTAGAGTTATGTATTCCCATGTTTTTAATGACAGTTTCATAGGTACGTAATTTCTGCTTAAATTCGGAAAATGAGGTTGCACCATAGAGGATTATTTTATCTGAACGAGGCCCATCAATTCCATTAATGACGTACTGGATAATTGATGCTTCGTCAATTTTTGTATCACATCTATTTGCTAATTCATGCATGGAATTAAAATATTGCATTAAAGTCTCGGTTTTATACATTTTTCTTTTTTCTAATTCGCGGTGAATTTCTATGGAAGTAATTGAATACGAAAATTCTTCAATTAAAGCTTTTTTGAATGACTCGTATGTATTTAAATTTCTTTGTGAAAAAGAAATGATTTAGCAGATCCACATACTAGACGTTTCGCAAAAATTAATTTTTGAGAAGAACTGATAGCTGGGAATAAATCAAAATTTTCTTCAACATCGCGAAAGAAACTATTTACAGAATTAAAATCTTCCCGGTAAATTTTCTACTAGTCGCTGAAATATCCCGCAATAAAGTCCAAAACTGGGTATTCATCTCTGTAAAGGAAGCATCGTTTGAATAGGAAGGAAAAGTATTTTGTGTACAAAGAGATGAAACGTTTTGATGTGCCGGCATGAAAGAATAACCTTGAACGCTGGGTAGGGGTGCATTGCTGACCGGATGTTGAAAAGGGGAGTGCTGGTCTGTCCCTTCCGATGAAAAATTCCTGTCTAACGTGATTCGTTTTTGAAACGTGGTTTTTGAAACTACGTTTTCGCCTTCAGAAAAGGATGTCTCCGAATTATTTAATGTTAGTTGGAATTCATCTAAGTTCGTCAAAGCTTTAAATATACTATTGCATAAATTTTGCTCATTTGTTTCTACGTCTAAATGCAATAAATTAGCGACTGAGATGAAATCAGGCAATGAGAATTCGGTTAAAATTTTTTCTTTGTGTTCTTCAACTCTAAACTCTTTAGGGAATGTAGAAAAATTTCTTATTTTATTTCGCGAAGAACGGTCAAATTCGGTGAATCCTAATATAGAATTTAATGTTTTTACAGCACGAGTTGTACCACATTTCAACGAATTAGCAATTATAGGAATATCGCCTAATTTAATATTTTTACAGGACATCTTAATATACAAAATTAATCACTTTGAAAATTTATAGACGGTGCAAGGTTGTAATCAAAATTTCCCTATCACACTCTGAGTTAAAACTACTCTAAATACAGTAATTTTAAAGCCAAAATAAACAAACAAAAAAATACGTTTAATTAAATTTTGCCTACCTGGGGTTGGGGAGCAGTCCGTACAATAAATCCAAAACCAGTTGAGGCACTATAGGAATCCAAGAAAAAGAAAGTCCAACAGCAACAAGTCGTTTTTACTCTTTTTTATATTTAGCGTCCACTGAAGAAAAATATTAACGCGTCTTAAAAAATGTTCCTCGTCTAGAGGAGATTTTCTTTAATATGCAAGAGAAAGGTCGAGACCCCAAAATATGGGAAAATGACTATAACCTAAGGATGATAAATGCTTTATTTAACAAGATGAAGGATGAAATATCTAAATTATACTAAACAGCAAAGGAGAACGTCTTTCTCCTACGTCTAAAGCTTAGCGTCCCTAACGTCCGTCTGCGTATTTTCCCGTGTGTCCTTTAGTCGGACATTCCTGACGGGGTGTGACGTCAGTGTATTGTTACAGTTTTCTACATCTTATTTGCGTGAACTCATTTTCAGCTTTAACACATATAAAAAGGAGGTTAGTGTGATGCCAAATTTTGAAATTGTTTAAAGTTTACCCTAACAAAAAAGGTTAAGAATTACTGCTTTAGAGTTTGACGTTAATAAACACTCACTGACAATTATTTCTTTGCTTGTTTTCAGATATTTAACAAATATTTTCTGAATATTTTCATGTATGAGAGAAAAAAAAACACAATTCCATGTAACCATACATTATCCTTTTGCTTTTTCAGATGCACTTTATTGCATTCAAATTGACGCTTTACAGGTTTGAGGATGAAAGAAGATTTTTTTCGTAGAATTAACATCATGTTCACAAATTCAAAATGGCCGGTAGACGAGAATGTTAGTAACATGTTCTGGAATTTAAAATTATTAGTAGACAAGAAATTTATTTGAATCTACTGAAAATTATTTCCTTTTTTTTGTAATAGAAACTATGAATATTTTATTGTGTTTGAAAAAAGTTTTTAATTTAATTTCTCGAAGTTTTTTACAGAAAAAAATGTATCTTATCCCCCACATCAAATCGAATATCTCGTAAACTTAATAAAAACACTGAAATAAGTCGAAATATAGTCGAACCTCTATTTTACGAGTTTCTCTATTTTGAGAACTTTTTACTGTACCCAAGAATATTTTACTATTTTCTTCGCAAAATAACCTTGAAATAGCGAAGTGTATTTTCTATTTAACGAGCTTTTCTCTTGAAATTCGATTTTTTTCTCCTTTCCTTCCTCTCCATTTCAGGACGTTTTTCGAATTGTTCTTTTTTTTTAGCCCATTTACGATGATCAATGACCTTGAACAAGTTTTACCAGGTCCCTAACTCACCAAGAGCAATAAATTAGTTATAATTATTCGAACAAAAAAACTCGAGTCAGAGAGTGAGTGAATATTAACGTCGCATTATTCAGCTACACGAGGGCTTTGGGTGACGGACCACGTAATTTTGAACCATGGTCAAGTGACGTGGACGACACCTGAGCTAGCACCCTCTAACTACCACACCACGCCAACGGGAGGATGTTTCAGCTCTCGACAGATTTAACGTGCATCGCTGCCCTACACGGTGGGTCTTAAGTGGTACTGGGCTCGAACTCATGACATGCCTGCAATGATCCGATACCATGACCATTGGGCTTCCACAGCCCCCCAAAAACTCGAACAAAACTAACAGATTTTATCAGTAATTAAATTAAAGGACTCATGTAGTAGTGCATGTTTAAAATTACTGCTTATAAAATAATGTACTTTCAAAATTACTCGCAGGCTTAAAATAAGAAAACGTTAAAAAATTCTCATTCGTTTTAATATAAAATTAGTTTTTAAAGTCGGAAAATATTACATGTTTCCATTCTTACCATTTACTTGATTTTCAAAAGTAAATTTATTATTACTTTTGATTTTTTTGAATTTGATATATATAGCAATCGTGAATTTTTTCAAAAATCGACAAATTTTTTTTATGATTTTCTTTCATACACCTTCTTAATAGCTTTGTAAAAATACCAAGCGTTTCATTTTCCATGCACTAGAACAAAAGCTACAAGTGTTTTAGTAAAATCAAATGCCATAACTTTAAACAAGATATCAAACTTTAAAATACGTTTTACTCGAAATGTGTTTTTTAACGAAAACCTCAAACGCGGACAGCGATTACTCATAAAGTTATTAAAATACTTTGCTGAAATTTTTTATGTATATTCTGTATAACAGTAAAAGGGTTTTAACCTTCAGATTTATCAGCCACTGTTTTATTAAAAAATTTACAGTCCCTTATGTGAATATAATCACTTTTTTTAAGCAATTTCATATAATAACTAAGATAAAGTGCTCTAGTTTTTGTAAAAATTAAAATATATCTTATCCTGAAGATCATTTCAAAAATGAATAGCAAAACGACACATCAAAATTGAAAAATTGAGAATTTGTTGATAAACTCTTCGTACAGAGTGGGCCCTGTTTATGTAATTTTTTACCCTTTTTTTCCCCATTTTAGTAATGATAACTTCTTTTTTTCTTCCTAACTTTAGCATTGTTTTCTTAAAATGTGTTCACTAAATCTAAAGACTACAAAAAAATTCCGTGTACCTTCATTTTTTTTAAAAAAAAAGTTGTCACAAGTAGTTGGATACTTTAAATCCATTTTAATTTATTCGCTGACTTTTCTTTGTCCACATGAAATGAAAAAAAAAACTAGATATGAATAATAGAATTATTAGAGGATATTGAGAGAGACAGTGAATAATAAATTCATGCAAAATCTTCGAATATAAAAAATAAAAACATTCAACGATAAGTACATTGGGGGAATCCTTTTTAATTTGATCTTGTAAACTAATGTATTTATTGTATTTTAAAGGGTTTTCGAAGAGTAAAATATGATTATATATATATATATATATAATCCAAAATACATAAATACACAGATAGCTATAGAACCTAAGATAACTATACTAAATAGGCACAGTAGTACAATAACAAACTCCTGGCCTTAGGAACCAGGATTGCAGATAATATATATATACTCTACTTTTAAATTATAAATATTCAATAAAAGTATAAGAAAAAACAATGTACAAAATAAAAAAAAAAATTCTCACTACATAAAGTATATTTTAAATTTATTTCTTTAGCTTTAAAAATAATTTATTTAAAAAAATATTTTAGATTTTTATGTCGTTCAAAATTAAGAAAAGTCTTAGTTTGGTTAATATTCTTAAGGTATCCAAACACGTTCGGAGTACTTTTTATTAAAATAACATATTTAAACATTATAAATGCTTTTTAGGACTTAATACAAATAAATACCAATATTTAACAAACAATATTTAAAATAAATTATCCGAATTTTACAAAAATCACAATTATAATTGAAATTTTAGCAATATTTTGGAAAAACTTCAAAGCAGTTCGAGAAAAAGTAATAAACATATATTATTAAAAGTATTACTAAAACAAATAAGATGCGTTTGTCTAGAAAATGTACTAAAATTATAATGTTTTATTAAAATTTAAAAACATTATATGAAATGTTACATTTTTTTGAGATTTTTATTTAAATAACAAGCCATAACTCAAAAAAAAAAAATATTTGTCTTGACCGAATTTGGTCATTTTCAACATGTTCGGATACAATCAGTTATATGGCTTTTTATGGAAATTAATACTTGATGTATAAACATTTTTTAAATCCTTACTATTGGAATATTTTTTAAAAAATCTAATGATCAATGAAATCAGCTCAGGTTTTTTTTATAAATTTAAATAAAATGAAAGTTCATTAGGAAATATATAAATCTAAACACTTTTTTTTTTGCTTTAGCAAAGTTTTGTTGGTATATTGTTATCCTGAAAATAGACCCATATTATTGTAACCCTAGAGACAAATGTTAAAAATAGACCTTTCTATATATATTTTTGTGGATTGATTATTGTAACCCTGAGACAAATGTTAAAATATGTAGCTGGCACCCCTCTCCTAACTACCACACCACAAACTACGTTTTTCAGATTTAAATATCTTTTTTTGTGGTACAGAAAAACTTAAAACTCACGTTAGAGTTAAAAAGAAGCTCTATTTTAAAGATACACTTCTTTATCATACGGAAAATAATATCTGAAACAAAGCTCTCTTTCACTGCCAAAACACACACTCATTACCAGTATTAAAATGCCGTTATAATCCTTTTAAAAAACTTCTTAAAAATATATTCAAGTACATTCACCCTACCAAATGATTAATTGGGGATTTAGAAAATCGAAACTTATTCATATAGTTTTGCACAAATCCAACAAATACAAAGAAGAATTTTTCAAAAATATCAAACTCATCAGACAAATTATCTACTCTTTTTCTGTTATTTTTCAAGAAAAAAGCGATACCAGACCTAAATAGCGAATAGATAAACGACACTTTCAACCCAAACGTTCCATGATGGAACCAGAAACTGTTGATATTTCGTCTTTTGTTCTTTGGTTAATTCGAACGCGGCGATATCGTCTGTTACGACCAAGATCATTGGCAAATTCTTTATTATTTTGGGAATTCATTGATCCGAATAAAAAGATCTGGATAAAAAGAAATATTTCAGTTTTTTTTCGGCAAATGGTTGTGGCGGAGAATCTTTGCCCATTAAGGTCAAGGTTTTTGGCGTGTGTGAGAACTCTTTTTTGCTTAGAATTCGAATGCTACATTTCATACATGTGTGGTTGTTTGTTTGGGAAAATTTGATATTTAAATTTTCAAGTGTTTTTAGTCTTTTGCTGCTGTTTGATAGACTGTGTGAGGTGAGTTAGCTCATTTTTTATTTGAAATAAGTGGATATTTGTGGTGCCAGAAAATGTTCTTAGAATAACAGTTAGAATAAATTTTTATTAAATAGTTCGAAAAAAGTCTTTGAATTGTGGTTTTGTGTAAATATGCTCAAAATCAATTTTTCTTTCCTTTTGATATCCACTTAGGATACTAAGTAATATTTTTGTTGATATTAAGCATAGTGGGTTGATTAAAATATTTATGATATTAATGAAAAATAATTTATAGCAGGAAATTTTGTAATAATAAATGTTTCAAAATCAAGTTATAAATATTCAAAGTAAAACTGCGATTTATCACTGATCCTTCTCAGAAGCAAATCGAATGTTCTAAATGAATCGTTAATTGTGATTGATTACTTTATTAAAGTTTATTATTAAACTAGTACCTATTGACAAAGGCAACACCTCAGCTGACTCCCTATTTTAATTTCCACTTGAGAATTTTTAACTCCAACAATTTTATTTAATAGTCACTTCTCAGCGGGTCATTAGTAGTATTGGGGCTCAAGCAGTGGCGTGATGTACCCCCCCCCCGAAACTCCACATCGCGGGAGGGGGCAGGAATCTAAGGGCCTAAAGCCTAATGTTATAGTTTTGCAATCTTTTTTACGATCCAGCTTGGGGACTTTGCAGGGGGGCTCTAATAATCTCCGTTACATCACTGGGTTCAAGCACACATGAATCACAAAAAAAAAAAAGAGAAAACGAAGGCTGTCATCGACACATTATTTAAGAAGAATTTATTAATTTAACAAGATTTTCAAAATCCATCTTAGAAATCTTAAATAAGTTTAGTTTCTAAAGTGGCTTGGGAAATAATAGTCAAGAGTTTAAAATCTGATAACTAACAGATAGAATCGACGGACAACATTTTAAATGTTAGTAACAGTTATTAGTTTTTCTCAAGGCCAATTTAACTTTATTTGAAATTTTTTTTCAGTATGTAATGTTCAATTAAATAAACTCTTTCAATTTTTGAACAACGATTAATCCTAAGCTAAAAAATCGAATACAGTCGAGCCCCGATTTAACATACTCCGATTTAATTAATTTCGCGATTTAATGGATTTTTCTCTTCCCCTGATTAAAGTGAATGCATAAAAAAACCCCTTTTCATCGAATAATAATGACCAAATGAGCGAATTAATTCAGCCACTAGAAAATTTTTTATTAGTTTGTATCAGTAAAAAAAAGGATTTTTCTGGATCTTTTCTCCTGAATAGAAAAAAATGTTTTTCTTGTAAGCAACAAATTTGAACGGGAAAGGGTGATAAAGAAAACTGGAAAGAGGGAAAACACAAAAACACACACATATATATATATATATTTTTGTCTACGTTATAGCTCATTCAAACAACAAAGTACAATAGATAACACATTTCGCAACGGAATTTTTTACGTATGGAACAAAAATTAGCAGAGATATTTAAAATTCAAATACGAAAATGTATTTGAATCGAATTCCAAATAGACAGATCAAAGAGTAAATGAGAATAAAATAGCATATTTCAATTGGTTGAACAAAACTAGGAAATTAATTTCAGAACAATTTTTTTTCTGTATGATATAAAAAAAAGAAACTCTAGTTTTATATAATAAATGCTAATTTACAAAATCGGTATCAATTCGTTACAATTCAGAAAATATTTAATATCTTCTATTTAAACGCAATAAAATATAATTGAATTGAATTATATGTTTCTTTGGAATAAAAAGATTATTATTCGATTTTTCAAGAGCTGTGTAAATTACATGAGATTATTTATTTGATTTTCAATATCATACTTGTTATTAAATCAATCAATATTTTAAAGTAATGTAGAATCACATAAACCTTTGCAACATTAAACGAGTAATATAGTAGACATGAGAGAATACATTTGCATCAAATTCGGGTTTTTAAAAATGAACAATGCTTTTTGTAAAAGAAATACATTAATTAAACTAAAATTTGAAAATGAATATCTTAATGAACTACTTTAAGCATATGTTTTCTAAATCTTGATTAAATTTAAAATTTATAAATAAGAAACATACCGGTATCTAAAAGGAATTTCTCCACCAGTTATTTGATTAAATCCAATAAAAGTCTTCTATTTTTCTTCGATAGTAAATATTTGGTCGGTTAGTTCTATAAAAAAACACTGACTTTCTTTTTGATCGAATTGCACAACAAATATCCAAACGAGAATATACATTTTAAAATTCAAAATCCAGACCACTGTAATTATATGCAGTGAAATACTGATATAAAAAGGAGAGAAACGGCACTTTAACAGTTTCTATATCGCATTTTATTTTTCTTTTGAATTCTGAAACCTGAGGCATTTGCTGTTTTTCTAAGTATTCTGCTTCGACGCTTCAGGAATTCTTCCGAGTCTTTAGTCCTTACGAAAAGTGTTGAATTATACCATTTTAAAATTTTTATTAAGGATAATATCTCACATAATGGTTTTTAAGATGGAATTTGCGGCAATAAATCGAAAGTCCTCGTGTAGCTGAACAGCGCGACGCTAATATTCACTTACTCACTCACTCACGCGGCAATAAATCGGTACTCATTTTTTATTCGATGTTTCTTTTTCTTTTATTTCTTTCATAATGGCAACACCATAGACCATTCGGTCGTAAGAACCGTTATATCACCTCGTTAATCTCGAATAATGGCTTTTAAAAATAAATCAGTATTCATCCTTTATTCGATATTCTCGCCTTTTCATCAAAATGATAATATCAAAGAACATTCGAAATACTTTGACACAGAACCATCTATGGATTTATTGAGCTGTTTAGAAATTCCTAATTTGGTAATGGAGCATAAGTAAGCATATAAAAGCCAACATAAATATAGTCTAAAAACTGCTTTATATCATAATCAGTCAAAATTTTTGAATGAAGAGTAAGCTAATTCTTTTCGTTTTCAGTTCCTATTCTTAAAAAACAAAGAATTTATAGATTTTAGTTCATTAGGTATTATCCCATCATTTTTAATTACTATCAGACTTCCAATGTTCTTCACATAAAGCCAGCCATGGCCAGTCAAGCTTCAGAACAATACGTATTAATTCTATCTACTCTTAGGTAAACTAAAATTTGTGGCAGCTCGTTATCAATAAGAAGACTGTAGACAATATTGAATCAACATAGTGAATTAGCTTCAAATCTGAGATTTAAAAAAAAGTACATTCGTCACACGTTTTTAATCTAACTCTGTTATCCTAGTCACCTACTTAAATTTCAAAACGAAAGTAGAAAATTTCTTTGTATAAGTAAAAATTAAGCACGCTTTATTCAAAATATACGTGACTTTTTTCCAAAAATGCTATTTACGGTATTTGATGCCATTCCGGAAGTATTTTTAAGCGGCAGAAGGTGAGGAAAGGAATATGACTTGTATCAAAACAACGGTTGATAAATTATCAGTAACTTTGTCTTTCTCTTAGAATTCTAATGAATGCACGGCGGGAAAAAAGCTCTTTGGGGTTAGAACAAACGCTGACAAATGTTTGCACGTACCATGAAAACTCGTGGTCTAAGAGCATATATCTATAAGCCCAGACTCCTTATAACAAATTAAATTTAAAGTCAGCTACTGTTTAAAATGAAGTGAAATAGTCTCTTATTCTCAGCATAAATTCATTTATTTTTGCTCTCCTATGGTTTCCTTTTTAAGCTGCTCTTGAAAAGAATACTTACAAAATGTAGATGATGTAGCTCACTTCAGTTTTTAATTTGCATAAATTTGGGGAAATGAACGTAGATTAAGAGGAGAGTTGAAAGAAGAAAATAATATCACATTGAGAATGACGTAACAAAAATGAGTTAGAGTTTTTAGAAAAATTTAAAAAAATACTCTTTTATAGTTAATCGAACTAAAAAGTGAAACATAATTCTTAATATAAGAATAAAATTATTAAGGAGAAAATTAATGCCATTCTGGTAAAAGCGGGGGATGCTCGATATCAATTCTTATAATTTCTTACTAGTTAGTTCTATTCAGAAGTACAGAGTTAGTGTGAAAAGGTGGTACAAAGCACTCCAGGGTGATGACACCACAATGACATTAATTTTCTCTTCAATCATTTTATTTTTATACTAAGAATTATTTTTTACTTTTTAGTTCGATTCACACACACTATAAAAGCGTGTTTTTTAGTTTTTTTATAAACTATAATTTATTTTTAATTTTTTAGTTCGATCTACAGTAAAAGCGTGTTTTTTTTTAAATTTTTTAAACAATCATTTTTCATTGATGAATTTATCCTTGAATGATGTTTCATTCCACAGATCTTACAAGAGAATTTAGAAAAACAGACTTTATGTCTGAGTTTCAACAATTAGAACATAAATTAATTTTTTCACATGCTCGAAACTTTTTTTTTTAATTCCCATTTTCAGGAAAACTGGGCAATTATTTATATTATGGTAAGAAATTTTTGACGCATCCTTCCCTTTTTCACATCAAGAACATTTGTTTTGTTTGTTATATTTGTATTAACCATGAACGTTTTCGCTTTAGGGTTGTAACTTAATTTTTTAGTCACCAAATATGGCGATGAAGTTAATTCTGATGATCCTGATCAAGAAAATGGAACAAAATTATTAAATTATTGTATTGTCATTGGTGTTTGACAAGTGTGCAAAATTTCGAATTAATCTTACCTTTTAAAGTGGGTAAATATCGAGTTCAAAGATTCCGTTACATATAGGTGAAGCTAATAAAAGCGTACTAATAAATGTGAACTGTACTAAAAACAAACGATGGTTGAAAAGTAATAAGTTCATTAAAAAGACTTCAAGCATAAAAAGTAGGATTCGCTTCGCAAAATACAATACAAAAATTTGGTCGTGAGTGGTAGGGGGGATTTTTTTCGAACGGGTTGAATGAATCAAAAATTTAATTTTCCCAAAACCTGGAATTTGTGAAAGTAATTCCTTCTATTGATGATTTCCCTCGAAGACTTTTTCTTTTATCTTACTTGGTAACTTTTAAACTACTTTCAATAAATGCTGATTTCTTACCTAATAATGAGGAAGCACAGCTGTTCGATAGTGCGATGCCACCTTCTTTGAAATTACGAGTCAAAAAACTTTTATCTTCTGTCTTATATCAAATAAAACATTGTATTAAGTTGTTTTTCTCATGACGAAAACAATAGGTTGTTGACAATGCCGTTAATTGCTTTCTTGTTTTTAGACTATACGGGCAATTGAGATCACGCTTATTACACCCATCTCATTTATTTCATTGAGAAATTAGCTTATAATATGTTACATAGGTTATTTTAAAACTCATTTTTTTTTAAAGTTCGCGACGAGTAATTCGAGAGAGTGTATGGACACTCAGTGCAATACATTCTCCGCTGAGCAACTGTTTACTTATAAAAATTGTTTGAATAATTTTTTTTTCACGTGGTTTTAAACGTTATAATTTGATGGAATAAAACAGTTTATAAAAACCTTATAGGATTTTTAAATTTTTAATAAAAATATATACATCACTCACATACAACTAAATACTAAAGATAAATCTTTTTAGCATCATTTAATGTTTTGGATAAATTCAATGTAAATTTCAACCGTAAAAAAATGAAATAGTTTTAAAGAGAAATAATGAAAGGAAAAAAAGGGGTGCTTGTGTGTGTGGCAATGGCGCACACGGGGGGTCCATGAGTCCGGACCCCTCCTCAACACCCTTGATTTTTTTTCGATTGATTATAATCCTATGTATTTAATATGTAGAATTTAATTACTAATTTGTTATTAATAATATATTTTATTAATTAATGCTAATTATTTATTCAGCAATTTATTTTTTACTATACTATTTTTGATTTCCGACAATCAACAAAATCAAAAGAATACATTTGGCAGTATATTGGGGTATGATACAAGAATGATGGACTTTAAGAATGATGGAGTTTAAGCCCTAGATGTTAATATAAAAAAAACAGCATTCGTTTGAATTATGTATCAATCCGGAAAGCAAACCAACAATGCATATTTTTTCACTTTTAATTGTGGCTTTTAAATTTCACATAATATTGTTATTACTCTTTTCCAGTATTAAACTTTTTATGATTATTCAGTGATATATATATATATATATATATATATATATATATATATATATATATATATATTAACGTCAGCTATAAACTGAACTGGGGCTTTCAGCGATGGACTTCGTAATTTTGAACTACGGTCAAGTGACGAGGACTGCACCTTAGCTGAGTCTCCCCTCTTCTAACTTCCTTACCACACCAGTGGGAGGACGTTTGAGCCTTGACAAAATTAACGTACGGAGACCCTTTAGTGGCTCAAGACTCCACACACCAGCCACGTGTTAATGACTTTGATCATTAGGCTACCACGGCCACAACATGAAATGTATTGCATTGAAAATTAATATTTAAAAATAAACTGTGTTTTCTTCACTGAATAGTAAATTCAAACAATTTAAACTAAATCAAATCTGAAAGGAATTACAAAATGATTTAATTTATTCAACCAGTTTTACAAATTGTACTGTTACCATGATAACTTAAAGCAGAAATAGGCTAAATTCATGTGATGTCATAGTCACATGATAAATCCAATCACGTGTTTCCGTCCAATAAAATAATACGCTTCGATTTTTCGATTTTTCCAGCTTTTGTTTCTTGCAGAAACTTTCTTTTAAAAATACAAGCCTGTCAACAATAATAAAACACATAGGTAAAGAGATTGAACTTAATTTAAAAGTATACGTATTTTTAAATAAAAGCCGAATGGCTGAGTGATAGTGCGTTCGCTTCCACGTCATAGGTTAAAGGCTCAAATCTCAGGCTGGGCAAGGTCGACTCAGACTTTCATCCCTTCAGTGAGTCGATAAATGAGTACCAAGCCTTCTTGGAAACTGAACATGGGGGGTCGCTTCAGACTAACTACTTGACAGAAACATCTTCACACACATAGGACTTGGCTCTCATGGGCTGTTACGCCACTGAGTTCAGTTAATTAAAGACCAGCTAAGAAAGGGTTTTACAAAAATCGATTCCTAAGGAATGGGGTCATAGGAGTGTACGGGATAAATATATTCCATTTTAGAAATTCATGCTCTGTTCTTTTTAAATGAATAACTGGAGATCGTAAAAACCACCCTTAAACTTTGTTAAATCATGCACCCTTCTTTGAAATTCTTTGAAAATACTTAATAATATTTCGGCTTGACGCTATCAAGGTAATTAACAATATCCTGAAAAAGGCTTATAGGTTTTTAATGGATTTAATTTACTTTTTTCTTATTTTTACGTGTGAATACATTTAAAACCATATAGACATTTTATATTTAATTGAATTTATCTAATAGCTAAGGTGAAAACTGCTTCTAGTGATTACAAAAAAATCCTCTGTTTATTTCTTTTTAATGGTCTTATGTGGTATGAAACAACAAAGGTATATTTGGTAATAATTCTGAATTTAATTGTTTTCTTCTGAACAAGTAGCTTTTAGAGGCCAATGAATGCTTTTACAGACTGTTGCCAAACGCTAATTCCAAAATACAAAATTAACAAAACTCAGATAGAACAAAGGAGACGAGAAAAATACTTATATTACCAGCCTAATGGCGGACAAACCCCCATTGTACAAATTATACAACTGTTCATATTCATTGCTCGAATTGTAAAACAGTAATTTACATATGTTATATAATTCTATTTGAAGCCCAATGACTGAGTGGTAGTGTAATCACGCTCACACGCCACAGGTCAGGGGTTTGAATCCCGGGCTAGGCAAGGTTGACTCAGAAATAAATCCCTTCAGTGGTTCGATAAAAGATCATCAAGCTTGCACTGGGGGGTTTCGCGTCAGACTAACCATCTGACCTGAACATCTGCTCATGCACCCCAGGGCCCAAAGTCATGTATACCGCTATGGGCACAGCATGCCTTGGCCCTCATGGGCTGTTGCGCCACTGTGAGTTAAGTTATTTTTTTTAAAAAGTTTTTAATTTCGTAAAACTTTTTGAAGAATTTTAATTCATGAACATCTTTACACACACAATTATGGAATTCGAAATTTTGCAAATGGTATTATTCTAAACTCAGTGGCGCAACAGCCCATAATGGCCTAGGTCTACTGCGCTCATCTCAGTATACGTGATCTTTGGGTGCTGAGATACATGACTGATGTCCCGATCAGGTGGTTCAGTCTGAAGTAAAATCCCCAGTGTTTAATACCGATGCATGCTTGGTACTTATTTATCAACCCACTGAAGGGATGAAAGGCTGAGTCGACCTTGCTCAGCCCGAGGATAGAACCCCGTACCTTTGGTGTGGAAGTGCGATACGCTTACACTCGGACACTGGGCAGTATAAGTCTAATGTCAAGTTTAAATTCATTAGAGAACACGTGGTTTCATTTATCATTTCATTTCATTCATGAATTAAGCTCTTTAAAACCGAAAAATTAAATTAATGTGATAAATTATTATTTATTACAAAAAATAATGGAATAAAAACTAATATAAAAGATTAAAAATGATCACGCTTGTTCGATATGACATGATTTTGGGCACGATATTATTTCACAAATTCTGCATTTAAAACTAATTTTGCTTTAATCACAGGAAATTAAACATTTCTTTCCCTAACGAAATTATGCTGGATCAAATAAAGTATTGAAAATAAGTAACATTACATGTTGTATCTCAGACATATAAGTTTAAAAAGAAATTTAAAAAGAAATAGAATCAGAAGAAAAGAAGAAATACATTAATCCATAATTTTCTCTGCCTTTATCATCACATTCGTTTGACTATGATTTTTGAAAGTGGGAATTGTTAACTGATACTGATTTTTATTAAATTATTCTTTATATTTTTTTCTGTTTTACATTCAATTTGAGAAATAATTAAATTTCCTGAATAAATTAACTCCCATAACTCAAATGTCTTATTGAATTAAAATTATAAATAAATATTTTTAATGATATAAAATTAAAAATCAGAAAAAAATAAAGATAAAATTCACACACACACTTTGTAGAATATAAATTTTTTCCTCTAAAAAATGCAACAAAAACGTAAAATATTTGAAATACATTGATACAATATTAAATCCTAATTCGGTTATAACAATTATACTTTTGTTGCGAATGGCAATTACAGGAAAAATGTTAAATTTGATTACATTAACGAATTAGAAAATATATTAATCTCATTCCAGTTTATTCTGATTGTAAATTTATACAGTGTATAATTGTATAAAAGGGCGTAAGTATGTATAAAATAGTCAAACTTCCGCATTCTTTATGCATATATACAAAGTTGAATTCTATTTATACATAATTCCTTAATGTGTTTTCCTGAATCATTGTGTTCTTTGAGGAAACCTTTCTTAAAAGTGAATTTTTGTTGCGAATTCATTTCAAACAAATTTTAAAAAATACAAAAGGTTTTTGGAAATATATATTTTCGGATTAAGGCGTTTTACTAAACATAATAGAACATCACATAATATATAACCTCTAATTTCCATTTAAAGACTCGTTCTTGATACAATATAACATGCTTTAGTCATCGGATATGTGTGTATCCTGTTTCAAACACAAATATTTTTATTAATATTTCAGAATAATACAATTAAGGCATTGTTATATGTTACAATAAGTTCATAATCGTGTCGAACAATAGATTTAAAATAATTTTAAAAATATTTAGCAGAAGTACCTATTTAGAGATATTATTAAATATATAAATTAATTTTCCTATATAGATTATATAATTAAAACAATTTAGTCGTGAATGTCTAATGTATTCGTGTGAATTGTAGAATCTGTTTATATAAAACTAGATTTTTTCATTAAAAATTATTGAACTCAAATTCAATTAAATAAATGCACATATTATTAATACATTTTGAAAGCTTTACATCATTAGTCAAAGGGAAAATGTATAAATTTTTCTTTGTAAAAAATAAATGTCGATGTAATAAATGTTTTCTTTGTAGTAAATGTCAATAGGACGTATTCTTATTAATTATTGTCAGATTCATATTCTGTTGTATATTATTTATTAAATATTAGAAATGATACCTATAATTGCATATATATGCATGAGTATATGT
Organism: Trichonephila clavipes; assembly: GCA_019973935.1. NCBI lineage: Eukaryota > Metazoa > Arthropoda > Arachnida > Araneae > Nephilidae > Trichonephila > Trichonephila clavipes. The sequence continues at coordinate 1,713,275 of BMAU01001132.1, forward strand.
CTGCGTGCATATGCTTGCGTAATATGTTAAATATATTTAAAATATAGCTGGTTATGTGATGTTTATGCTATCGTGCGGTTGTGTATTACAGATTTGTTTTTCGAAATAATTATAGATATCCTCGAATAACATTTTCTCCTGAAAATGAGTTAATTTTTCGAAGGTAAGATCAACGAACATATTGAAACATAAGTTTCTTATTAAAAATTTTCAAAGAAAAGTTGGTTTATCAATTATATAACACCATTCGTGTTAACATTACTTCGAATTTTGATTAAAAGGCTTATTAAAGAATATATGTATCTAGAATATCTAAATCTTACACTATATTATAGGAAGAAATCTTGTTCACTGCAATATTGGGACGTTGGCAACGTTTTATTGTTTGCAACGTTTTCTCATCCAAGAATATTTTTTTTAAAAACTAAGTTAAGAAGAAATAATTTCAAGTATTTTTAAAATTACACGCAGAGAAAACAAAAGCTTCTTAGCTGTTCCTTAATCTGTATACCGGATATTCTAGCGTACTTTCAACGTACTTTCAACACAAAAAAATAAAATCGAAAATCTTGGTGTGCATGCTATACGTCGGATATAAAAAAGATCGCTATATAAATAAAGAAAAGACGATCATATATAAAAAAAATTAGATTTCTACATATATCTAAATACTGTTAATTTACAAGAAATGACACACCAAAAAAACTTTCAACAAGGTAATACCTTATAAATTTGGTCTCCCCCTCTCTTTTTTCTAGGTTTAGAAATATGCCATTGTTTAAAAGCTCCAAATAATATTTCGAACAAATGACTTCAAAAGATGAGAACATTACACAAGCACATTTAAAGTTTCTTTGTGAAAAAAAGGTGCGCGTTATACGGCGAATATACCTTAAAAAAATGAATGCAGTTTGAAAGTACCGTAAAATCCGGTGTATAACGCGCACATGTAGTTTCAAGCCGCATCTTTTAATTTTTTTGTATATTCGCTGTATAACTCGCACCCCCTTTTTACGAAGAAACCTCCTATGTATAGGTGCAATGCTTTTATGTTTTGAAGTCATTTATTCGAAATACTTACTATCCCAAGCTTTTGAAAAAGTAGAATACTTCTAGAACTACAACCCTCTAAGTTCACAAGGATTATCAGTTCTTTTAAATAAGCAGCACTTCGATGCATGTAGAAATCTAATTTTTGTATGTGGTCATTTCTTTCTTTTATTTTCAAAGCTATCAATTTTATTCTCGGCGTATAACGCGTACCTGTAAACTTCCGTCTTATTTTTTGTGTTAAAAATGCGCGTTATACGCCGGAATTTACGTTATATAAATTATATGACGGTGCGCATAATATGCCGGAATAAATACAGTATTTTAATCTTAATATCATTCATTGATTTTTGTTTGATATACATTTTCAGCTTAAAAAGAATTTGTTTTTATTCGCACGATAATAAATTTATGGAAAATCATTGCACATTTTGTTTTATAGATCTCTCACTAAACACATTTTATGTTAAAATCATCACGGTCTGAAATGAAAATAAGTTTTATTTATGATGAAGTCATAAACTATTTCACCATTGGTTTTCATCGTCCTAAACGCTTAAGCGAACTTTTTTTGAAAACCTCACGTAATCTCTCAAAGAATTAAAATTAATGTTATTGCAATTTCGAATGACACATTTTAAAATGGTTAGAAAACATTTACACAAAGTTAAAAGGTCTGAAAAGTACAAATACTTCAATATTAATTATTTTTTTCTTTTCTGTTTTCAATTATTATTGTTCCATTACTTAATCAATACAACTCCATACTTATTTCTGATTGTTCACTGAATGGAGCTGAGTGAAAATTTTGCAACTTTTAAAATGTAGTGTTAATTCCGAGCGCATTTCTTTGGAAATAATTAAAATGGGTGGGGGAAAACCCATAGGAAAAAAAAAAATCAATGAGCGGCCTTTTTTAGAACGATATTGCTCAAGATAGACTGTTTTCATGCTTCGCAAAATTCATCAAGACTTCCTGAGTATTTTTTTTATTTTCTTTTTCTTCACGCACGAGCTAACTCAGTTATCTCTCTTTCTCTGTGCTGGAGTTGATGTCTTGTCTCAAACAATTACGTCTGAAGAGTTCCGATTTCGAGATTTTAATGAGTTTCGGACGCCACTAGAAGTGTTTCCTTTGGTCTCTTTGTGTTCTTCTGTCCCTTTTTGAAATTGAAGTGGGTGTGGAGTTTATACAAATAAAAGAAATGTTTTTTAAAAAATTTAAATGCGGATTTGTGTATAAGAACTTGAATACCTGTTTTGCATTCAAACCAAGAATAATTTAAGTCCGATAAGTATAATATTATGCTATTATATGTGTCGAAAGAAAGGGCATTGAGTAGACTTAATCATACAAACAAAAAAGAAAATATCACAACATTTATATTCATGAGAATTATTTAATCCAGATGTGTGTCTAAATTACATATTTGTTTTCTATATTAATTTTTAACGCTATTTTTTAGAAAGTCGCTGGTAATTTTAAGGGGACACAGTACGATTCAATTGACAAAAATCGGTCAAAAATCAAATCTAATTTTTTTTATCCTAAATTATTCTATATATTCTTTTGTATAACCTCACAAAATATGAAAGCTCTAAACTTAAAAAGCAGAGAATTATAATAGATTTTACATTCGTTTTTATTCACATCACTATTGCAAATCAAAACTTTAAACTGACTTATCTCAGAAAGATAAAATAACTAGTTTGTCTTCATTTAAAATGCCAAGGCTTTTTTTTCTATTGCGTCTAATGCTTTGAATTTTTTTTATCAATTGCTAATAGTACATGTAACAGAAGTTGGTATGCATTTTTGAATCAAAGCAATATTTATTTTTTAAAAGTAATTGAACTCAGAATTTATACAAATTTAAGGAACTTTCAGGAAGCATTCATAAAAAGTAGTATTGTATAAATACCAATCATGTTATCGCAAAACCCATACCAACTTTTGTTATACATTGGTAGACGTACTTGTTAATCAAATTTCATGCATGTATGTCAGTTTTTGTAGGAGAAGTAGCATTTTAAAATCCCTTCACAAATTTTAAGTTTTTTTAAAAAATTAAATGGCTAGCTTTTTATGAAATTTTGAGCACAAAATCTGTTTAACATAGTATACACATAGGAGGCAACTAAAAAATTTTGAAAATCCTTAAATTAAAAATTTTTGCGTAAAATTGTATCATGTCACCTTAAGAATAAATTGATACTTAATAATTAGAATATTTTTTATTCATATAGCATTGCAATCACATTACGTAGATCAGATGGACATATAATGAGCTCCTCTCATACGTTTAATTAAGATAATATTTTTTAACACGGATGCTTTATATTTATAATATTATAACATAATATATCATTAAGCTTGCCTTTCACCCCTTCAGTGGGTCGATAAATGAGTACCAAGCTTGCTGAGAACTTAACACTGGAGATTTCTCGTCAGACTGACCACTTGACAAGAACATCTGCTCTTACACCTCAGAACCCAAGATCACGTATACTGCGTGAACACAGTAGGCCTTGGCCCTCATGGGCTGTCGCGCTACTGAGTTAAGTTTATAACATTATGTTTATAATATCCAAGTTAGAACTTTTGATACCGATTTAATGCTGGCGTGGTATTTGTATTTTACGGAAGAGCGGATGAGACATCTCTCTCTCTCTCTCTCTCATCTCTCTCTCTCTTCTCTCTCTCTCATTTCTTATTATTATTTCATCATAGTCGTTATGAATTTTGAGATTTTTGAAGCTCATATTTCTTATAAACCATAGTTAAACATTCAACATATAAAAATTTACAACGATTTATTAACACTTTTTTATCTTACGCCAGCCTTAGGCATACTTCATAGCAGTCATGCCTAAGTTTGGAGTAGGGCAGCCCAACACACTTTTCATAGATACAATAAAACTATAGTGATTTTGGACAGTAATAGCAGCTGCTGCGTCACCAAGTCCGGAATAAGAGACCAAATGGTCTCGGCACATGTTTGTAGCATGTACCTTTATATAAATAAAGGGTAAGTTGAAGAATCTATTTAGTCAAATTTGTACAGGTGTTTCATGAGGTATATATGTCTAGTATAATTTAAATGTTAGCGACATCGAAACGTACTGGTAGACTTCAAGAAATAGGACTTTCCATTCAGGAGTTTTAATTCTTTTCCTTCACATAGTCCCGAATCTACTTTCGAAGATGAGCTTTTAACATAGCATTGATGATTCTTTTGACACTTTGATAATAAACAGGAGGATCAGGTAGAGGAAGGTCAGAGCCAACCTTGGCCAACGTGTCAGCAAATTCATCACCCATGATTTCCAATGACTTGGAATCCATTTCAAGGTGACATTGCGACCAATATCTACCATAGCTTTACTAATATAATAAGTTTATTTTAATGCTTTGCTATTATATATTTAGTACTATATGAGATCTTAGGAATTTTTTTTATTTCCTTATGCTGAGGATGGTAAAATTATAATAAAAAAGAACTACACATCACATCGAATCTTTTCTAAAGCAGTTATACCCCATGTCATATCCTACATCTAATAAGATTTTTCCATGTAGTGAAATCCATCTCTAAATCTGTGACAAATTTTAAAAGCTCTCTATTCTGAAAACATTTTTTAATAGATTGGATACTCTTGGGTATTGATGAATACTCTTGGTATTGGGTACTCTTTGGTATTAGGTATTCATACGAAATGATAAACATTTTGCATATACTCTAGCAACGTATTTTTGTTTTCTAAACTATATAAAATAATAAAATTATTTCAATATGTTAGAAAGTTTTCAGTGATTAAAACCCATATAGATATATAAAGAGCATAAAAATGCGAGGAATGTGCTATAAAAACAATTATTTTATTATAGAAATATATTCATTTCTAAAAGTTTAACATTCCAGCATTTTTCGTTATTTTTTGTTCAACCTCATGATAAACTTCCCAAGCTACTGATTTCGAAATTCATTTTGAATGATTGACTATATGGACAAAGTAAAAAAAAATTCCAGACAATCCCTTCTTAGTTATTAAGAAATAGTTTGACCTCATCTGTATGAATGTAGCAGAAACCTATCCTATGTTGTGAAATGTATTGTTGAATTGTTTGTAAATAGTGAACGTGACATTGAATACAACAAATCTCGTGGTAGTAGTCAAAAAAATAGTTTCCTGATTGAAACAGAATTTGTCTCTAGTTTCTTTTCCTTTTCCTGCCTCGGTGACATGATTATTCTCTTCTAACGCATGCACGTCTTCAAAATGATTATGATAATTAAGCCTACAGATTTTGAAATAACATTCTGTGGTTTTTGTGGTGATTGTTAATGACATTTGAAGTTTCTTAAAATTATGTCTTGGAATAGAAATTGAGTGGAAGATATAAAAATGGCAATTATAGCAAGCATTTGGAATGTATAATTATGCTCTAGTTCGTGTGTTCAAGCATTTAAAGTATACTTAAAAAAGGTATTAGAAAAATTCTAAAAAAGGCCATTAGTAATCAAACAGTGTGAATATCAAACACTCTGACCTCGTTTCTTCCTACGAAACTCTGTAAGTTTTTTACTTTATATATGTTTTTGTCGCTTCAAACTCTATTTAGGCACTATTTTGAAAAGGAACATTAGCTATGCTCGTGATAATTAATTAAAAAAAATGTGATGATATTTAGCAATCTTCTCTTTTCCTGCTACTATTTATCACTAAGAGTTGGAGAGTATAATTTAGTTCTAAAAAATACTTGAAACATTTTTTACAAGAATCAGCCTTAATAATAAACTGTTTAAAAGAGGTTTTGTTCGGTATAAGACCTCGAACATATTTCAGATTGTAACTACTTAAAGTAATTTTACAGTTTATTAAAAAAAAGCACTATCCTGTTTGAGAAGCTTTCATAAAAACGAAAAATATTTAGTTAAATGATATTTTAAAAAGGTTTCTGAATAATATATGTGTTTAGAAAAACATTCTTGTGTTTGTGTGTCAAATGTAAATGCAAGAAATAGACATGAACTCGTAATCAATAAAGAAAAAAATGCTTAAAGTATGTCATGTTAACTAGATTTTTTTTTAAAAAATCGATTGCATCCGAGATAGTGAATCTTAAAACAAATTTTGTCCATCTAAGAATTGATAGCTAAATTGTTATTCTCAAACTCAAAATCTATAATAAACAATCAATTTTTGTCTGATTTAACTACCTATTAATCCCATTAGGCAGCTGTCAACGGATACAACGACCATCTTTTTAATTACGCATGTGCCAATCATTCTTCAGAATGAGAGGAGGTTAAAGAAATAATTTCAAATCTAAGTCTTATGACAGAATCATAGCTGTGACGTAAGAATTTTCGAAAGTCATTAAAAACATTATATGCATAATAAATATGCATGTTTAAATTATATCGCTTTAAACTTTATTATAGATGAGTAAATTATCGATATATTAAACAAATAAATCCATAACAAACAATGTCAAAATATGCATGCATAAGCAAAAATGTAATACATAACATCAGCTTAATTATTATTTTTTTACTAATCATAACTTTAATTAGTTTAAAATATTACTTATTTTTAATTATAATTTATAGCCAATATCTTTTTTATTATAAATATCAATAATAATATTGTTACGTAGATCCAGGTTCGTGGATTTTATGCAAAACAATCACAAAGAAAATAAACAGCTCTTTAAAAGCGATGCGAATTTATTAACAAAAATTCAATCCTTTAAATACAGGATTCAGCGGCAATATTCACAGGGTAAATATCCGAAGGTCTTCACACCTTCAACAGCAATCAAACACAATAATCAGTATCTAAAAATATACGTAAGTAAAGATTATTCACAAGCACAACCGAGCTAATCGCTAGTCAAAACAATTCTCACTACTCGCTGGTTTAATCAAGACTGATCGCCGTACCGGTGAGCATCTTTATTTATAGGCGCGACAGAAACTTCCAGAAATATAACCGCTTGTGTCATTGAGTCGTGACATAAGTGGAGAGATCGACTACTTTCTAGATTCCAGAGGGTTCCGAACTCACCAACCTGGTCACCAATGACGCCAAAACGGTCGCCAAATTGGCGGCCAACTTGGTCTCCAAAAATGATGCCAACTTGACTCTACCGCCAAGATTTTGCCAAGTTCTCATTGAATCGCCATTATAACGTAAGGGGCGGCATTGCTTGTGAAAAGTACAATTTTAACATGAAATAAATATAACATAGAGTAATATAAATGCATTAAACACTCAAATACAAATTATTTACACTAATTACACAAAATTCGTAACAATATTTTTGTTAGTAAGTAAATTCCATAAGTGCTCGCTTTTTTATCTTCTTTATCGTTATTATTTAAGTGTAGGGTGGCAGTTTTAACTGTACTTTCGAGTTTGCAATGACCTAAAAAAATAATGAGGTAAAAACTGAGACAGAGGTCAAGACAGTGAAACTTACAGGATATACTTGTATTTATTAATTTCATAATTTTTTTAAAAAGTCACAATTACATTGAGGTAGCCTTAACAAGAAGTTGATAATCTAAGTCTTAATATTTTTTTTCGCTCAAGGAAGTCCGATCTCACTCAATCAGAAATATATATACCGTTCCTCGGCGTTTCTCTTTAATATTTTAAAAACGTAATTAAGAAATTGAATCTCCATTCTATTTTCTTATTTCATTGTTTTCTTAGTTTCCCTTTTCATGTTTGGACAAGTCCACTGAAGTTAAACGTAGCTAATACCATTGAATAATACAGTGTAACTCTTAGAAATATACTACAACGAATGAGATGGACTGAATTTGTTTCTTAGGCGTGAATGCACTTGTAAATTGTGTTTATTTCAACCTACTGTTGTTATCGAATTTGGCCTACAAATTCAGAGGGGTGATAGTAGGCCGCATGGGGACGACAAATGAAGATAGAACGTAGGGTCACAAACTACGTTTAGTAAGAGTAATTCGCAAAAACAGTTATGAAGTGTGTGATATAAAACGGAAAGAAAAGGGGCAATAAGAGGTAAAAAATACATTTATTAGACGTGAAGCATGTTTACAACACCAACGATGTAACATAGCTTGACGTCAGAAATGTAACTATAAATCAGTGTCACAGGAATTTTTCGAAGTTGCGGCCGCGTAGGTCATAGCACAGCCGACACCGATGAACGAAATATCGGATGCGTTCCAAAAAATCTGGTTGCATATCCGAGATCAAGCTGTGATGCACTGCTCGTATTGTAAATATGCTTTACGTATAATAAATGTATTTCTTACTTCTTATTGGCCCTTTTTATTTCACTATACACCTCGTGGCGTAACAGAGAATATAAAGCCCCCTGCAAAGTCAGGTTTTGTCTTTTATGTTTTGTAAATTAGTTAAATACGTACTTGGTGACAGTCAGGCTTTGAGACCCCTAGAATCCTGCTCCCTCCCCGGATAGGGAGGGGGGTTGCGGGGGTGTACGTTACGCCATTGTATACATCACACTCTTCATAACTGTTTATACAAATTATTTCATCTAAACGTGGTATGCGCCCCCATGTTCTATGTTGATTTGTCGTCCCCATGCTGCCTACTGTCACACCTCTGAAGTTGTCGGTCGAATTCGTTCCCCCTCCCCCACCTGTATATATGTGTATTGACTACCAAGCTCTGGAAGAGGAACAATGTCAAATGGAACAGAAATAAACTTAAATTAACTATAATATATATATATATATATATATATATATATATATATATATATATATATATATATATATATATATATATATATATTGAAATGCTAGTTAGAATCCTTCTAGAGTATCGGGCATCAGACGTATCTGCTGTCCCGTTTTCGGTAAGTATAAAATAACTTTAATAAGTTGTCGTATGGAACTAACTATTAAGTGCGTTTTTATTCCTTATTAGATCCTCAAAAATAAAAATGAATTTTCATATCTCAGAAAAGCAGAAAAATTTCTATAATTATTTACATTGTTTTGATAGCTTTTTTACTTATTTAATTATTTTTGCCGATATGGAATACACCTGTTTAAGGAAGAAACAGAGTTACGGGTTTGTCGTGAACCGTCGATACACTTGTTGTGAGATCCTTAAGAAGCATCGCGGTTAAAGTTATTTATATATTCGCGCTATTTCTAAGAATAATTATACTATTTCATGTTTTTAAATTTTAATTCTTTGAATAACAAAATAACCTTTAAAGCATTTACTTCCAATGGATATTTACTAAATAAGCGATAGCTCCGTTAGAAGCCTGTTGAATGTTTCGCAGTTGAATTAAATACCTTCAAGAAATACGTGTGTAATTCAATGAGAAAAATTTAACAAATTATTTCAAATTAAGACATTTAAATTTAGTTCCTATAATAGTAGTAATATTTAACACAAAATATGCTGATAGAAAATTAAGAGCAGATCTAATTTAACTTTCTCGTTCTGTTAAGTTGTTAGCACCTCTTAACTTTATATTAAAAATTTAGCCCCTTCGTTTTACAAGAAGATGCTTTTTCTGTGATCTGTAACATAGGGGGAGAGAGGGAGTTACACCTACACACTAAAATCCATATGAATGTGAAATGTCACATCTTAAGGTTGAATTACTTTTAGAAAGAAAACAGAAGCAAAACGCCTTGTTAAACTAATGACTAGGGTAGAACGTGTGAAAAGAGATTGCATAGATATAAGTCTTCAACAACTCGATGAAGCGTGGTAGACGATGATATCAGCTATAAGAATTATGTTTACATCATAACTCGAGTTAGTCAGCGAAGACGATAAAGAAAGGATTGAAACAAAGCATAAAGCATTGTTTAGAGTGTGGGATAAAATATTGTGATATGATATTCAAGTATTTCTAAGTAATATCTAGGAACACTTAAAAATAGAATGCTTAATATTTTCGAATATCTAACATTTATCTAATCAATAATCGTCTAGCTGAGAAATGTGCATAGCAGATGGAAAACATGTATGTAAGTGCATAGATTATTTGCAAAACAAGGGCATTTATAACACATAACATTTGTGACAAACAAACATATTTCAGTCTATTCAATTGAAAATAAAATTGGTGTAACTCAATTATATAAAGAGTGTTTTTTTTCAGGTATAGAAGTTTAAGTTGGCATTACTTTCCAAGATGGCGACCGATTTAACAGCTGTCAAGTGATTTATTCTCAGTTTGGTTTGGCAATTCATCATGAATAGACTCACGCCTGAACAACGTTTTTAGATACGTCGAATGGGCCCAAAACGAGATTGCCGTTGTTCCCGATTTTCATAAGCGAATTTTGGTTAGCGATGAAGCGCACTTCTGGTTGAATGGCTACGTCAACAAACAAAACTGCCGCATTTGGAGTGAAGCTAATCCACAAGTGTATGTCGAAACACCGTTACATCCAGAAAGACTGACTGTTTGGTGCGCTTTACGGGCTGGTGGAATCCTTCTTCAAAAACGATGAAGGCCACAACGTTACAGTCAATGGTGATCGGTTTAGAGCCATGATTACTAACTTTTCATTCCTGAATTGAACAATCATGATGTCCGGGAGCTGTGGTTCCAACAAGACGGCGCAACGTGTCACACAGCTCGTGCCACAATCGATTTATTGAAAGACACGTTTGGTGACCGCCTAATTTCACGTTTTGGACCTGTGAATTGACCTCCAAGATCTTGTGATTTAACACCGCTAGACTAAAAGACCGCTAGACTAGTAAAGTCATTGGTCTATGCGGATAAGCCGCAAACGCTTGGCAATTTGGAAGACAACATTCGCCGTGTTATTGCCGATATACGGCCACAAATGTTGGAAAAAGTCATCGAAAATTGGACGTCTAGATTGGACTACATCCGAGCCAGCCGTGGCAGTCCTATGCCAAAAATCATATTTAAAATGTAATGCCACAAGATTATCTTTCGAATAAAAAAAACTTCATGTCAATCGAATAATACATCGTTGTTTTATTGCAATTTAAAGTTCTATACCTCTAAAAAAACACCCTTTAGAAGAATTTGCAAGAAAATATTGCCTTAAGGATTAATTAGTTTTTATACATATACATAATATTGAGCTATGTTTTACACAACTTGATTCAAATCGGACGTTTGTTAAATTTATGACGATTTTTAGCAGATAAAGTATGCTGAGAGAGAGTGAGAGGAAGAAAAATAAAAGCAAAACTCTTGCATCCGTTTTTTTCTATCACCCGTGAAGATTCATCAAAATTGTCCCTAAATATACTTATTTTATTAAATAATTCCGAAATGTGACAAAATTCAGCTAATAATTATAATTATTTAATATTAATTGTGGAATTCAAAGGCGCGTTGAATGAATAATTAAACATTCTTGATTTAATATGGCAAAATTAATCAATTTGTAGAATGGTTTTGCCATTACTTTAAAACCAGAATTAAGCAAAACTTGGGGAAAATGTCACATTATGCTAAGCATTTTCTAAGTATAGAACCTAAATTTGTCCTGCCTACTTAAACAAATTTTGTATTTTTTTCTGTAATTGATGTAATTTTATCAATGTATTTTTTAACCAAAAGTATGAACATTATACATGGAAAAGAATTATTATGTACATCTTCAAAAAATGTTTTTGAAATCCTAAAGTATATTTTCGTGTTAGATAAAAATGAATATTTTAATTTGAAATTGGAATTATAGTTTTTATTTGAACTGCATAAATTTATGCATGCCTCAAACAGAAAAGTAAATTTTGAAGGGTTGAATAATGCAAATTTTGATTAATTTAGGGATGATATACTGATCACACAGAATGGAAAATAAGACTTGAAAACAGGGCCTATATTAACAAGATTTAGATAAAACATTTTCTTTGAATACTTATTGTACTATAATGCAGTTCAACATTTATGATATTTTACTTTGAATTACAGTTACTGATAATGATTTTGACATTGTAAAAGGCATATAAAATTTCTAAACTTGCAAAGCAATTCATTTGCAATTCATCAAGCGAAATATTTATTTTTAATTATTTATAAAGAAGGAAGTATAATCTGGATTATTTTTTTATAATTAGGGTTATGGTATAACCATATTAAACATTTTTTAAAAAGAAAAATTAAAATTTCAGTAAAATAACTTAGTAATAAATTACGCAGGAATAAATTATTTTGCTGTATCTTAACTGGGTTAAGCTGACAAGATTTTACCCAGGTTTATTTATATATTTGAAGTTCAAATTGCAGAAAAAATACATTTAGAATTTTTGTAAAAAAAGCACACAAGAAGTTTGTAAGAAGCAAAATGAATGCTGAGTTTTTCATGCTTAAGACTGTCTTAATACTACAAAAGTGGTAACATTTTCAAACGAAGAAATAAAATTGTGTTCTACTGCAAAACAACCCAAAATTAGATTGATTGTTTTTCAGTTCCAATCAGCTTTGAAAAAAAGATATTTCTCTGAACTAAAATTAAACTTAAAATTTAACCCTTTATCTATCTATCGCATTATAATTTACTGCAGTTTTTTTCATGCAATATTTTTTTTGAATCACTACATAGAAAATTAAGGGATATGCAGGAACAAAATAATCAACTTTGGGAAAACTAATCAGTTAGAGCTAATTAATTAATTAAAGATATTCAACTACAAAATTAATTACACACTCTGTTCACTTAAAATAAATAGTCAAATCGTTTTCTAAGGTCTTCATTAACCTACAAAAAAAATAAGGCACTTAAATTTTGACATTAACTATTTTTTTGGAACAAAAATGACAATTTTCGCAATCCACTGAAACCGCCGTCAACAGAAAACGCAATTTCTGCTATAAAACTATTTGCTTTCCGCGTTAAAAAGCTCATCATAGAACCCTTGATGCCATATATCTCGAAAGAGTGGATTTCAAAGAATATTCCTGCTAAGTATCGTCAGAGTATTCATAAAAAGGGTTTTTCTATGTAATTGTAAAGTGAGTGGTACTTATAAGTACCGTCGGTAGATAAAGGGTTAATAATAAAATGGCGAAACCAAACAATAGATGAATATGCATCTACACTAAACACATCAATTTATTTTAGATACAGATAGGTGACTGATTAAATGAGTTTTGAAATGGGGTAGTATTTTCAATCTCTAACCCTAATCTTCACTACTTCAACAGAGGTTATAGTTTTCTCTCTATTTATACGAACCTAACTATTGTTTTTTATCAGACGATTTTGTGCGTGATGTACAACGTAATGAATAAATGTAACATAGTAAAATAGAGAGAAATAATTCAATTTTATATAGCTTACACAAAAACTTAACACAATTGTAACTTGTTGTAAAACACATTTGTACGAGCCCCAGCTATAATCCTTAATCTAACAATCTGCAAAATTCTCTGGTCATTGATATCTAACATGCCAGAAATTAGAAGCATAGCCTATGATATTATTTTTAGGGGGAAGAGCAGAAAAGTAAACATAAAAAGTTTAATTCAGTGATTCTCAACCTTTTTTTCGTCACGGTACACTTTTAAGGATTTCAAAAATTGGTGGCACACTAACAAGAAATTAAGTTTAAAAGAATTTTACTTATCTATAACACACTTCCATCTATCCACGAAAATGAATATGTTAAACATACCACGAATACCCTTTTTTATTCGTATAAAACGGCCGAATTATTCGGTTCCGGATTTTATTTTTTCCCCTCGGAGTATAATTAATAACTTAAAAAAATTGGCGGCACAGTGACTGAGAATCACTGGTTTAATCCATTACACTGAATGGGAAATCTAGCAAGTTGTGGAGAAATATCCAACTTTTTACACACCACCCTTTCCCTCCAATTACAATTGTTATTATTACTGTTTTGTTGGGTAACATATTTTCTCTTTTTGAGTGTGCTTACATAAGGAGTTTAATATCAATAAGTTGCATTAATAGTAGGAACTCTATAAGATGATGTACAAGGTGATTTATAAAGAAGTATATAGTTTCGATGCACTAGAAATAAAGAACAATGCACACAAGATATTATATATCACCTGTAACAGAATTGTAAGGGACAATCTTAATTTTTGTAAGACTCTCACAGATGTTCTGTGTAAGAACCTTTAGCCACACGGCATACATCCAGCCGTTACTCCATTTCCACCCAAACGCGTGTTAAAGTATCAAGTACAATGATAACGGCTGTGATATGCTGTTTCAGCTTCATTTTGGACTTTTAATTTTGCCCAAACAGCCCGTAGTTTTAAATTTTTCATACCATTGTGAGATAGATTTTCTAGTTGGAGGCTCTTCTCCGAATCATGCCGTTGCACAGCAATTGCGGATTCCATTCAATAACACGAAAAGCCTTCTGTTTCTTACATCATTTCCATCAGGGACTTCAAGAAAACATCTACTTTGCGGTTCTCTATCGTGGTGGATGTCCTTAACAGTTATTGTTTTACAGCATCTGGAAAGTGTATACTTTTTTATGAATCACCTTGTATTCGCTACTTGTTTGTAATTCCTTTCTTTTTAATCAGTTTTAAACTAATTTTGAGAAAGTAAAAATCATCTAAAATCAGGGATTCTGACCTTGACTGTTCCGTGCAATTACAGACTGAATAAAGATGAGATTAATTGGGTTGATACCTCGTTTTTCTTTTTCATAATTCTGTTTTCTCTCTCTTCGCTCTTTAAAAATATTTAATATTATTCTTGTACAATGGAGTACGACTTATTTTAATTGCATATAAATGTACAATTTATTGTAAATTTTATGTGAATAAATGTTAATTATTGAGCAAAATATGCAATCCACTCCAGGGGCGTACACAGATGATTGTTATTGAGAGGGTTATATTTAAACAGTGGCGTAACGGAGAATAATAGCCCCCCTTGCAAGGTAAGGTTTTGCCTTTAATATCTTATTAACTGGTTACATACGTACTTGGCGTCAGTCAGGCTTTGGGCTCCTCCGCGGTGTGGGGGCTTACGTTACGCCACTGCATTTAAAGAAATGCATTGACAAAAGCGCCGGAGCGTAATCTTTATGCTAAATTTTATTTAGGAATGGGGGCTGAAACCCTAACCTCACCCTTGTGAGCTCCATTTGTCCACTCATTTCATCGCGTTGGAACTATTCACTGATATTGAGTATTAAAATGCTGAGTTTTTAAAATAAGTTTAGATTTTATTGAAGTTGCATCTCTTGAATTCCCCAATTTTATTTCATTAATCTCATTATTTAATTCATTTACAGAGTATGTTTGGTTCAACTTAAATTGAAGTTTACTCTTGAAGCTATTTTCTTAAAAACTAAGTGTATAAATGCATTGGGTGAAAAAGAACAATTAAGCTCTTAGTCTGATTTTGTGTGAATTTGTGGAATGTAATTCCTGGATACTTTAACAGAAATTAATGAAGATAAATTCACGGGAGCTATACAATATTATACAAATACATTTGTTAACTAAGAAATTTCAAGTAAAACTTTATTTATTAAAATATATATATAAAGCGTTTCTGAGCTTATCTTATATCGAAACTAGTATTCTATCTGATTCAATTACAAGGATAATTCATTAAAAGTGTATGAAACAGAGAATTTAAAATTCTAAGATTGAGGAAAAGATGCAACGTCATCTCTTGGCGACTTTTCTTATTTAGAGAGTAAAAAAAAATTCCAAAAGAGCTACTAGATACAAGAATTTACTAAGATAAATAATAAAGAATCAATATTGTACAAAAGTCCATGAAATAGTTTTTTGATTAGAATAAATACAAAAGTATATGTAGAAATTAATAGCTTTAGTTTCGTAATATGCTGAATAGTTTTCTTGTTTAAATACGAAACATAGGGGGAAAATAAGTACAACTCTTACTTATAAATCATTAAATTAAAAAATATATATATTGATATTTCTTTTTTAGTTTACTTTAATTTTCTTTTGTTCCAAAGAAATTTCACAGGTTTTAAATATTTGTATCATTTGCGAAAATATATGAATGAGCATTGAGTTTAATTAATTAGATTTTCTATTTAACTTCACATTAATTTCAAATGAAAATACGCGTCTTCCGTTTTAATAGATTTAACATTTTCTAACAGTATTTCTAGTACTTTAATAGCAATATGACTTAGATCTTCAGGATCTTTTCATTCGCCAAGTCAAGAGTCGCCAAAGTGACTACTGAGCAGAATCTGCACCACGAACAGTGGCACACACAAGGGTGTCTTGAGGGTCCGGAATCCTCCCCAAATACCTTCATTTTTTTCCGATTGATTATAATTCTATGTATATAATACGTAAAATTTAATTAATTACTTGTTATTAATGATTAATTTTATTAATTAATGCTAATTATTTATTCAATAATTAGTTTTTTACTCTTTTTTGTTCCCGAAAATTGACAAAATCAAAAGGAATATGATACAAGAATGGTGGACTTTCGAGAGATCCTGGACCCCCCTTCCCTTGAAAAATTTCTGTGTGTGTTAATGACCACGAATAATTAAGAAAATAAAAATGGTAGAGTAATTTTTTTCCCCCACAGAATCCATGGAAGGCATTCAAGGGCCCCTAGTTAAGCACCCTTGCAATTATAATACCGTAAAATCCGGCGTATAACGCGCACCTTTAACCCAAAAAATAAGATCGAAATTTACGGTTGCGCGTTATACGCCGGGTATAAAAATGAGAACTTTAAAAATAAAATAGAGATGAGCATAAAAAAATTTAGACTTCTACACGGATCAAAATACATGTATATTTAAAAGAAATGATATTCTTAATGAACTTAAAAGGTTGTAGTTCTAAAAGTATACTATTTTTGCAAAAGCTTAAGAAAATAACTCGAATAAATCGTTTCAAAACATAATAGCATTGTATACGCACATTTCAGTTTTCTTCGTAAAAAAGGGGGTGCGCGTTATACGGCGAATGCACCTAAAAATAAAAAATTGCAGCTTGAAAATATGGGCGCGCGTTATACGCCGGATTTTACGGTAGTTTATATTTCTACGAACAATTTTATCTTGCCAAACGGTAAACAATAACTATTAGCGATCTATTTTAAAAAGCAAGTCCTTTGGCGAATCCTAAAAGCGTTCGTGAACTCAGAACACATATGTTCGAATTCTATAGAATAATAAAAATTCGCTTGCTTTAAATATCGCAGATCTTTATCGCTATTTCTCTTCGTCACGTAGACTCTTATTAAAGGAAAGAAAGTTACTTTCTTTGGCTCTTGGATTATGAATCAGAAGAAAAGGCTTAACAGGTATATATAGCTACCATACAACACACGATACCGTTTGCGTCACACGCGACCAACAAAAACTTAGTCCTTTGAACCAAACAGCTTTTGTGCTGTTGCGACAATCTACTTATAGAGGTAATCTGTTTACTCTTTGTTCTATTAAGTAATCTGAGTCTGTTCCCTTACTCAAACTGGAGAGATGAACTTTTAAATTTATTTGAAAAAGTGAGTCGTAATAGATACTGACTGACCTCTGAATGGCAAAGATGATTTGTTTTTCATTCGCTATTTATAGATGACCGACTAATCTACCGACATTGTTGTAGTTTTCGTTTAATACCGAATGTGAAATGCAAAGTGGTTGCGTAATTATGAGAATTGCCTTCTATGGTTGGAATTTGTTTCGTAAATGATTGTATTTTGGATCGTACTCCATGCTTGAATTATTAGTTTCTGCCACATGTATTGTGAACAGTCATGATAAATTTTGCATAATCTGGGTTTATATTTACTACATGCAAATTATTTTATAAGCATAGAGACTAATTAGAAATAAGCCTTTGCTATTAATGGCATAGATAAGATTTTGACAATTATATATTCTACATAATGTTCAATTATATATGTCATAGAAATTTTTTCCCTGTAAACAGTTGTTCTTTAACTTCTTTTCTTTGGTACACTCTTCGATTGTAACTGAAAATTTAGTACATTAATAACATAAGAATTATTTTAAGTGGATAATAATCAACTTTAATTATATAAACATTAATATAGACAATGAAATATATCTTCTGCATATAGTTATAATAATAATATATTTTAAACAAAATGTATAATTGTAGAGTCTCTCTTTCACTTCAAAATACATAATTAGAAACGAGAAGTGTATAATTAGATAAGAGAAGTGTATTCTATAAGAAATCAGTTGTTGGACCAAATCATCTCCTCATCTTAATGATTGGTAAACAAAAGAAGGGCAAGAAAGGTGAATTGTGTGGTAAAGGTAACCGCAGTTTAGTGGCTCTCAAACTGCAGAACGCTTACACCTGGACCTGGAGTACATAAAGGACTCGTTAAGAATACTCTAACAATTGTGCGGTTATATTGTAAGAGTATATTTATCATCTGTTGCGTGATTGTAATATTATAGATAATAGTCAGATACTATATAATAGGTATTGTAATTAAGGTACATATATATAAAATGCAGTAGGAACGGAATAGTAGACTAAATAAAATGGAAAAAAAATGATTAATTAAAGGCATACGGTGTCGTCATAAAATAGTATAATTTTAATAACTTTCGCAATTTTCACTGTAGCAGGATATAATTGATATCAATGTTAATGGCCGAAAGGAAACTAATTTATAATGTTATTGGATACGTTAATCAACTCATTTAATGAAGTTAACTTCTTAAACATATTTTTTTCTCAATACGAAGTACAACTCTTTACAGAAATACGAAGAGAATGGTTTTAATTGTCAGTATCTCACATTTAATTCTAGTCTGATGATTAATTCCAGATATTAACAAAATTCTCTTTAGTATATATAGTAGCTAAAAAAATTGCAAATAAAAGAGTTTTATCTTCCAGGGTTGTTCAGAATTGCCCCTCAGGAGTGCAGATCTAGAGTCTGAGAACGGTAACTTATGTTTATTAATGTACCCATTACAAGTATAAATTAGTTCACTTGAAGCCTTTAGCATCAATATTACTTTTGTCCATTTGCAATAAGAAAATTACAAAACATACATAATTATAGAGTTGAGTATTTAAGAGACACTTTATTTTTATACCATAATTAAACTTGAGAATCTTAATGTTGGTGAATATGTGACGTAAAAAAATCATTGCCATTTTCTTGAATTATAATGAAATGTTATTACTGATACAGTCTTGAATGTTATTAAACAACATAATTTGATTACATATATATTGTGCAAATATTATTCAATATTGAGGGAAGGAAAGGAATCAGTTTTGATTTTTTGATTAGATTAATGATAAGTATCAATTAGCAAAGAATATAATGCATAAATTAAAAGCTTGATTCAAAGCTGAAACAAAATTTTCTGTAATTGAAGTTGTAGCTTTAAAAATCATCACTTAACCGATTTCGATAATATAATTTCTGTACACTTTCCCTGTTTTTATACTATCTATTAGAATGAATTTTTAATTTTATCTCTTTTACATTTCCTGTAAACATCTGTTAGCTTAGTATCGTGGTATAAATCAAATGGTGTTAACAATGCTGGGAGGTATGATGCACAGATTGCTTCATATGTGTACGGAGTTTGAATAAAAAATGTGTGTTGCAATTTTTATCAAGAAATGATCAATGATAACGAAATTAAGTTCTAAGGAAATAGTTATTTGTTTCTTAATCGAATAAAGATAAAATAGTACTGAAAAACATTCGCAAGGACAAAAATAAATTTTTCAATACTTTTTAGGAATTAGAATCGCAATGTTAGAATTGTCTTATACGTTCAATTTTTAACATACAAGCTCAGTTTTTGTGCTATTCTCCTTTAATTTCAACTATAGGACATTTTAGAAACACATATGTCAGGGATGGCGAACAAGTGGCACGCGTGCCATTGATGGCACACGACACAATATTTTTGGCCCGTCAGTGATCAAAATGGTTTGTATTTTATTTCAAAGTTCACTATGAAGTATTATGAACAAACGCGAGTGATCGTTTGCGGGGCTGCGGGGATCCCACTCATTTGTTATTGTCTTGCTTTAGTTACATCGTAGAACTACAATTGCTTATAATGTAAAGTTTGTCTACGCATAGCATAGTCAATTAAATTGACACAGCGGTATTTTAAGGTTTATCAGTGTAATATTTACGATTTTTAACGGTTATTTAACATGACTAGTTCAGCAAAAGAAAAAAAAGTGCAAGATAGTAAGTGTAACAGAGAATTCCAAATTTGGTGGACTAAGAAACATGGCATTATATTAATAAAAACGACAAAGCGGTGTGTGTTTTATGTTCTGGAACAGTGCTATGCAGAACATCGTCTGTAAAACGGTATTTTGAAACAAACCCTCTTGTTAAAAAAAGTGAACCACAGCACAAAAATAGTTATTTGCTTAGAAACCGTTTGGCAAATGACTCCAATTCAGCATGTATTCCGCAAAAAATAACATGTTACAATCCTAATATAAGTTATTTATCATCCACTCAATCTGCAACAACAGAAGTTACACTAATGTTACTTTAATTTGAATTAGATGTATAGCTATACATATAGCCCTTCAGCAACTTGCTGTTCGTCTTCCCCCCATTGAAAGAGCTGTAATTCTTTCAGATTCTACTTCTGCCCTTCAGGCTTTGTCCAACTATAATGAGAAAAATTGTATACGTGTGCAGAACTGTAGAGAACTCCTGGGAAAGATAAAAGGAAAGATCGTCTTTCAATGGGTACCATCCCACTGTGGTCTTTGGGGAAATGAGAGGGCAGACTTTTTGGCAAAAAAAGGGAACGGGTATCCTTCAGAACTTTCGCAGAGACCTGACACTTCATTCTGCCAAACTGGAAATTAAAAGGATTTTTAGGGAATCATTTCGCCTTACAGCTTCTCGTGTTGCTCGTGATAAGCCTTGGAGTACACTATGTAAGAAATCCCACGGTATTCCAAGTTCTCCTCGTGCTGCTGCTGTGGCTAAATTTAGACTTTTAACCGGACATGACTGCCTTTGTGCTCATCTGTTTCGTTTTAATTTAGTTGTGACAAATCTATACGGAACTTTATCACTAACCTTCTGAGTCGTCTTTTTTAGGGAAATTTAATTCCCTACCTATTTCCAATCAGCTCCAAAGAGAGGACTGGATTCCTTGTTATATGCAGATTAGATAAAGTATTTAAGTCAAACGGAATAGTAAAGTTATAGCAGTAGGAGAGAGAGATTAAAGCAGAAAGTGATAATAGTGAAGTTAGATTTATAATTGAAGATTTCTTGGTGGATAATTTAATCTCAGGAAGAGTTGAGAGATTCCGTGTGGTAAATATTGATTTATAATTAAAGTATCGTTAAAGCTTTATATTAGGAGTGAGATTAAAGTTAAATGTTCAATAGGAACATTATTGATTATAATTCTGGGATCTCTTATCGCGGTAATCTCTGCGTGATCGATATTCTAATTGTTAATTAATTAGATCATTAAATATTTAAGAGAAAATCTTTTAAACCTCATAAAGCTATTTAGATATATTTGTTAATAAGTCTTTGATACTATTTGGATAAGATAACCAAATAAAGAAAGTTATTTATAAAAATGGCTACTGGCTCTTATATGACTCCAACTTATTCTCGTTCTCAAAGTGAGGTCCAAGGGGACCTTCACATAGTGACTTCACCTATCTGCGTTTTGTGTGACACTGGACAAGACATGACTGCCGCTCATTTGGACGAGTGCTCTGCACTGAATGATCTTAACTGCATTGTAAAAAGGTATTGGAGAGCCCGTTGCCTAATGACCTGATGGTCAATGGCCTGGCATTTGTAAAATAAAATAAATTGAATTAGATGTATAACTAAAACGTTTATAACTATGCAGTGCAAAGGGTATTTTTTCGTAGTATTTTGTGTTGTTAGTACTTAGTTTTATTATTTTCCCAATAATTACAAGGTAAAACTATTTGACGGCACGTCTATTCCTCATTAAACATTTATTTAGAAAAAATGGCACGTTGATCCCTAAAGGTTCGCCACCCCTGTTTCTTATCCCACTTGATCGACAGAAACATCTAGATCCGTACGTTTTTAAACAATGAAGAACTGTAGCAGGACATGAGAGCAGCCGACTCTTATGGCAACCAATACAATCCATGGAGTAGACAGGAGCGGCTTGGGTCATATTGCAATTTGAACAAGTAGGGTAAGCTTTAACACTCATCACACGCCGTTGAGCTTGAGTATGTACACTGTGAAGCCTAGCAAGAGTAGTTTCGTCTCGTCTACTGCTTGTCCCAAAGAAAGCAGCACCAGAACGGTTTCCTTCATATCACTCATGAACGGGGGCCTGCCTCCAAGAGGAACTGATATCTTGTTTGACCCGCGAAGCAATTTCTGAAAAATTAAGTCACCCATCATGTGTAGAATATTTATAGCTGCCCTCACGGGCCAAACTATCCGCAATCTCATTCCCGCAGACATTCACGTGTGACGGTACCCACTGAAAAAAGATCTTAACATTGTGTGGAACTCAAGCTATTTAATAGCTGGACAATACTCGTTGTCGTCCTGTCACCATGCCTCCACCATTCAGATAGATGTTGAATAGAGCTTCGAATATCACTCAATATCCAAATATTTGTGTTGACACTCTCAGTAATGCAAAATTTCAAAGCTTCTTCCATATCTACGAGTTCTGCCAGGAACATATCTTAATGGCAGAAAAAAACGATTATGAAAACTTGCACAAGTATCATAACACTTGATATCTATCTTAGAAATTTACAACAAAAACAAAATCTACACGCAATTTTTATGCGGTTTTTTATAAACGGGATGGGTATTATAAAAATTCTGCTTCATGTAGTTGATTCTATAGTTAATTGCATATTGCTCTCTTGATTTATTTTGAAATGATCAATTTTCAAAAGTTGATACGTGGAATGGTGCACAGTTTTGCATATTTTGAGGTTAGTCCTTGTCGATAAAAATTAAACGCATGCCCCCAATTTAAATAATCACGCACTTAAGATAACTAGTACACTAACTAAACTCTAAGCTTCTAATGCTGTGAAAAAGTGTTCTTAATAGGTATCAAACTATATCAAGAAACCAATAACCTTTTTGATTTTTTTTAAATCAAGATAAAAATGATTTATCCTATGAAATTTTACATAAAACTAAATAATAGATGATGGCATTATTTATTTAAGAAAATGATTTAAACTAGCCTCAAAAGCTAAATAAAGGGTTTCGGTTAGAGAATCTGAGCTACCTTTGTTTATATACTCTTTCAATAAAAACAAAGAAACATTTACACAGGTAATGCATGAACAAAGTTTAACGAAAAACATTTTTCAAGATTTCTTCATGCGAAATAAAATACATTCATACAGGGAATAATCCTGATTCAGATATATTTTTGTTCATTTTTCACATTTTCCATAAAAACGAAAGGAAACGTTTTATACATTTAGAGAACATTATTTTTGATCTGATATGATAGCAATTAGTTTATCTTTCAGTTAAAAAGTCACATTTGTCTGCTTGTAATTGGAGTTTATTTAGAATTTAATAATACTGTTTAAAGCAAATAATTAATATACTTTGAACAGTGCCTTCTTTTGAAATTTTTTTATTTTTGCACACATACTACAGAGTTTTTAGGTGTTTTTAGTCCGATATTTATGGTAGATGTCACATTAGAGTACTATTATGTATTAGTACATCTAAATAAACTTTATTATAGAAACTAAACAAAATATTACAATAAACCTAAGTTTTTAAAAGTTGCTTCAATTATAAGTAATATCATTTTTTTTTATGTTGATGGAAACTTTCTTCTGCCCACACAATTTGGATTAATTGATAAGATTAAATTTGATGTAAAAATGTGAATATAAAATATACATTTGCATTTAATTCTTCAAACATTTGATAAAAAATTATGTCATTTTAGAAATTAATCAATATTCATGAATCTAACAGAAGAAAGTTGGAATAAACTTTGGCTACACTTTTTTGAACTAAAATTATTATTAAATCTACACATTGGTTTGTTTTATAGAACAAAAGGTGGTTTGTAGTATTTTCTACCTCAGTATATATAATTGCATAGTTTTAAAGAACTCTTTTGTTACATATTTGTAAATTGCTTTGTGCATTTCCTGTCTTTTATTATTTTTTAGCGATTTATTTAAACAGGATACCATTTTCAAAGAATTTTCTGAATTAGTTTTCAATCAAATAAAACGCTGAAAGTAAATTTTCTTGAACAATTGCGTTTATTACGGAAATAGATTTTACATTGCTCGTTTCCCTGTTTTCTTACACTCCCAACTTAATTGTTTCTCATATTTGAATACGACATAAAAAAAACAGATTTCTACACATAATTTTAAAGAAATATACCTCAATAATAGTAATTGTTAAATAAAATATTTCAGTTTATTGCGTGTTTTTAACACTGCAAATGAATCGTTTGATCTTTTATTTCCTTTTCCAATTATTCAGCATCGAATTATAAATATTTTTATGCAAATAGATTTTTCTATTGAAATACATTTCTAAATGGTTAATATTCAATTTCGGTTTATTATTTTCAAAAAATGAGTTTGATATAGCTTAGACTAAAATATAAAAAAGGCAAATAAATATGAAACCAAAAACCCAGGTTTTTATGAAATTCTGCATTAAGGTGTGGCTTTACTTCGCGTAATTATAGTACTTTCAGAATCATTAAAGAAGCACCAAGTAAGTGGTGTATTCAAGAGTAACGCCAAGTAAGAACAGAAAAAAAAAGAAAAAACTTAATTTCATTTAAGTAAAATGTTTTTAAATATTCTAAACATGAACAGTATAATATAAGTAGGTCTCAACTGGAAGTAAATAGATAACAGATAATAGATAACTTAAAAGAAAAAAATGATAAGATATGTGAGATGAAAATAAAATTCACGATACTAGATGTTACCCTATGATCGAAATTGTCTTCAAATTAATTATGCTTAAATCGGTAGTGATAGTTGTAGCTATTCCCCTTTGGTAAAGTAGTGCAATCTATAACATAAATCTTTTCTCTCGATTAATTATGATTATTTAATTCCCACTATTAGCTCACACTTTCTATTTATTTATTTATTTATCTTGGTGGAATTTTCAATCGTTAATAAAATACATTTTAAAGCACTCCATTGAGCTGATATTTTATATACATGATTATTTTGGATGACAATACAATAATTTAATTATAATTAATAAAAATTAATTTTGATTAAAACTAATTATTTAAAGAATTACAAATACAGCCACGTTAACATCATTTTTGGCGACTTGTGTAAAAGCTTGAAAATGTTTTTTTCTCACGTTTTAAAGCAATCAGTTGAACTGAAATTTTATATACACGATTGTTTTGGATGACAATATGATACTTTAATGATAATTAGTAAAAATTAATAACCACTTAAAGTTGTGATTCTGTTATATGTATATACATATTTATATTAATTGTAACTATTTAATAAAAAATAGCTAAAATAAAATTTTCTTTGTTGATCTAAGTAGGAATTACTTAATTTTTTATATTACTTGTTAAAAAAAATGTTCAAAACAATACGAGAGCTATTAATAACAAAACTTACAATTTTGAGTTATTATCGAGTGACGAGGATGTAATTTGAGTTGGCACTTCACTCTCCAAACTATGTCCATACGACGACTGTGAGTTTTTACAGATTTAACATGCATCAAAGTCTACGCGGTGGTTGCTTAAGGGCACCAGGACATTAACTCACGATTCGACAGAAACTACTGACCACGAGTTCGCAACGATGACCACTGGGCTACCGTGGCCGTGTACCCTCGAATAACACAAATAACTCCGTTATGAATTCAACTTGAAAATGCTATCTATTTTAACCTTTGCACATTTCTATACGAAACTTCTGGAAATAAGCGTAGATTCGATGGAAGAAATAGAATCAATTTTATAACATTAAGTCTTAATTAAAAAATGTAAAACTGAAAATAAGAGCAAATCTTGCATCTTTTTTTAAAATTAATTATTTAAAAATAAACTATAAAAAGTAGTTATGGATGTCAACGGTTTCTCAGTTTCGTGAGTTAATTATACATAATATTAAGTTAAAAGTATAATATAATTTTCAAATAACTCGTAAAACTTTTCGATTGTTTGATATTTTATTAAAGTTTTTTCTTTCAATTTGATATAAAAAACCTGTAATTTTTAAAGTAAAAAAAAAAAGCAAATAGTTATTTTAGCCTTTAACTGCTGTAGATAAATTTTGTAACACAATAGTTGTGGTACGGTCTAAAAGACCACTAGCTGCTTTAAAGTAGGATAAATCAAACTCCAAGAGTTAAATTTCACAAATTTTAGCTAAACTACTGTCTTAAAAATACAACTAAATCAAGTATTAGAAAAACCCGATTTTATTACAATGCTTTCATTTTCAGAATAGAGAAAGTAAGACGAAAATGGATGCCACTTGTCAAGTCTGATTTATGAAATCACGCAGCTGCAGTTAAAACTTTTAAAAAAATTTTTAAACTTTTAAAAAGACAGGAAGATATTTAGATTAACTTCAATGACTCTAATAATACAAAATTTAATTACTTTAAAAGATCACTCATCATAATTTTCTAATTAATTTATATAAACACAAACCATCATTTATATTTATAACTTCACACACAAAAACATTTAACACCACTACCGAGTCTTCTTTAATAAAAGAGCAGTGTTCATGATTAGGAAAGTATTTATTAAGAACGAAATTTAGAGAAAAAAATAAACAAAAAGAAGAAACAGAGGGGGGAGAATTGGCATAAATAACACGGTCTCCTCGAAATGAAAACAAGCAATTAACAAGAGTTATCGGCAAGAATCTTACGAGTTAATCGGCCGCCATAGAATGATTTTTTAAAAGAAACACACCGTCGTTCGAGACGCCTAAAAATAAACTTTCCGAACAAAACAGAAAGTTCCCCCTTTCTTTCTCGAAGGTGTATCAAAACGTGTCGAACGAAAGCGAAATGATCCAGCGGAAAAAGTGAAGAATATAATAAAAAAAAATCCAAAGAAGAAAAACAACAATAAACAAACACTTGCTCCGATTTCTATTCGTTTTATTCTTCGTTTCGACTTTATGTGAGAGTATTCCCGCCAGAGGCGCTCCATGCCTTCAAGGTTCAGTGTCCTATATTTTGGTAAAATGGCGATTCACTTTTTCTTGTCCCAAATAGGTCGCCTATGTCTTATTGGTCCATGCGAAGTATAAAAGTTTTGGGCAGTCGGTTAGGAAAGCACATTCAGTCGCTTTTTCCTCTAAGTCATTTTCTCCCAATAATCGAAGAGAAAGTTTTTCATCCGAGGAGAGAGTAAATCTCAGGTAGGTCGAATAATCGTCTACTGTTATCTCTTCTTTTTTTCAGATAGAATGCCATCGGATTAAATAATATCGGATATCGTCTGCAACGGAGCGTTATCAATTTTCTTTTTCTTTCTCACATGGATTACCGCATCATCGGAAAACTTTTAAAAAATCTCGAACGTAAAAGTTCCTTTTTTTAACAAAAAGAAATGGTAGTATCGATAGTTTTTAAAACCAGCTGTTAAACTTTATAGATATTTTCTTAGTAGTGGATAACTTTTTTACAATTTTTTATAGCCATGCAAAACTACAGTAAAGTTTTTTTTTGTAACATAAAGTGCAAAGTTATTTTTTAAAAGGAATGATACTGAGTTTTATCTTCTCTTACTAAACTAAACTTCTTACTTACTTCTTATAAAATAAATATCGTTTGCATTTTTCATTGTAGAATTCTTACTTATAAAAACCGATGCATATTTAAGATGTCAAACTTTAAATTTTAAAAAAAGAAATTAATAAGAGTGTTTTAAGAGAAAATTTTTGACAGCAACTGAAAATTATGGATCATCATATCATTTCATTAAAGTTTTTCCAAAAAATATAATTTCGAATAGAACTTTAAGATGAACATTTAAATTCCGAGTTCTTTTATTTAAAAAAAAGTCTTTGGATTTTCTAGTTAAAATCTACATGAGATTTTCTATTTTGCTATTAGATAATTTTAAAATCGTCACTTACATCACTTCTGTCTATACGTTATTCACTTCACTTCTGTTTACACGTTAACACGTAAAATTATTTATTGATATTAGAAACTAAATGAAAACTAAAATAGTAGATAGATAAAATGATATTATTTTACAATACGTGTATTAGCTGTAGGATATTTAGAAATAAAATTGGTTAAAATCTTAACATTTATTAATTTTAAAAGAATATAAAATTTAAGTTGTTTTTTATAATTCCGCTGTTTACAATTAGCACAAAGATAGAAAATAAGAATATTACTTATAAATAATAATAGAAAATAAGAATGTTCCATCTTATTATTTGGTTCGAATGAAAAGCGGAAACTCTCCATCATCTTTGCTTACCCGCATTTTGTTTTCTCCCCATAGTACATCGCTAAAAGGAAAAGCAATCTTTACACACTCCGTTATGTGGAAGATTTTCTTTTTCTGAGAGAAATTTTAATTCGGATTTTAAAAGTATAATATTAAACTCTAAAATATGATGTACAAATACAAATATTCTAAATGCATTTTCTTTCTCTTTTTAAGTTATATATCTACATAACCTTTATTTCCATTCTAAACGTATAGAAGCAAAAAACAAATACTCTATAAAAACATTTCAATGTTTTAATACTATTCACCCTTTCATGTTAATTATTATCAACTTTATCTTTAGAGATAGTAGCAGGTTGTTAATATCAAACTAATTCTTTTATGAAAAAAACAAATATTTCCTAAAAAAAAGTAGAATTTTTTAAAAATATTTTAATGGAGGTATTTTTTTTAATACATAGCCTGAGAATAACAACTGATTTTGTTGAATTTATTAAATGTTCATGCCTCTAAAATTTTGATTACTTCATTGAAAACATATCAAATACTAATGTTATATTTATCATTTTGCTCAGATTTAATTTTTTTAATAGTCAGTAAACTAAAATTAAATCTTTATTTGATGAAAGGAAGCCTAAAAATTTATATTCATTCTCCGTATTGCGATATTATTAAACAAATACCACGTTATTTTTAAAAATTTAAGATGTGTGTGTGTGTTCACTTATCTTTAATAACATAATACGGAAAGGCGAAGAGGAAGTAATAGCAGATATTTTTGTCTACAAATGGATTGTCAAGATTTCCGGGTTTGTAGTTTATTACCAATTTTAGAATGCCCAAACTTTCTCCAGAAGCACACGCAATATGAATGAGCGATTCAGTGACTGATTTTGGAGCGCAGGAGTTGAGAATATCTGATTTTTAAATGTTTCTATAAAAATAGGAACATTAATATCGTGTATAATTTAATTTAAAATGTTAATGAATATTCTCTTTCAGGTATATTAATATGTAAAAAACATTTATGACTTGTCAAAATGATCGTTAGAATATTGTTTAGGATATCTATTTTAAAAACTGATATTTCAAAGTTAGTGAGTATAATTTAAAATTTCTGTGTTGGAATTGATAATGGACATTTAGTTACATCGCGTTTATTATTAATTAATAAACTAATTAATAAAAATATTTTGAAAAGAAAATGAAGTTATACATTTTTTTATAAAAATCCCTTTTTTGCAGTGTCAGGACTTATTAACTCTCAAAGTTTAGAGCGTGAGAAATTGCGCACTAAATGGCTTTAAATTTATTTTAAATTACTTTTATATCAATTACTAAATGATACTTAAACTAAATATGAATTGTAAAACGAAACGTTTTATTACCACGATGTTTCCACGCTAGATTTAATTGTCTACTGCTTCAAATTTCACGCCATTTTCACAAGTTTTCAATCATTTATTTCACAATTAAAAATCGTTTGATTTTCGGTATTAAAGCTCTTAATATTCTCATAAAAATTAAATAAATAAAAATAAATAAATAAAAGAAAATAATTCGAAATAATTTGATAGATTATTTTGGAACTAAAAAGATAAAATTTGAAATTAAAATTATACCGAATTTCGAATCGAGTAATGAAACTTGCAACATTTTTTTATATGATCGCAAACCATTTATTTTAGTATTAAAAAAAAACTTATGACTTTCGACATTCGAACTACTTATACTCTCAATAAATAATTCAAAATAACTTTAAAAATAATTATAAAATTAAAAAACAATAGAGTTAAACAGAAATAAATATCAAATTTTACATAACTTTTACTATATCATAAATCATTCATTAAAAAGCGTTTGACTTTCAGCATCAAAGCCATTTTAATCACTCAAAAAAATTTATTGGATAACTTTGAATTTTTTAAAAAAAAGATAAACATTAAACTAAAGAAATATCGATAATAGAAAATTGAGCAACATTCGCAAGCGAAGCGAAAGTTTGAAATTTGAAACACTCTATCAACATAAACTTCATAGAAATAGGAAAGTTCATTGCAATAATTACTCAAACTAATAAAAATAAAAATTTTATTTCTTTTCGGAAAAGCAAACATGCATTTAACGGATTTAATTTACAGTTTTACTTACCTAAACTATTTATCTCAACAAACGGAATGAACATTAAAACTTCCGATGCGGAAGAAATTCCCACCCTCATATTACATCATCGAGGAAAAGCTCCAGCCTTTGTTCGATTCTGTCATAAAAATGAATTATATCGCTTCACTTTCACTCTTTGGCTGTTATTCGGGTCATTTTATCCAACATTTCATATTTGGAGTGGAAGAAGCCTTTTTTGACTACTTAGCAGAAAAAAAGTAAATCACGTGATTCCGTTCCATGAGCATTTCAGTTCAACTTAGTCCCATTTCTTACGTCTGCGGTTCAAAAATCACGATGCCCGCATAAAACATCTGTACGGTGGCAATAGCTCAGATGGAAGCAATCTCCTATTGTAAAGGTGGTCGTGGAATTATCGCTGCTTGCGAAATAAAGAGCTATATAGAAGTCTAGCGCATGTGGACTCAAAACTGATTTCGTGCTGCCACTAAGTTATTCCAAATTCGGAAAAAAAATACTGCAGTCGAATTCGAAAATGGTAGGTTATTAAACTGGAAAAAAAATATTCGTTTTGATTCAATTCAAGAAATATTTTGAACAATTGAATCGTAAGTGTTGAGAGCAACCAGGAATAACTGGAGTGATCATAAATAAAAAAAAATATATGAAGTACTTTCAAAGAGGCATTAAACAAGCCATGAAAATCAGATAAAAATAAAGAACATACGTTAAAAGCAAGCATATAAAATCAAACACAGTTGGAATAAAGGCATCTGCTGCTTAAATAAGCAATGAAAGGGTATTTTTACATCTTTCAAGTTCATAAAATGTCTTGAATTATTTATAATATTGGAACTCTTCCATTTTAAACATCTAATTTTAGATGATTTCTCATATCTCAATGTTGTATTGAAATAGTGAATTGAATTGAAGTTAAAATGGAATTTTCATTAACATTCGATAATTCATAAAAAAGAAAAGTCAAAAAATTACTTAAAATTTATCACTTACTTTTTGTCAAGTGTGCTTACATTTTTAATCCAAATAATTCTTTCACAATATAAGAAAAAGCTGTCCCATTTTTCTTCTGAAAACACGTTGCGTGAGTTATGTTCTTTGGAATCAGAAACAAGAAATGCCACATAAAAATTTCTTCTATTTCTTTGAAAAGCATTTTTTACTGTAAAATCATACTTATATTAAAGGTGAGAATTCACGGATGACAACTTCAGTTTTATAGTGGCATAATCCTTTAAAAGGTATAATTTCGATATTTAATCGTGACCGCTTATAACCATAAAATAAGTATTTAAATTTTTTTAATGGCACCCAAAGTAGTTATTTTTATATGAAGTTCTCTTGGAGAAAAGTATTCCCGTGGAAAAATTACAATAATGATAAATATCTGCTATACAATTCTCTCAGGTACTAAAAGGTGAATTTCGTGTTTAATGTTTCGTTAAGTTATTTGTCATTTAAAAATACCGCATTGACAATCGTAGAATTTTTCTAATAATGCGATAATAGGATTGTACATCACAGAAATCGAAAGAGAAAGAAAACTGACTTATTTTTATTTCTCAGAAAAATAATAGAAGTATAAAACAGTTCAAAATATTCATGATGATTGTTATATATATATAAAGGTGTTTTTTAAAAATTTTCTCATAAAACATTAATAGATTTATTCAAAAATTATAAAGTATTTATGATGTGAGGTATTGAGTCGTCCTAAACATATTTCTGAAATTTTAAATTACATTATAAATGCATCATTGCTTAACGGACATTAATTTTTTTTCTTTTTCATTGAATTCTAATTGAAGGGCACATGGGATGATACGTTTTTTTTCTCTTTGTAGATAGCACAATGCTAAGGCTTACTCTAGGAGCGCTGCTGTTATCCTGCGCAGCATTAGCTAACGCTAGCGGAGACTGGGAATCCCACGATTCTCACGATGAATGGAAGGCCCAGCCCATCAAGTACATCATCAAAGAAAACCCTAAACTCATCACTATCCCACACCACGTACCAGTGCCCAAGCCAGTCCACATCCCCAAACCAGTCCCCGTCATCAAGCACATTCCAGTCCCTAAGCCATACCCAGTTCCACACATCATAACCGTCACCAAGCACATCCATAAGGAAGTTCCAGTACCCAAGATCATTAACATCCACAAGGAAGTTCCAGTGCCCAAGCCCTACCCAATCCCTAAGGTCATCCGAGTTCCCAAACCCTACGTCGTCCCAGTCCACAAGGAGATCCCAGTGCCCAAGCCCTACCCAGTCCATGTACCAGTCCACATCCCCAAACCTTACATCGTACCCATCCACAAGCACGTACCCATCCCAGTTCCCAAGCCAGTGCACGTTCCCATTGAAGTCATCAAGGAGAAGTCTGTTGTGATCAAGAAGCCAGTGCCCGTCTAGTAAGTACATTCATTTCTTTAAATTTATTGTTCATTATTTTTCTATCAATTTCAATTTACTCTGTCACAAAGTATTGAAAAACCCCTTTTCCTTGAAATAAAGCCAACACAAAAGTGTACAAATTATAATATTTTAACTAAGATGAATTGAATAAAACTCTTATATTAATGCGATAGAATACATTTTAATAAAAGAAATGAAACTCTTCTATAATAGTCTTTAAAAAAAACTGCGTATGTTCTTAAGTTTGAAAGTTAACAAAAGAATCTAATTTTTGAATTTTATAAATTCTTGTTCCCGCTTATAATCACAGTACTCAAAATCTCATCTTATTCCCACAGCTTGGAAGAGAAACACCATCATGAAGGATGGGAAGAAAAAGGACACGGCGGATGGGAAGAAAAAGGACACGGCGGATGGGACAAGAAATAGACCAATCAATTCCATTACCAGACAAGAGCCTTGAAACAAATACCCCCCGAGAAAAATATAAAAAAAAGGAAGCGACATAGTCCAGAGGACACAAGGGTTCACGGGTATCATTCAACATCTGATGGTTAAGGTTTTCCTCTCGGGACATTCAAACAATTGAAGTGAACAAAATCAGTGGTTTTCAAACGGCTACGATTTATGGACTATGTGTTGCAATTGTGAATGCATGATATTTGATTGTTAGAATGTGACAGAGTCCACAGAATCCCTTGCCGCGATGTTCGGGAACTGTGGACTATGTCTTGTACAATAACTGTACAGTTTATCTTTTTGTTTTTATTAAAAGTCATTTGCTTATTTATACACTAAAAAAATGTCTCTTGTTTTCTTGTGTAAAAATCCATCGGTGAAGAAAAGCGTAGTATATTGAAGTGATCGAAAAGGCTTATAAATAATGATTGAAGTCTTAAATTATTCATTTTTCCGGATCAGAAAAGGTTTCTTCAGAAAAATTAAGGAGTTAAAACGATATAAAATAGTTAATTGTTCATTAATTGTTAATGCAGATATAACGTTGATAATAGTTTTATTATAAAAAATCAAAAAGTAAGACAGGTGTTTCCATTAATAACAGATTACTAAGTAAAATTTGGTATAAATTAAACCATAAACTTTAGCGTAGGAATAAAAATCAAGAAAAAGTAGAAAATCAATTGAAATGCTTATATATTTATAATACAGAACATAATAAATCAAATGTATGAGACATAGAATGAATACAAAATGAATATTTTCTATTGCCTGGGGATCATGTAGAAATAATTTTTATTACTTTAAACAATTGCTGTAGCTTTATCATAGTAAACGAACCGCATGTAACTTGCCTCATAACATTAAAATTAGAATTAGAAAAAAAAACCCGGTACAATTATTTGAAAAACTAAAAACACTGTGATGCATTTAGAGATATTGGAATTTATCAACTCAAAGAGTTAATAAAAATAATGTTTATTAAAAAAATTAGTATAATATTCAATAAAAGTAAAATAATTACATGACATGTAAAGAATAAAGTCGTTTAAATGTATCAGAATTTTAAAGTTCAGCAGTTATAACTTTTCATTTAAGACTTTTTTAGTTAATTGATAGTAATAGTTAAATATTTAAAATGTTTTTTATAATTTGGGACAGTAGTAATTTATTTGCTTAATGCATAAATAAACAATATAAACTCTTACTATCTTAAAATTAAAGGAAGATAGTTTAAAATGCAAAATAATTCGTTACATTAAAATTTTGTAGCAAAGAATTAAAAATAATACATTGACGAAAACAATACACAATGTAAGCCAAAAATTATTAAAAAAAAATTCTCAACTTTAAAAATGTTTTGAAAAACATTCATATTTTCAAACCGACTTTTAAAAAAATAAATGTAGGATATATACACATCATCAGAAGACTTTTAACAGCACATGATTATGGTTGAAATCAGAAACATTCAGAATTATAGTAGTTCCATAAAATTTCGGAATTAAATTGGTTATTTTCCCTCTAAAATTCTGCCGAAGAAATTAATTTAGAGGATATTGTTGCAGTGTGCAGTGGATTTACACTTCTATATTTTGAAAATATCAGCTAAAACATCTTCACTGAATTTAATACACAATGATGCAAATAAAAGGTTACGTGCAAGGTATAATTCGAATAAATCTACAAATGTTCTTTTAACTGTTAAAATGATTCATTTTAGATCTTAAGAATGAATAGAATTACTTGCAGAATTCCAGAATCAAAAATCTACAAGCGTGCGAACAAGTCAATTCAAAATCGTTTGCTGAAAACGAATGTAAAGGAGCTAATAAATTCTGCATCAGGTTGTAAGTTTCGAATCGCTTGAAGAACTCAGAATACAAAAATCAAAATAAAAAGTATGCTACGCCACACATATATTCAAGGAATAAAAGAATTTGGTTAAATAAATAAAAATATAAGTGATTTCGATTTTTCCTCACGGATAAAGTAAAATCAATAATAAAATTTCCTTCTTTTTTTTGTACTGGCAAAATTAATCGTTAATCCATTTTTATCAGAAGAAAGTACGATATAATTCAAACATTTAGGAAATAATATTTCTTCATTTCATTTTTAATCCCAACTATTAGTACTACAAATAGTTTTCCTTTATTGTTGTACAACTTAAATATAGACAGATAATGAATTCGAAAACACATCAGATAAGAAAAAGGTTTGAATGTGAAGAAAATATTTAACTTTATAAAATACTTTTGAATTGATTGTTATTGGGTGATTTTTTTTCTCGACAACACTTAAAGCTCTTTTTTCATATGTTTAGATTTTATGCTTCATTCTCTCCGTCACAAATCTCTTTTTCCTCTTTTAAAAAATTAAAAAGCTTTTATTTTTGAAACAAATAACCAGGAAAATTTATAAATTTGGAAGGCGATTTTTCTTGTGCCTTTTAGAAAGTGAGCAATGATAACTATGTATTAAAAAAATGTCTGCAGAATTCCAGAGCCAGAATTTAAGTGTCGACAAAAGCCTGAACAGAATCGATTAAAAATCAATGGACAAAAACGAACGTGAGAGTGAAAATAAATTCTAAATTTGATTAATTAAAAATGTCTACGTAGATTTCAATCCGCTAAAAGTATGAAGAGAAATTTTATTTGTAACAAAAAAATTTTGCAAAGGAAACGTAACGCTTCATCGAACCGTAAAAACTTTTGTCTGTTTAATCCAAATAAAAAAAATGTTTAACTAAAAAATATTTTATCCAATAAAAA
Source organism: Trichonephila clavipes (assembly GCA_019973935.1). Taxonomy (NCBI): domain Eukaryota; kingdom Metazoa; phylum Arthropoda; class Arachnida; order Araneae; family Nephilidae; genus Trichonephila; species Trichonephila clavipes. Next base: position 1,749,545 of record BMAU01001132.1, read on the forward strand.
ATATATCTATGCTCAACTATTTAAATACAATAAATTAATTTATATTGTGCTACTGAGTTGTTGATATAAATTCTTGATGTATCCGTTGAAAGTTTGGTATGTGAACAGTGGAACAAGTTGTGATCCGCGACTCTATAAACAGCATCACAAGTACAATTATATACGATAAGTTTTGAATTTAAATCTATATAAGTAAGAAACTAACCGGTTATGGTTAATCATGAATATAATGTGAGCATAAAGGTTAGACTCAAAATTAGGGGATGGTAAGTAATATTTGACTCGTAGATCAGTAAATTCCAAGTATAAGAATTTTACCTCTTAAGAATTTTATAACGTAGGAATATAAGAGGCGGGAACACTTACTTCCTCACCACAAAACCCAGCGTTTTTTGCAAAGTATATTTGTAATTATTATCGCTTCCAAGCCACAAGTTCGGGGTTCAAACCCCTCACTGGGCAAGGTCGACTCAGCCTGTCATACCTTCAGCGGGTCGATAAATGAGTGCCAAGCTTGCTTGGGAACTTAACAAGGAGAGTTTCACATCATACACCTCATTGCCCAAGGTAATGAAAACTGAGATTGGGACAGTAGACTATGGTTCTCATGGACAGTTGCGCCACTGAGTTTAGTATTTATTGTTCTTATGAGCTTTTACCCAGCATATATTGAAATAATTGAAAAAAAAAAGCAGGTAAGAATTCGTATCCAAGGTTCGATTTAGATGTTGTCAATTATGAAGATCGGTGATTATCCACTTTCCACTTTGCTACCGAGACCCATACAGTAATTCAGAAAATTTTCAAAGGTTTACTTCGCAAAATAATTTATAACTAAGATAATTCATAAATTTATAAATTAATTTCCGCTTAGGATAGTCAAATGGTCATAATGTGCATTGACGAGCTTAACACGTGGATTATATGAAAAACTTATCATAAGGAATGGTAGATTTTGCATGTTAGATTTAGCAGTACTTATAAAAGACTTCGGATAGAGTAATTAGGAGTGAGAAGTACCTTCCTTGTCTCTTGAACGCAATTTAGAGTTAAGAGGACCGTCGCATAATTCTAATAAATTATTCGGGTAGTTTATGAAAAAATTGTCTCTTATGTAAAAATTTTAGAAAACTCGATATATATAAACATAAATAAATCCAGTGAGGGGGAGAAAAGATAACATTAATATGATAATATACAGGACATTACATTTCGAATATCGGCTCAAGCTCATGCTTCCGTAATTTTCTAATTAATATTTTCAAAGCTCAAAATTTTATTCTAATTTCAATAAATCTTAATTTTTTTTAAATTGTAGAATGAAGACACAGGGACCACTTCTTTATAATTTCATCAACCACTTTATTAAAAAAAATGCAAAACTGTATATTTAAGGCACAAAATAATAGCAATGAAATCATTTAGGAAATCTTAAAAGATAAATTTTTTATTTAAAAACTGAAATTCGTTCAAGCAGAAATTATTTAAGTTTTGATTCAGCTTTATTCCATATAACAAGATTGTCCTTTTAGCACATAAGAAACTTTCACTTTGTGACTTAAGTTGTCATTCATCTAATCTAATCCAAATGAATTATATAAGCAGCAATAAAAATAATTTATTGTAATGAACTGAAATGTTTTCAAAATACTTAAAAAACTGCGAGTTCGCTTTTACAGTAAAAATATAAACACAATAAACGGTAATTTTTTTACGTATTACACCGTCGACCAATTTCGCCAAACGAAAAGACATCGCCAATTAAAAAAAGTCTGTCATCGTTATTATTGATTACGAACGTGCGCGAGAACGATTTGAACTATTGGCTGTGTATCGCGGCATTTAACAAGCGTGTTTTGATTTAACAAAACTCGTCGACGGGAAAAAACATAAATATCCAAAAAACTCGGAACACATTCCTCTACCATGTGCAGGACAAAATTTTCAATATATAGAAATCAGCTCATTTTAATGCATTATTTATTTCTGTTTGAATCAAATGATTTTCTCCTCGATTGCAATGCGTTGTATAAAAAGTCTAATACTTTATATCAGGAGTGTCGTCGAATATATCGACACACAATAATATATAATAAAATATCAACATCTCCTGAAATAGGAAAGATAGTAGCATAGAAGAGAAGTCAAGCGTTAGGACGTCAACATTTAATTCTTTTGTATATGTTTACTATAAAGTATTATTCGAAATAAAGCTACGTTTCTATGATTATTGATTATTTTACGGCCCACCTAAAGTTAAACCTTGTTTATTTAGCCCAAGTTAGCCTTTGAGTTTGACACTGTTGCTTTACATGTCACAAATTGGCTTGATTAATAATACACCATAGTAACACGAGTCTTTTGATGTGGGATCGTAATTTAGATCCATGATCAAGCAACAAAATGACACTTCACTCTCCTAGCTTCTACACACAAGAGAACTTAAATCAGTTTGCATTTATATGAACATTACATATTCTACATGAAAGCCTAAGTACCTGGACTTGAACTTTTATGTTAATGGAAATGAAGCATGCGAAGATCATGACTCTACTCATTACAGCTCATGTACGCAGTAATGTAACATGATGTACGATTTACAGTCACACGATATTTTCTATCTGAAAATTCTATTCAATCTTGAACAATTTTCAGACAGAAAAAACAGCCATTTTTTTTCTATCCGAAAACTGTTCCTTATTCTTTAATATACTCGTAAAAGTTAAGAAGTTTCAAAACCAGAAATGATGCAAATCACGATACCACACCTCGCATTGAATAAAATATTTCTATACTTAGAATTTACCCTTAGAGTTATTATAACCATCAAAGACGATACAATCAATAACATTAAAAAATTGAGGTTTCCTACAAACACTTTCAGAAAGATACGCAAACATTGTAGCTAAAGAAAAACCTCTCAAATCGGGGCAATTTTCATCGATACAATCTGCCTTTGGAAATACAACACAACGTCACGTTGAATTCTGTGGCTCAAAAATGTGCCCGGAATCTATTTGACCGACTGCTTCGAGCAATACGAAGACAGAAAAAAGGTTGGTGGTCGTAATAAGACAACGAGAAAGCCGTCATGTTAATATCGTAAAATGCACCTGTTCTTAATGAATACATTAGTAAGAAAAAGGAAATTATAGTCAATTATAGATAACGAGAAGAAACACAAGATAAGATCATTAGTATAGTGGAAGTATAATTAATTAAGTGCACAAAAGAAAAGTTTGGTGGTGTATGCTTTAGAACACTGTCACTTACTAAACGCCGTAGGGATCATAAGAAAATAACATATCATTATTGAAAAATACATACGAATCTCTAATCATTAGTAATATTCAATTAATCCTTAAATATTAATAATAATTATTGATTTATACATAATGCCTTTTATGAATAAAATTCGATTTTATATATATATATATATATATATATATATATTCTTAATTAAAAATTTCTTTTAGCAATATTATATTCATCGAGGCATTTTGTAAAAAAGACGCGAGATATTTATTGATCGAATCGAACATAAACTTTACCCACATATAAAAATCAAATGAGAATACAGTAGCTTAAACACATATGGAAAAATTAAAAATAAATCATTCAAAAAGCTTAAATATTAATTACTCATGGTGGTAGTTTCTATATCATAGCATAATTCTTGGAATAAGACTCTTGAAAAATATTATAATAATACATAGTTCAAAAAATTAGAGATTTATTCATAAAAATTAGTAATAAGATTTTTAAAACTGTTTTGAAAAGTTTAAACAAATCAAACGTGAAGATGTCTTTTACAAATGAAACGTAAATATGCTTTTTTTTATTTACAAAAAATCTGTAATAAATAATTTTGATTTAAAGGTGTTATATATATATATTTTATTTAAAAAAATTCATTAAAGAAATATAATGATAATATTCTTTACTTACGTATTGTACCGTCGAACTTATTTCGCCCAATCAAAAGTCGTTGCCAAATGCCAGCATTGCAAAAAATAGCCACCAAGGTTTATATTCCATAGACGTCTTTTAATTCAAATATTCTAAAATAACTCCAAATAAATGATAATACCTCGATAATGTACAAAAATGTAACACATATTAAGTTCAACTAGTGTCGATTACGCATTGACATTTTCTTCGCGAACAAATATATTTAGAATAATTACATAAGACGCCAACTTAGGCAGCATAACTTTAACAACAGACGATTATATATCCAAAAATAAAATAAGCAATCGGATTAATTAAGAGCTACATGAATAATAGAGTTTAAGCAGACGATAATATGGAAGAGAATTTTCAACTTAAACAATATCCATATTGTCTGTATCAGAGGTCGCCAAAACGGTAGTCCACGGACTACTAGTGGTCCGTGAGAACATTTCGCTGGTCCCCAGAAAAATGGGCGGAATATACTTACTCATCACGTTAAGTTATGTTTTAAGATTCCATTAAACATAGTTAAATTCATAACAATACGTGAAAAGTTATAAAAACACTACTTCATAGAATAACGCCACAGTAAATAAGTCGCACTGAGGTAGCTGTATTGTTATATGTGGGTAATAGATCTGCGGGCAGCGAAAATTCAGGATAATAATTTAAGCAAGCACTATATAAAAGAAAGCGTTATCGACCTGACAAAACTCTCAAATTTAAACTGCATTCTCTCATCCTTATGAAGATTTCAGTTTTGTCTTTCTATAAAAAGTGAATACCCCTTTCAGTGAACAGGCGATGAAAATTCTGATTTAATTCACAACTTATTTATGTGAAAAGGTATTTTCACACACGGTACTGATCTCAGCTTGAAATAAATGCAGTTCCTGGTCTTGCAGTAACAACATTAGATCCAAATATCCATAAACTTATTTCAATTAAGGTATCCGACTACGTTCGGAACAGTGATTTTAAAAAAGCACATAAACGGATACTTCTCATAATATTTAGTGTCACTCAGATTAGAATACATGCATAAAATTATTTTAAGGACATTTTGACAAAAAAGAATTATTTAAATACAATATTTTGGCAAAAAATTAACTTAGAATAATCTTTTTTCAAAATGTTCTCCTTTTGTGAAAAATGCTTCTATTGTAATAGTATTTTGCCTGTATATAGCTCAGACCTTTCTACAGAGGCTCAACTATGAAGTTTGAAACATTCACATTATTTTCAGAGTTACAACCCATTGAAATAATTATCGGTGTTTTTTTTTCTTAAAATCGCTCCCCTCTGTTGTCGTAAAATATGATTAAATCCACTTCTAAGTTATATATTTCAAAAATTCTAAAAGAACATTTTGAAAAAAGATTATTCTAAGTTAATTTAATGCCAAAATATTGTATTTAAATAATTTTTTTTGTCAAAATGGCCTTAAAATAATTTTATGCAAGTATTCTAATCCAAGTGACACTAAATATCATGAAAATTATCCATTTATGCGCTTTTTCAAAATCACGGTTCCAAACGTAGTCGGATACCTTAAGCAGGAACATCCATCATACTAGGAATGTATAATGGTACAAGTTTGATATACTTAAACTATTTTTTAATTGTTTTATTTATTTTGTTCATTTTATTATTGTTTATTAACAAAGCTTTCATAATTTGGTTACAAAAAATAGTTTCATTTTATTAACCAGGTACATTTTATGTGTGTATGTTCTTATATAGATCACAATTTTTTTATAAATATTTTTACACTTAAAAAATCCTATTAGTGGTTCGCGGGATTAAAATTATGAATTTACTGGTCCGTGAGGTCAAAAAGTTTGGCGCGACCGTTGGTCTGTATAACATAAATAGTCAATTAAAAATTGGTTCAAAATAAAGAAAAGATATTTAAATAGGACCAAATATTTTACAATACAAAACAGTCATGTATTCGTGAACATGATCATTGTGTTTGTACATACATAAGAACACTTTTCCACTATTGGCTGCACATCCCGGCATTTGGGCGATGTCTTTTCATTTGACGAATTGGTAAAATGTATAATGAATAAGTACCTGATATTTATTTCAGATTACTTTCAGTTTCAAAAAGTAAAATATACGATTTTTTTTACTCTTATAAGGACATGGTATTTTTTTCAATTCATGGGGAATGTTTGGAAATAAATGAATTTGTAAAGAAACACTCTCTCTTTAAGGATTTCCTGAGCCTCTGGTTTAAACGAAGAAAACTAAATGACTTTTGCGGCGATTTATTGAACACTAACATTACAATCCGAAGCAATAGAAGGGCTTTTGATGACGGTCTCATAATTCTGAACCTCGGTCAAGTGACAGGAACAGTACAGTCGGAACTTCAAACTTCTGCTCCAAGGCAATGTGGTGACTTTGAAATTTAATAGATTTAATGCGCACCAGTCTCTTTCATACCAGCCAACTTTTCAAAACGGCAAAGCATAAAATAACGCAAGCATGACATTTCAAACAAATTCTTAAAAAAATGTATAAACAACATTTTAAAATTTCTAAGGCAATGCATGATGGACAAATATTTTTAAAAAAATAATGCAAGTAAAATCTTACAACAAAGACTGAGAGAAAATTATTTTCAGGGAAAACTTCCTGAGTTATTAATTATTTATCCAACGCTCGTGCTTGGCTTCCTTACCAAAAATTGGTCTAAGCCAAGGTGATTTACTAAGGTAAATTTAAAGGCATGAATATAGCTGTATATAAGAATGACTTTAGAATACATATGCTTTTTCTGAAAAAATACATTGAAATACATACTATGTTTTATCGCAACCTATTGACGACATTATATGAAACGATGCACCTGGTTGCCAATTCAGAGCGTACGACGCATAGGAAATCGGGGTTGCCAACTTGGCGAATTATTAATAGAAGTGGCGATTGTTGCGATGATACGTAAGTACCGAAATGACTTATAGATTATATTTACAAATAATAATGAATAAAATAAAAATTTTATATACAGAAGTTAACGACTTAGAAGCTGATTTCAAGACAACTGTCAAACCAAAACAATCGAGTACATTGATACTGTGCAAATTGTGAGGCTTTTTTTTACTGTGTAAACTTTGAAAGCTGTACAGATAGTAGAATATATCTATGAGTATTTCATCAGTTTTTAAAGTAGTGTTTCCCAAAGTGTGGTACGCGTACCCCCAGGGGTACGGAAATTTTAGTGAAGGTAGTATTGCACCGGAGTTTGGTGGGGATATGCACTTCATCATGCTTAGTTGCGCCTAATTCTACGTTCTCATAAGTCAAGTCAAGACAGTCTTGTGAGACGTGAGATGGTCCTGTGCAAGGCGGCGGGAATATATCACACTTCGTTACAGACACAATTTACTTCGTTAATAGTTAGTGGCTTCGGTATTTACGTATTATCGTAACAATCACCAACTCTATTAACTCGCCAAGTTGGCAACCCCGATTTATTACGCTCTGAATTGGCAACCAGGTGCTTCGTTTCTTATAATGTCATCAATAGGTTGCGATAATACGTAAGTACCGAGCAGTAGCGCCCACAGGAATTTTTCAATGGGGGGGTGGGGGTCCGGGGTCGAAAGTTCACCATTCTTGTATCATGCTCCTTTTGATTTTGTCTATTTTCGGGAACAAAACACAGTAAAAAAATAATTTTTGAATAAATAATTAGCATTAATTAATAAAATTAATCATTAATAACAAGTAATTAATTAAATTTTACGTACTATATACTTAGAATTAAAATCAATCGGGAAAAAATCAAGGGCTTTGGGGGGGGGGTCCGAATAAATTGTGTGCGCCATTGGTACCGAGGCTTCTTCTGGCGCCTGAAAGAAAATGTTTGTTTTGTACTTTAGTAAGTCCCACTGATTTTGATTATTTTTATAAAATATCATTTTCATCCCTAACAAAAGTAATGTTATTGGAACTTGCGTATTATCGCAACAATCGCCAACTCTATTAACCCTCTAACCGGATAGCACGGAAAATTCCGTCAGTGTAAAGATGCTTCGAAAATGGACTGCACGTATTTTTCTGCCTTCAAGTAACGTTTTCAAAAGCGGATTAGCCGCACTTTTCTGAAATCCTTTCCCCCTTTTAAGGTTTAACATCTTGAAAGATAATTTGGGACGGTGGAAGCAACACAGCAGGACACTGAGGGGAAGTTTTATGGCTCCCAGGAAACCCCGTGTTTTGACCCTGGAGCAATCGTAAAAAATCGGGGGGAAATTTCTTTAGAACCCAATAAGTGTTTGTTTGCTAGCTTGTATTTCAAAAGTTTTCAAAAGTCCCAACACATAAGTAAAATATGTTACAATTCCCTTTTGGTTTCATATTAATTTCAAACTGTAACAAGTTGGGGCGTATCAGGGCAATCTGCTATTTTATATAGTTAGACAAATTATCTTTTTTAAAGTATATTCTTTCGTTTCATTTTTCTTATCTTAATCAATGCTTTCAGTTTTTGAAACATGATTATTTCAATATAAGATGCCAAAAAAAAAAATAATAAAACACCAAACACTTTAAAATTTGCAATCTTTTCAACTTTCCAACCACTAAAAATGAATAAATTTAAACTTCATCAAATAATTTGAAACATTTTCTTACACTTTGATAAAAATAATAAAAAAAAAATAATTAAGATCTATTAATTTTTTTTTAGATTTCAAAGCCCAAGTGTTCCAGGGAAGTTTACGTACAGTGCCTAGTTATATATTGTTAAAATACACCGAATTATATTTGAATTTTAAGTGCTTGAACTTCAGTTTACATCAAAGACAACATGAATGAAGATTTTCCCACATTTTTTTATAACTTGAATGTTTGAATAAATGGTAATCAAAAATATACGGAAACATTTACAGTAGACATTTATGCATATAAATAAACATAAAAATCAATTTTAAATTCGAGCTATTCAAAAACATTCGAATTATTCTTCAAAAATATCTATTTATGCAAAATACCTCAACATTTATCTTTTTTTAAAGGCTAACTGAATAAGTAATTAAAATCTGGATATTTTTTGAAATCTCGACCGTATAAAGCTAGAAATTTTATGTTAGAAATTCCATTTGAAATTTCGAAGAAAAATGTATCGCGCAGTTAAAAATTATTTATCATAAGTTCTAGCAACCCTTTGAGTATAATAAAAATTTCAAATTTTATTATATAGCTTCTTTGGTATCTTTTAATATTTTTCGAAGATTTCATACAATTCAGTTGAAAACTGCATGCTAAGAGCAAAAAATATACTAAAAAGATTGATGAATATACAATTACAATAAATTCTTACATAGAAGCAAAACTGAGAAGCTAAAGCGTAGGAATGAAAAATTTTGAGTATATCTGAAGTAGTTTTCGAAATATTTATTTTAAAGTTCAGAAAATTTGTCTGCGTTATGTTATACTTAATATTAATTAAATGGTTAAAATAATATGTTAATATTAGTCATGTAATCGTTTGATGACACATTCATATACTAATAAAAATTATCATGGTCATTGATGCGAATGTCAAGAATTTTAAATTCAGACATTAAGATATTGATGTAGAAAATATAAAACGACCATCTAAAATACATGAAAAATGCAGTCTGCTATAAAATGATCTTGACAAACAAAATCTGGCATTTTCACTTACTATGGCAGAGCCGGCTTAGTCAGGGGCGATCTGGAAAAACAGAGAGAGAACCGCGGTTTTGATGGACGCCGCTCTAGCTTTTTAAGTTCCCAGGAAAAATTATATATATATATAAATTACAAATGTAAAAATAAATCTTGTAATTTTCCATACATTTTTATAACAACGAATTGTGGAATTGGCTTCCAATGCATTGTTGTGTTTGACAATATATGTAAGGTAACCAACCCTACTTTAGATAGATTTGTACTACTTTTTCGTAACCGTATTCCTTTTAAAATTAATTCGTGCAGCCGAAATACACCTTTTGCACCCTTAAAAATTTATGTAAACTATAACGGTTAATTTTAATTTATGCAACTTGTGAAATGTTCATAATTAACCATTTCTTTCTAAGCAGTTTACATGGAAAAAAAGTTTGGACTCCCTCATTCATTAGGGATTTATATAAGATTCTAACATTAAATTTTATTTTTCACCGAATAGGATCGAGTGGTAGTGTTAGTGCTTCCCCACCACAGGTCTGGGGTTCTCTTAACGGGCTGCGCAAGGTCGACTCTGCCTTTCATCCCCGCTACATTGGGTCGATAAATGAGTACCAAGCTTGCTTCGGGTCTTAAACACTGAAGGTCTCTCTTCAGACAGACCGCCAAATCGGGACATCTGTTCATGCACCTCAGCGTCCAATGGTCACGTGTATTATGATGGGCACAGTAGTTCCTGGCCCTCATTGATTGTTGTGCCACTGAGTTTGAGTCTTAAGTTTGAGGATTACCTCGCTTTGGGGATACCCCTTAGATAAACATGTATTTCCATTCATTTGCAATTAAACATTTTTCTTTTAATTACGTTTATTTCAGAAGGAAGTTTGATTTTTCAAATGTATTTGCTTAATAACATGTATATTTGTGTATTATATTAAAAATTTGATCAATCCAAAATTACATGTTTTTAGCTCCTCTAAAAGCTTTTAGGATTTTACAACTGATCTTACTATCCATATACGTTTTATAGCAGTATATTTAAAAATGATAAGGACATTTTTACGACTGTGTGAGCTGTTATGCCTCGTTTATAAATATAAAAAATTGCATTCAGATACAGTTTTTAAAATGTACAGAAATAAGTGGAGAAATAGGACACTTACATATTATGAATATTTTTGACTGCAGTAAGATATATTTATATATTTCAGTTTCTTTACAATTTGAATAGAAGTTGTAAGCCATTTTGCGAATAGTTTGATATTGAGTATAAACCCATAGGCTGTTTAATATTGTAAAGTGTTTTACTTTGATACCAGCACACATTAAAATAAGGCTCATTTGCAGTTATATGATCAGCTTCAGTGATATTTAAATTTTCAAAAATAGTCTACACGTACGAAAACATTCTTTCACAACCGCACACCACATCTCTCTCATACTATATCTTCCCTACAGCAGGAAATATTTGTGTATACTGAAAAATTTAATATAGGATACATTTCCAAGTGTTAAATTTGTTTTTAAAATTTGGTATGAATACATTGTGGAACTGTCGATTAACTTCACTGAACAAAATTGTACTGTTTTGAAAGACAATTAATTAGGGAGAACTTTTCTCACAATAGAATTTGTAATGACTGAATTGTGTGAAAATGTAGTTATCGATGTGTGACATTTTTCCTTGTAATAAAAGAAACAGAAAGATAAGAAATTTAATTTGAGTAGAAAATGGTTAGAAGTACTGTCATGCGCATTTGAAGAAGTATATCCCCCCATTAAAATTAAAAATTATTGACTAAATGTGTGTTATGTCCATCACAAATGCCGATGTAGAAAAGTTATTTTTATTTAATACAAGGAGTTCGAAAAGGAGAGCACTAGAAATGAAAATTTAGATTTTTTTCGAAAAATATTCAGTTAACATAAAAATATCATTTATATGATTTAAATTTAAATAAATTAAAAGTATTGAAATCATTTTTTATGTTATTCTAAATTAAAAATATAATTGAATAGAGAAAGATCTGTTTTATTTCATAAATATATATGCACCATTTATTGTCTTATTGTTTTAAAAAAAAGATAGGGCCTCATTACCTCATAACTTTTTTTAAAAACAGGAAAGTGAGCGCGTTTTCTTACTCTCATATTCAAAAATGTGAATACAGGATGCTTTTTTCTAGTTCAAATCGCAATACCAAAATATTTTTTTTTATTTTTTAAAAAATGACAAAAAAATAAATTTTGTTTGAAGAAAATATAACTATTTTTCAACTTTTAACACGCCATTTATTTCATGTTTTTTTTACCCTGCATTTTGTTTTAATTTTACTGTGTTTGAATCTATGGGGAAAACGACAGAGTGGAACTAGTTTTCATACAAGATTGCCCAAGGCAACTTAACAGCTAGCTGTAAACGATTGCTATCCTGGTTCTCACTGATTAAAGACGCCGAACTAAGTCATAAAGTCCCAAGTTTTAAAAGGGGGAAAGAATTGAAGTCTGTTGCATTTTTGAAGGGAATAGCAATATAAGAGTAAAACGCTTTCGGAATAACTTTTCAGGAGGAAGGTATCCAGTTAGAGGGTTAATGTTGGCAATCCCGATTTCCTATGTGTCGTACGCGCTGAATCAGCATCCATGTGCTTCGTTTCATAAAATGTCGCCAATGAGGTTGATTCACAGACATTGAGACGCCTAGGCGAAATCACGTGACGAGGATAGCAACATATCCCCACGTTTTGAATCAGTGTGTAAATTTCGTATGCTTGATATGTTTACTTCTTGTGTGTGAAGCTTGTTTCTGAAATTTTATTTATTTTTATTATATTTTTGCATTATCCCTGTTTAATAATTAGGTATGAAGTATTTTTCGTAATTTTTTAGCATAATTTTTTTTCCGGTTTAGTATGTTTGTCATTAGGTGTTAGTGTGCGAAGCCGGTAGCTTCTTGCAGTGTTTATGTATTTATTAATAGTTCTAGATTATTTTTTAGCATCCTAATAATAAGTCCTTTGTTTTCATGTAGTTTATTATGTTTATTTACGCACGAAAATGATTTACAGTATAGAATTGAGACCATTGAATTTGGAAAAACTTCTCATGTGTGTACAATTACTTATTGGTACATAGTGTATCACTCCTCATAAATTCATAAAATAGTGTAATTTATAAGAAACATGCAGATATGAAATGGTCCCATTTTGAAATGTTAATGTTTATACCTTTCATTCTCTGATTCCCTTAGTAAATACCAGCTACAAATATTTAATGTTTTTAAAAATACTATCTCTATAATTTCTCATAGAAGAGTATGGAACATTCAGAAACAGGAAATGCAAGTAAATATAATTTTGGAAATGAATTTATAATAAAATTTGTCAATGACATGGATATATTTTTGTTTATTTAAAAATTTTAATACCTATTTCTAATGTTTAACAAGAGATTTATACTTTTTGAGAGCAGAGGGTATAAAATAATAGTTGGTTAATAATAGAAGTTTTTGATTAATAATTAGGAATTCTTCTGTGATGGAAATGAAATTGTTTCTAACATCATTTAAAAGTTTGTGTGGAATACCTGAAATAATCTCATTATAAACAAACATTTGATATGTTTTATAGTATGACTTCCTTTGTAATTACTACCCTTCAAAAGGTTTGAATTTTTTTAGAAATGCCTGTCTCCAACATCCAGAAAGAAATGAACTTGACTTTTTAAAAATAAATTAAGAAACATGCTTAAAGAAATAGGCTTTTTTTAATAAAATTATTTTAAAGTAGAACAAATTAAATTGTTATCATGAAAATTTCTCATATAATGAAGCAGAAAATTCTTATCGGACAGTTTTATTCAATAATCATACTCATTTTAATATGCATTATTTATTGGCACTTAATTTTAACATTACATGTATACACTATAAGTAAATAAAACAGACTACATGAATGTAACACTATACTATAAGGACAAATAGTGAACAAATAGAGGATCTAACTGACTAACTAACCAGATTAAATGAAATATCCTAAGAATTTTAAAATTTCAGATCTTAAATCTATACAATCAACTTTCTGAATTTACATAAAACAAATTAGAATACTTAAATCATGCAACTTATAGAAAGAAGTTTCGAATAAAAAAAAACAAATACACATATAAAATGGCAATGTAACTATTTTTTGTAAAATATCTCGATACAATTTTTTTCATGTCCAATACAATTTCAAGTACAATAAACCTTTGCATAACATTTGTTTATCATACCTGTAAAATTACACATTAAATACTAAAGCTTATTATATTTATTTTTAAACCACCCTAATTTTCCTTACATTAATTATTATTTTTATTAATAAATCTTTACATTGCTTATACTACATCAAAATAAAATTGACAAAGGATTTTTTTTTAATTTCACACTAATTACAAAATTCCTACAATCTGTTCCTTTAAAATATACGAAGCATTATCTTCTGTTTTAATGGGAATATTTGATTTTTTTACACTGAACATACCAACACTTAATACATACCTATTTCTACCAGTTATTGTATGTATAGTGTTAAATATACTTCAGTTCATCCAAAACTTAAACTTATTTGGATTAATGTATTGACGTGTTATTTTGTTATCACTGATTATGCATCTTAAGTATCCTTTTATACATAATTATATTTATACTAAAAAAAATTGAAAATGAAACAACATTAAGAAAATAGATTCAGAATTCTTGCTCTGAAGTTTCATGTTTGAAAATATATTAACTTCAAATATAAAATTAATTACTTCAAAATTTGTCTAAGAAATGCTAAATCAGTACTCATACCATTCCAAAATTTAGAACATACATATTAAACTGCCAACTAATTTCGCCAATCAAAATACATCCGAATTTAAAAAAAATAATTATATCACTATAATTACTGTGTTCAAACATGATCATGAACAGTTTCCACTATTGATTGTATATCATAGCATTTGGCGGTTTTATGATTTTAAGAAATTAGAGAGTCTATATTATAATATACAAGTGCTCCAAATTTGCCCTCTCAATGCACGTCACACAAAAATATCAGTGATTTTGGACAATTAACCCATTAAAAATAATTTTGAAATTTTTCTGAAATTACCTTTTTTTTTTTTACTGAATTTTGCATTAATGTAGATAATTGCGAACAGCAATTTGTCAAGTTATTCCTTTAAGGGTAAATAGAGAAATGAAAAAGGTTATATTAAAATTTCGAATATTTCTATTGCTTTTAGAAAGTAAATATCCTACAGAATCGAATGTTTATATGTAAAATCACATTTGGTTTCATGATCTTAATCAAGAACACTTCTTGGGTCAATATTTGTAAATAACTCGATACAACAAATTTATTCAGGACTTAAATTTATAAGCAGGATAGTATCAATACAGATGAACCTTTTAGACTTTAATACTTATGTAAAAATTAAAATCCAGAGTATTCTTATGCTTAATACATTTCAGCTGGGGTTGCATAGATTTCTTCAATAAAAACTGTGTTATACTTCAATAATATGTGTATAGTCTATATGTAAAACTTATCATCAAAATTAATGAATTTTACATTTTGATAACCCTTGTGCAAATACCAATAAATGTTATCCATAGTAAAAAAAATTGTACATCTGTGTGACAAATTTATACCAGTCAAATTCTGAAAAACAGATGTTGTGTTAAGAAATCCCTATACTACATAATAAATACATACAACACACAAATATTTTTTAATTTTTTGTGTAAAAGAATTATGAATTCAAAAATGACATTATTTTGACCATGCAGGAGAGAACAGGACTTTTATATTCAATATATATACACACCAATTTATCTTCTATAATATACACAATTTAATTAAAAAATTTTAATGTCTTAATTTTTTACCACATTCAGAATGAAATTCTCGATAAATAATATCTTTTTACTAAAATGATGCTGCGAATAAAGGCTTTAAAAATGTTGCATAAAATTTTTTTTACTTATAACTTTACAAAAGGAAAATGGTAATTTGCATTTCTAATGTTT
This sequence comes from Trichonephila clavipes, assembly GCA_019973935.1. NCBI lineage: Eukaryota > Metazoa > Arthropoda > Arachnida > Araneae > Nephilidae > Trichonephila > Trichonephila clavipes. The sequence goes on from BMAU01001132.1 coordinate 1,765,227, forward strand.
GAAAACGGTTTTTAATTTATCTTCAAGTATAAACAAAAATGAGCCTGTAGTAAATTAAGTTATTTTTTCATTTCTGTAGTGAATGCTTTTCGAAATTTGTTTCCCAAAAGAATAAAATTATAGAGCAATACACATATTTGTCTATATATATATATATATATATAATACATTATATGTATACATATTTGTCTCTCTATGTATAATACATTATATATAGAGAGACAAAAATTGTTTTAATATATGACATGTAGGGTTACATATCAGATTCTTGTGTTTTTATTTTAGATAATTTAATACAGAAATAACTATTAATTACTCTGAAGATGAGTAAAATAATTAAAATTTAAGTTAACTAAGTATATTTTATCTTTTTAGGTATGTTCTCTATATAATTTAATTTAAAATAAACAAAAAATATTTACATTCCTGTAGATATCTATCCAAATTCCTTTTAGCAGAAGTTTCTTTTGTGAACACAAAAATAGTATAGGAATGGAGCTGGCGACGATTTCTAAAAATGTTTGGTATTGAAAACAAGATTATTCAAAGTGGTCAGAGCATAATAAGTGAGGAGATGGTTTAAAATCCTTACGCTTGCTTCATCACGTTAACTAAACACTCGAATTTTTTTACCAGGATATTAAAAACAGATTTTTTTTCCTATACAATTATCTGATCTTTTACTGTAATCGAGTTATAATGTAAAAGAGCAAGAGCAAAATAGTACACAAAGAATTATTAGGTTAGAGTTAAGCGGGAGACACACCAAAACATATTCACGTGCTCTCCTCATCACGTGATCATGACGTCACATGAATCAACCTCATTGGTTGCAATACGTAAGTACCCCTACATTTCTTTAATTCATCTGCGTAATGAGTTGGCTAGTATTTTCTCCAATGGAATTCCTAATCATATTTGGAATTACTAATGTCCATTCGGAATTAAACATTTTGCAAGATCAAAGTAAGTGACCACAATAGGATATTATTTATAATTTGTATCGTTACTGCCCCCAGAAATTGCTGTAAAAAAATCTTACTTAATGGGTTGAATCATAATGTTTCCAACTAGAAGCTAGTTCACTAACTACAGATATTTTAGTCCTTCCTCATTCATACTAATTGTCAATATCAGATTTTGGAAATATTCTCTGAAAAGACAACTGGTTTGATCAGCTGTAGTCAAAGGTGCATTATGCTGAATAAGAAATTATATAAACAGTACTTTAGCTCTTACTACATTTGACTTACTATCGTTTTTGAACACTGATCCTTGGTTTATTTGTGATGTGTTCACATAGCCCATACTGAGAATACATAGTATGTGTATTCACAGTATGGACAATATCATATTGGCCACTGTGACAAATGCATATGTCAGTATGTCACAGATTACATATATCTCTTTTGGGATATTACAATCAAAATCCTCCTTTGTTTTCAACATTCTTTATAATTTATATTTGAAAATATATAGTTTGCTTTGTTAAGACTGTTGTGGTAACAATCAACAAAAACAAATAGTTTAACAGCATGAGGTGTAGGGAATGCAAATACATGCAAAGAACAAAATGATTTGAGTTCTAAAAAGTTGCTACAGCAGAAAAAATAAATAAAAATATTCTGCTTAGTGATAATTGTGTCTACAAATCAAATCTGAACCAATAGCTTATGAAATTCTATATGCAGGGGAGGAAGGACAAACTTCATATTTTTTTAAAAAATTTAATGTTAGAGTTCTATGGTTTTTGCCAACTTATTTTCTGGTCATTGTGAATAAAAAATGGCAGAAAATATCAACAATTAAGGGTAATTTTGTGAAAATGCATAAAAGTAAGCTATCAAGATCTAAAAGCATATGCATGCAAAGAATAAAGTTGGCAGGCATGCTCTTTACATGGCGGAACTTTAATAGTATTAGTACTCAAAAGGACAATACAGGTCTCATGTTCCGGATGATGATCACTCAGTTACTGTGGCCTTGACATTTGCAGGATGAATCTTATGGCTATGGAAATAAGAATGTTAGAGAGCTTAAACTAGATCTCTTTTGAATAAATGTATTGTTTCTCTTTCCAACTGGAGCATCTCGAGTGTAATAGCTGAAGTTGCAATTTCAGCTTAGCCAATTGACATAAAATGTTGTTCATAAGGTTTTTGATGTGGCAAAATCCATTTCATGCTGAAACCTCAGAAATGAAAAGATAGATATATCTTAGATGTTCATGAGAATGAACATGCTACATTACTGTAATTATAACTGTCCATGGACACTGTATTCATGAGAGTAGGTAGCATTAATATCAATTTGCATTGCAAATTGTAAGCACAAAGAGTACTTAAGCTTAATTTAAGATATGATCTTTATAAATAAATTAATGAGAATATTAACATGGTATCCAACTAACACAATCTGCCTAACAAGTATAAGGTTGTTTTACATGCAAATCATTTTTAATTTAGGAATCAATATCTGTTTATAAACCATGAAAGAATAAATCATACTGTAATGATTGATTAATATAGAAATAAAATGAACTGTGCTTGAGATACTAACTGAGATTCAAAAGATAGACAAGGCAGAACACCATGTAAAACCTGTCTGCAATGGGCATAGGTCAATGAATTTGGAATATTTTGAAATGTATAGTGGTGCCTTGAACTTATTTGGAACTCCCAACTGTGAGAACAGAATGGGGTTTAACATCTCATTGAATTGACATAAATGACAGCTGGCATTACTATAACAGACATTCTGTTTGATAAAACAATTGTTCATTTTTAATGTTTAAAAACTAAAAAAAAGTTTGAAATATATGTGTATGTGCCATATTTATAATAAATCTTTTAAAGTAACATCCAAGAATTGTGATTTTAACATCTTACTTAAAATTACTTTAAAGGATAACATTGACAGCTAGAATATCAAACTCAAAAGAGCTCATTAAGAATTACAATATTATTGGAAACTGTACTTTAACCAATACTTTAAAATATTAAATGCATGCAATTTTTGCATAGTAAAAAAACTATAAATATTAGAAAGAAAGATAAGGAGAGTATGAATATTTTACAAATGGGTAATTAAAAAGAAATTTAATTTATTAATCCGTATAAAACCTTTATATTTAGAAAATTCAAGATAGGATTAAAAATTATAGAAATCATAAAAAACGAATATGAGTAAAAAATTAGAACATCACACAACTCTGAGTTGATAAAAAATTCTTTATACAAATTTAATATTTTACATTATATCAAGTAAACACCTGTAAAGTAATATCAATTTTTCGCCATGGAGGTGCAGACAATTCAGGATCTAAAAATATAAAAAAACATTTGATAAAATTAAAAATTCTCTAAAATTAAACTCCCTTCAGATTTTGAATAATCTAGTTTATAATACCTTTTATTGCTGGTGCCATCATTTTATTGTCTGGCTGAAGTGAAGCAGTGATTGAATTGACTGTTGAATCAGGACCAAATTTCTAGTGAAAATAAGTTTTTGAAAAAAATGAGATTACAATTATATTATGAAAAAAGCTTTTGCATGATTACTTTTGAAGATTTTTTAAAAAAAATTATAAAAGGCAAGTTAAGTGATTAGATAAATCTCACCATTTCTGTGGTAGAACCAATGTTTTCTAAAGGATTCCAAATATTTGGTATTTCCTTCTCCATTGTTGATGTTACCAAGGTCATTAGTTCTTGAAGTTTTCTGGTTGCTTCATCAAAACCATAATGTAACATTGCCTTTAGAGTACTCAGGAAATTATCTGAAATATAAAAGTACAGCACTTAATGCCCCTCTTAATACAAATTCCAGCATATATATGTTTGTAATTGAAAAAAACAACCTATTTTATCAACTTTTTGTCCAATTTATAGAATTAAATATCAATTATCATTAATGCAATTAAAAACCCAGAAAGAAACTAAGAAAATAACATTTCTCACTTAGTGAATTTATTAAAGTAAAATTATGAAATGTAAGAGGTTTAGAGAAGTTTAAAAAACTGTACATATTCACAAACGAAAAAAGTAATTTTACTGTATCTTAATAAATTTAAATTTTGTAATGACTCTGTACTTCATGAATAACCAATTACTTATTTCATACCTTTTCTTTCATCAAAAATTTTGAACTATGTCCACTATGATTACAAAAAGTACCAAATCAGACTTTTTAGAAGTTTCAAACAATAAATACCTTCAGCTCTTTTTAAATTATAATAATACAAATAATATGACAACGATAAAAAAAGTATCAAAATGCAAAACTAAAGGAAAATAAATTAGTACTATCTACACATTTATGATAAAAGCAAAAAATAAACATAATTATAAAGTGTTTTAATCAATATATATATATATATTTTTGAAGAAACATTTTACATCAATACATTAAAAAGGCATTCTATTTAATAGCATTTGTATAAAACAATGGGCAAAATCAAATCAAGAATTTAATGACAATAAAACTGAAAAAGTATATAAATACAGATTTTTTTCAATATTTTAAATATATTTCATTACAACAATCAATAATTCACAACAAATGTAATAGAATTTCCAATACAAAGAAGAAAAAAACATCTAGCAATGCACTGGGAGGAAGGATTGTTTAATGTGAAATATTTACCTTTGAGTGAATCGACCTTTGTAATGATTTCAGCTAAAGCAGCAATAAGTGCCAAGTCCTCATCAGCACTGCCTTCTTTTAAGCGATATTTTTTTATTTTCTGTTTCCGTCTACTTTTAGAACTTTTTCTGGTCATGATGGAACTTCAATGAAAATATTATAAAGAATACTACATTACATCCAAGATAAAAGAATAACAATTTGTTAAAAATACTATTTAAAAGAAGAAGATTACACTACTATACACATAAAACTTCGAGTAATAGCATAATATAAATGTACATTTATTTAAAAGTACATAGATTCAAAATAATGAATACATATATGAATTTCTTTTGTCAAAACAACCTGATTTTGCTCTAGAAGAAAAGGTTGAATTAATCATTCAAATTTTTATTATACTTTAAAATAGCATTTCTGTTGCTATTTAATGATTATTTTTTACTATGATTTCTTAATGACTTTATTCAGTAACAAAAGAGATCATCAAAACTATTTGCATTTTTGAAAATATGTAATAAGCCTTAAATGCCATTTTTTTCACCAACTTTGATGAGCTACCCCTCCCCCCCCTCATCTTATCATTTTATCAAATTTTAATCCCAGGAAGCATTCTAAATTCTTCAAACACATGTCAAGAAAAATGTTAAAATATATTTCTATAAGCCATAATTAAACAAGTTATTAAGAAACTACTATATAAACTAAACTCAGTGATGCAACAACCCATAAGAACCAAGGCCTACTGTGCACATCTCAGTTTACGTGACCTTAAGCGCTGAGATGCATGAGCAGGTTCCAATCAGGTGGTCTGACACAAAGCCCCCTTTGTTTAGTTCCCAAGCAAGCTTGGTACTCATTTTATCTACTCACTGATGGGATGAAAGGCTCAGTCAATGTTTCCCAGCCCAGGGTTAAAACTCCGGATCTGTGGCATGGAAGTGTGACATGCTACCACTCGACCACTGGCTTCACAAAGAAACTATATATGTGCATAAAAATTTTTATCAAGAAAATATTACGTCTCCAATAACCAAAAAATATTTTTTGATTGCACATTATCAGTATTCTTGTAGTAAGTTAAAATAAATTCAACCAATTTCAAATCTTTCTTTCGTCATTAATTCTTGTTATTTTTTTCAGTAATCCTAAATTATGAACATTAACATAAAAAATTAAATAAAAAAATAATAATCAAGATTTATACCCAGAAGCTTTAGATTCAGCACATGAAGATGCAACATCAGTCACACTACCAACATCAGAAAACAATTCATCATCAACAAATTTCATTGTATCTGTTAAGTAATAAATAGATATAAAAATACAGTTGAGAAAATTTTTTCTTCTTCAAATAGTACAACATTTAAAACACTAACTTGATTCCTCTGCTTTTATTTTTTTCTGAGTTCTAAGATATTTCAGTCTCTCTGAATGTTTAGAAAATGTTTCTAGCAATTGTTCCAAATGAGACTTCAAATTAATATGATGTTCTTTTAGAGTTGGAATAAAATGAGATTCAGCTAGATCATTACGATTATGTTTTGACATCTATAACAGAATAAAATGTTAGAAATTAAAGTACTTAAAAAATAATTAAACAGATGAAATGCAAATAAAGTTTTTTTTAGATCTATTTCAAATTATCTCTAATAAAATATGTGAAATAATATAATGAAAAACATTATATACATAGATTATAATATATAAGCTGATATTTCATTATTTGGTACCAAGATATATTATGTATAATACCACACAATAGAGTAAATATTAAATAAGTGGATATATATACAGTTGACTCTCGATAATTCAATGTTAGAGGGACCAATGAAAAGCTTCGAATTATCAAGAGTTTGAATTATCGAAAGGGTAGGGACCCCCAAAAGATCATTTTTTTCTAACACATTTAAATTTGAAACTATGCAATAAAACAGCAATTGCACATGTGTATAAACTGATTCTTAAGTATTTTTAAAAAAGACATATTATACATTATAAATATTGTACAGAAGTTAAAAGTCCTGTGCTGAAAGAATACAGGAAATAAAACCGTTTCTTCAGACACTGTTCCCAACATTATTGGTTCTTCAAGGCACGGTCCAGTCCATCCCATTATCTATTTGGTACCATGGGCTATAAGTCACACAGATGACCCATAAATCATCATGTCCGTCAGATGCAAAATACATAATCCTACGCCTCTCTTCTTCATCATATAACGGGCCATCCTTTCTGAACACATGTGTAACAAAGTCACATGTTAAACAAAAGATATGGACGGTTGACAATATGTGGTCTGTCTATTGTCCACTTGAAGAAGAAAAGCAATAAAAGTGTCTTTCCGCCTGAGGGACTGGAAAACGCTAAGAAGGGGTAGAAGACAGTTGGTGTTCGAATTGCCAAGAGTATTATAGTATTTCGAATTATCGTGAGTTGTAGTCTGGCCAGCCACAGATTTTACTTCGAAATATTGAGTGTACCAAAACAAATTGTTTTAGTTCAAAATATCAAGTTTTTCTTGGGACTGAGCCTATACTTCGAATTAGCAAGAGGTTCGTATTATCAAAGGTTTGAATTAGCGAGAGTTGACTGTATATATATACACATAAATATAAAGAAAATAAAATATTAAATTAATTGAATAGATTTTGTATTTTTCTATAATGAATGGACTATTTTAGTTTTCACTGCTATAAATTCAAAATATAGCTCTCAAAAACAGAAAGTAAAATTTCATATTTAAATACTTGATTTTACAATATTATTCATATATCTGTTATTATTAGAAAAAAAAGACAGGAAAAATTTGTGGAGGAGAGAGAAATTTGAAAAGGAGAAAAATTTAAGGAGGCCTATTCAAAATTTTTATTGATTCATATTCTAAAAACTATATAAGCTTTTAAAGTACATTAACCATGTATCACAAAACATAATGAACAATTTTTGAAAACTATTAGCAATTATATAACAAAATTAAATATTGAAAATAAAGTTACAATTTTACAGAAAAGTAAAGTATACATAAATTAATAATTGATTCTTGACTACCAGATATAAACTATAAATAATTTTCCCAACTTAGTGTTAAAAAATTTAAAACTATTAAAAATTTTTTAATAACTTTTCATTTTAGATCAATGTAATATCACTTACAATATAGTTAAAACATAATATAAAAAACACAAAATAAATATTTTTTTAAACAGAATTGCTAATAAATACCATAAGCATAGCCATATTCCATTCACAACCCCCTATTAAAGTCACAATAGCTTCTTCTGGATCCTGTATTAAAGAAAATGTCACTTTAAAAAAATGCATTTAACTTATGCTCGGTTCGTATAAGAACACATCAAAATAATTCTCACTTTTACATAGTGTTCCAGCAAATGTGCAGCATCAAGGTACCTCTGACAGCTTTTCAGTTTTTCTAAAATAGATTTTAAACTGAATTTACACAAGCATAAAATAATAGCCAAAAAGTTATTTCCTATATTAACTGATAACATAAAAATAAAATTACTGCAGCTTCAAATATCCCATATTAGTTCTAATATTATTGATCAAAGATATTATAAGATACGACTTTTTTTCCATGATTAATGACTACATATGTAGAAGATAAAGAGATTTTGGGTTGTAATTAAAGTTCCCCTAGAAACAGGATATTGCAACTAGGTAAGCACCAAATTGAGTATATAGATTATACTGAAGGGTATATATATAAGAGTATATAGATAATACATAAAATAACAAGTAAAGAAAAAACCCACGATTTTTATGACTAGAATAATTACAGATGTTATACAGACAACTGATAATATTCAATAACTGTTTTTTCCATGTATAAAGTGCTTTTTTTAAAAAAATTATAACAAATAATAGAGTGAGCAGTTTATATGATCTTGCAACATGTGAAAAAAAATCTTTCTATAAATTTTATATTCATTTTAAACTTACCAGATAATTCATGACATAAGCAAGCTATTTTATTTTCTGCATAATTAAGCTTAGCAGCAGAACAAAGGATCATTTGCCAATTCAAACTTTCTTTATATGCCATTAGAGCTTTTTCAGGCATATTGCATCGAGTAAAGATTATACCAGCTTCATCAAAATAACGTTTAGTCATTAAATAACTTCCATATTCACTCCAAATGACCTAAAACAGAACAAACATTTTTTAAACTTAGTACATAAATGGACATTTCAATAAAGTTATAATTGGAAACTCTTTACAATGAGATTGCAGATAAACTGTAAGTATTTAACTTCCCAACATAAAGGCAAATACAGTCTTATTTTTGTCCCATTCTTTGGTTAATCTATAAATTTTAGGCTGAATATACTTTTTACTTTATCAGAGCTTCAGTTTGTCTCACTTCAGTAAGTTTTATAGTATTTTCATATGTACATAAATTGTTTTAAAATTGATTTATAAATTTAAAAACATACACAGTGAGTGAATGAATATTAACATCACACTGTTCAGCTACATGAAGGCTTTTGGCGATGGACCACGTAATTTGGAACCATGGTCAAGTGACATGGACAACACCTGAGCTGGCACCCCCTCTCCTAACTACCTCATCACACCAATGGGAGGACGTTTGAGTTCTTGACAGATTTAATGTGCAACTACACAGTGGGTCTTTAGTGGTACTGGGCTTGAACTCATGACAAGAAGGCCAGCCACGATCCGATACCTTGACCACTCGGCTACTGCGGCCCACATACACAGCAGAAATTGTTTCCTCATTTTGAAGTGAGAGAAATTGCTTTATTTTTAAAACTGACATATCAATTTTAAACAGGGATGTATGCAGACTTTTTTAAAAGGAAGATTATATTTTAAAAAACCCATAGACCCATAGAAATGCAAAAATTTAGTCTTTATGCTAAAAATCTGTTGGTTTGTGGGAGGAAGGCATTGTACCCCCTCCCTCCATTCTAGTATACACCACTGATTTTAAATAATTGTTTTAATATTTTATAATTTAGAATATTTTTATTATATTCTACACATCTGTAAAAAATATACAAGCAATGTAACAGGTCTATCTGTGATTCTACTAATAATCCTCTAGTGTAAAATAATCTTTTTAACTGTGATTTCAGTTGAAAAACGCTTTCTGTGAAGAAGATGGGGTTAATGTAAATTCGAACTACTAGTAAAGTGTTAGCAGTAGAATAGGCATGTTGATGGTTAAAAGTGGATACAGAAGCGTGAATAAGATAATGATCAGAGGTTGTATAGTTTAGTCAAGTTGGAAGAAGTCCAAAGACAATTCAAGTAGTGGAGACAAGAGCACTCAAGGATTAAGATAAGTGTCCTTATTTCTATATTTAAATTAATTAAAACTCGATTGCTCCTCAGGTTTAGTGTTATAAGTGTATTCTCCCCTTAAGTTGTCTAGAGTTATTAAATAAAATAACCAATAAAAGTGTGTTAGTATTACAATGGCTGATCTTTAGTCGAGTCCCCAACACCCGTGGGACACGACAACAGAAAGTATATTTTTTAAATAAGCATTGATTGATATTTACATGCTCTTTTTATTTAAACACATCGTAAATATAATTCTATTACTATCAAAATTTATTCAACATTAATCAAACTAGAAACTACTAGTACCAATAAAAAACCAGCACAAATGGTTAATTATGAAAATTGGAAACAAAGTGCGAAAATCTTTTAGTTCTCTCACATAGGAGTCTTGAAATATTTGATTTACATATTATTGTGACAAAAATAGAAAATGTTTACTAATAGTTTTACGACATAAATAGTAAATTTTGTTTCACCTTATACTGGCTAGAAGATGATGGGAACAAATAAAGAGCATCAGTATACAATCTCTGATTTTTGATTAATTGTAGACATTCAGGAAATGCATTTTCTAGAATAAAAAGTTAAATCATAGAACAAAAATATATGGCAAGATCAAAAAATAATTTTAAATATACACAATAGCAACTTAGGTATTTAAATTTTTTAAAAAAGAAAACAACTACAATGTGTGCTGTCATTTGTTTTAATAATACATACTTAACATGGTATATTTTAAACTTAAGTCACTGTTATGTTTATCCAACTTTTCATGAATATGAAAATATTTATTTACAGTTATTCTATAATTATCTAAAATAACAAACTATTATACTCTTCATTAGATATAAAAGTATTTGAAACATATACAAGGCATGTCAAGAAAGTAAAAATACTCAATTTTTTAAAAATTATTAAGGAAATACATTACTTGAAAAATTTACATATTCATATTTGTGCACAAAACACTATTTTTAGACATGGTTGCTTTCAACTCAATGCATTTTGCAAACATAGAAATGAGACCCCTACCTTCATTAAAAAAAAGTTTCCTGTACTTTGGCACATTTGTAGACAAGTCAAAATCTTTTTTTAACCCCTAAACAGCACCAGAAATGTGAATGTGAAAATGTAAGGGTGGTGATTGAAGACATCTAAAGCAAATAAATCTCAGATTTGCATTATAGCATCGATTGTAGAGATATGAATTCTCATGCAAACACACTTTCTTTGTCAACATCTCTTTTACTCTACATTGCTTTTCCTAGTCTTATATTAGGGTTATGCAGTACTCCTTGGTATTAATTATTTTCTGATGAAAAAAAAATTGAATGAGAAGAATCCCTTTACAGATCCAAAAGACAAAGGCCATGACTTTTCAGGATAAAATAACACTTTTGACATTTTTGCTGATAATGAGAAAGGATATCTCCAATGTATTAACTGTCTTTCATCAATCAGTATTTCTCAATGAAATGTGAGTATATATATAGTTCACCATCCTTATTTCCTAGCCAGTTACAATAAAGTTAAGGGTTTGTTCATCTTTTAGTTTGAAGCACTCAAGAAATTCCTATAAAAATGCACTTATGTTGACTTTTTGTGAGTCGTTTTGAAACTTTTATTAACATTTTTTGAAAACTAAGTGTTTTAATAATGATTTTATGAAGATTTCTAGAAAACTATGTATATTACTTCTAAAATCAATCAATGGTCATTTCTTGGATTCACCATCTTATCAGTTATGACTGATAGATGTCCACTATTTTTTCTTCATGAACATTCATTCAGCATCTTTAAGCTGATATTGATTGTACACATTAATACAGTTCATAACATCAACCTTATAAATTGTTTTCATATCACTACAAATCTAAAATGTTCCTCAACTCACATCTAATGGGATTCATAATTGACACCCATTTTAGCTCTATAACACAAGAGTTTTCAGACTGAAATAAACAGTCCTCAACCTCAAATGCAATACTGCTAACCTTGTTGAAAAAAAAATTCCCTTTGAGTATCAGAGGTTCAGTACTCTTACCTTCTGGGCATCCCTCAAAAATTAATATATATCAGCTGCATGGCCAGGCGTTGCACGGGCTTTGTCTACTTTTATAAATTTTCCCTTTCCTTCACAAAATCAGCACTTCTAATACTTTTTTTCAAAATGACTTCCACCCCTTACCCCCTTCACTGATTAGCCCGGAGTTGCTCGAGCTTTCTCTTTTACTCATGACACCAGCATTTCTGTGTGTATGTTTGTATGTGCACAATGTGAGTGATTTCTAAAATTATGTCTAAAAATTTCCCTTTTACGAAATTTGTTCCATTCCACTTATTTTTGATTTAATACAAGTTTCTTTCCCCTCTCTATAGCCCAAACACGGTTTTTTTTAGTGTAAAATTATTGTTCTATCTTCCCCTCCTTCTCACAAATAAGATATAGCTTCAAACTTTGATGTATGACTTATAAAAAAAATATTGTGTTAGAATTGAAAAATTAATGTGAAGCAATAAAAAGAAAACGATTCGGATGCTAAGAGTAAAACAAAAAACCTTCATCATTTTTTAATAATAGTTCGTTTCTAAGAATCTAAAATAATAAAATAGATTTCAGATTTTCATGAATCAATCAGTCATTACATATAGTTCGCTTAAAAATGTCTCTAAAATGTATTTTGATCCAAAATAATAGACGATGCACTTTTTAATTAACAAAGAACTCATTTAGTAATAAAATAATAGAAATAATCATTTTAAAAAACATATATATATTTATTAAAATTAAATTTCTATAAGTAATAAATAAAAGAAAAATTTACAGATAGCTATTGAAACGATTGCTTTTTTCTGAACGTTTGAATGTTTGATTAAACATATAAATATATATAAGTTAGAAAAAAAAACAGTATGAGGGAAAGCCTAGATATAAATATATATATATATACATGTACTGAAAAAAAAACATTTAAAAAAAACCGATCTGATAAAAACATTTTGATATTTTATTTTAATTTTAACCTTCAAAAAATGTAACTAAAATGCTTAAATATTTCTCGCAAAAATGGAAAAAAACGAAAAACACAATTTTTTTTAAAAAAAAACTGTGATTTTTAAGTAATTTTTTCAATCTTTGTACAGATTAAAAATTACAGTTTTTGAAAAAAAAATTGTGCTTTTCGTTTTCTTTCCTTTTTGCGAGAAATATTTAAGCATTATTTTTGTTACATTTTTTGTTTAAAAATGACCGTCATTTGCAATCGACATATGAAGTTTCAAGGCATTAACTTAAAAATGAAGCCCGAAAAAAAAAGTTCAACTTTAATAAATAACGCAATACGAAATTGAATATTCCTTTCAGTTTCGAGCCTAGAAACTACCGTTTTATAAAGAAGCGCCTTTGACATCCACGCAGTAGGTTCTTATGGGGAAAAGAATTGAATTGATCTTTAAAATAAAGTAAGATATGTTCAATTACGCATTGTGTTATTTGTTAAAGTTAAAAGATTTTTTCGGGCTTAATTTTTAAGTTAATGCTTTCAAACTCCATATATCGATTGCAAACAACGGTAATTTTTAAGCAAAAGACTTTAAAAAAAGTAATGCTTACATATTTCTCAAAAAAAAAAAACCCACATATTTTTTAAAATCCCCAGTAATTTTTAACATATTTTATCAATTTTTGTACAGATTACATATAATATTGTTCTACACACGAAAAAAGTTATTAAGTATTTAAATAAAATTTTGAGTATTTTTTGAAAAATCATAAAAAAACAGTTCTTGACATTAAATTTTTAATTGACTGATTCTAAAAGAGAAAAGCATGAACTTTTTTAATGTAAAATATTTTTTTCATTAGCGCGAAAGAAAATGCAAGCGGACAATTTAGAAATCATGTTCATAAAAAACGTATCAATTTCGACTCATTCTAAAAAAATCGTAAAAAATAAAATATATAATTATTTTGTAAAATAAATTATACCATATCGTGGCGAAGTAAATGATTTTTTTCCGAATCTGTAATTATTTTTTGTCTGAGTCTCATGAAAAAAATTAGATCGCGTTTCATAAACGTCTGGAAAAAAAAAGAAGTTCCGAATTTTCCCCTGGCGGTGAAAAATGGTACTAATCATCCATTTTAAGGTTTTTAATTAATATCTTTAAACTAATTGGAATATCGGAATATAAATGGTCAAAACGGATTCCTCGGATCTTTCCCGAAATTTTGGTACCTTCGCCGAGTTTCTGCGTCGTGTGGTTCGTGAGAAGATAGGGCATCATAGATTCAAACACAGAGATAGATACGTTTGTTTACTTTTGGATTTTAAGTGTAGATAACTTAGTAAAATGCAGTAAACTATAAACATAAAAAAAGAAGATTGAATTTGCAGAGTAAAACTAGAGCTTTAAAATATTAAACCTCGAAACTTTAAAATATTATTGATCCAATCAATGAACTAATGCTCAAACTAAATTAAAATTTCATAAAAAAGAAATGTTCTCTCTAATTATAGCAGTATTCTTAACTCAAATAAAATTTTTAAAAATAAATGTCTATTTTGTAATGAAGGCTGTTTGATTTAAAAAACCCGATTATTTTGATATCTGTAGTTAAAAATAAATTTGTAACAAAATTGCACACAAAAAATTTAACAACTTATTAAATTGTTAACAAAATCACAGTTGAATAATTTCATAATAAATCTACTCAATAATATATCCACTCATTTACTCGTAGATTGCCCATCTACACAAATAAAAGACTGGTAAAATCCTAGTCTGGCACACTGCTGTTTTTGGCGCCATTTTTTTATACTAATTGGTACTAATACTAATACTACATTTTTATTTAAACTAATTGGAATATCGGAATATAAATGGTCAAAACGGATTCCTCGGATCTTTCCCGAAATTTTGGTACCTTCGCCGAGTTTCTGCGTTGTGTGGTTCGTGAGAAGATAGGGCATCATAGATTCAAACACAGAGATAGATACGTTTGTTTACTTTTGGATTTTAATAGTGTAGATAACTTAGTAAAATGCAGTAAACTATAAACATAAAAAAGAAGATTGAATTTGCAGAGTAAAACTAGAGCTTTAAAATATTAAACCTCGAAACTTTAAAATATTATTGATCCAATCAATGAACTAATGCTCAAACTAAATTAAAATTTCATAAAAAAGAAATGTTCTCTCTAATTATAGCAGTATTCTTAACTCAAATAAAATTTTTAAAAATAAATGTCTATTTTGTAATGAAGGCTGTTTGATTTAAAAAAACCCGATTATTTTGATATCTGTAGTTAAAAATAAATTTGTAACAAAATTGCACACAAAAAATTTAACAACTTATTAAATTGTTAACAAAATCACAGTTGAATAATTTCATAATAAATCTACTCAATAATATATCCACTCATTTACTCGTAGATTGCCCATCTACACAAATAAAAGACTGGTAAAATCCTAGTCTGGCACACTGCTGTTTTTGGCGCCATTTTTTTTGCCAAATGGCGCCAATAACCCCTGTTTCAAAAAATGACGTCATGGAAGAAAGCGAAAAAAAATCGGTGGTTGACGGTCTCAGCCTAAGAGAAAATGGGGTTTCCGTAATAATGTCAGTGCCGGAAATGAAGGAAAAGGGGGAGGGTGACGGTCTCAGCTCCTGTTCAAAAATCCTAAAAAACGGGGTTTCCGTAATGGCGTCAGGGACGCTGAAAACACATGTATTTACACAAAAGCATAAAATAAAGAAAAGGGCAAAAATTTCTATGAGATAAAGGCAGTAAAATAAGGGGAAAACAGCATTTTAAAAATTGTAAAAAATCACCACTGTGTTTTTAATTCTTAAATCATTCACTACAAACTCATTCATACTCTTGCCTAACCAATACCTGGTTAATCGCAAGATCACACAAATACTCAATCTACTATGACTAAACCACATACCTTTTCTTACACTCCGGCAAACAAAGTGGGGATTCTCTTTCGACTGTACTCGACAACGCCATTCAAAACCGTCACTCATACCCTTTTGTTCAACCAAAAGCACATCCTTTTTACACTTCTGACACTCATATCTGGAGGGAATTAATCCTTCTTTCATAACCCAACCTAAAACAGCCTTATTCTCTTGCTCTCCAAGCTTTCTTACGGTTTTTAGGGTTGCCACATGTTAGCCACCCGACTGGACAATCCGGAAGGGTTGCCATATTGTAAACTTTATCGCCAAAATTTTTGGCGCCAAGCAGTGTGCTTGACTAGGATCCAACTAAAAGACTGATTAACATTTTTTATAAATATAACTTTTTAAAAATATGTATTCAAAATACTTAATTTTTTTAAGATTTGGTTCAAAAATTTCTTTCAAGAACTTTTAAGATATTGAATAAAACTTAAATGATATTTTAAAAAACTAATTATTATCACTTACCGCATTTACTGATGTGTTGCAAAGCCTTTTTGTACCTATTCAAATGCATGTCAATTTTGAATTTACGATAATTTTCTTCTAATTGCTGTAGCATATTATAAAAAGGAAGGAATTCCTTAGGATCCTAAAATAAAAATTTAAGGGTTATTTATTGTGTATACTAACCTTATTTATGTATATATATCACTATTGTAATTCAAATGAGCTTTCCATAAATAGTTAAAATTCATCATACAACTTGAATAAGCATCTACTACATAACCCATCTTCACAAAAATCTAAATTCCTTCATGATGGAAATTTGATGATTGACAAAATATCAAATGATTAAAATTTGAGTAAGTTACCATATAATCCAGCGTATAACGCGCACCGCACCTATAATTTCAAGCTAAAATTTTTAATTTTTAGGTATATTCGTTATATAATGCATGCCCCCTTTTTTAACACCCTTTTATAAGCTTCACTTGTATCTAACGGAATCTTTGAACTCAATTTTTACCCACTTTAAAAGCTTAGATTAATTCGAAATTTTGCTCGCTTGTCCAGGACTGATGACAGTACAATAATTTAATAATTTTGTTCCATTGTCCTGATGAGGATCATCAGGACTAACGATTTCCCATTTTCAGATCCCATTTCCAGATTTGAAGACTGAAAGATTAAGTTACAACTTAATCTTTCAGTCTTCAGTTCTTGATTAACTATAAAAAGGTGTTTTTTTTTTAGTTTTTTTAAACTATAATTTATTATGAAAGAGCCTTAAATGTACATGTGCAATTGTTCTTATGCTTTGAAGTAATTTATTCAAGGTATTATTCTAAGCTTTAGTAAAAATTAGTTTACTTATAGAACTAAAATCCTTTAAGCTCATAAGAAATGTCATTTCTTTTAAACAAACAGTACTTCAATATATGTAGAAGTCTTTTTTACTATGCACATTTTTTATTTTTAAAGCTCTCATTTTTATACCCTATGTATAACGTACACCCATAAGTTTCATTCTTTTTTTATGCATCAAAAGTGTGCGCTATATGCGGGATTTTATGGTAATTACTATTCTTACACATTTTAATAAAATAAATATTTATTAAATAAAAAGTTACAACAATTAAATTATATAAAGTGTTAATAATGCACCTTTTAAAAATGCTTAATTTAAACAACTGAATAGTTTAACCATTTCCACTTTGATGACTATGGTAGAAAACAATGTATGTAATTGTTAAACGAATTTAAAATATATGAAAACCTTTAATGCATTGCAATGTTACATTAAACTAGACAAAAAATTTTTAAATTAAAACAATTTATTTAAATTAAATTGCTAATTTAAATTAAAATTCTTACATTAAAACTGCATTTTTTTGGTTGAACAATTCCATTTTACATTAATTTAATAAAAGAATTAAGAGATTACAAAAAATGCAAACTCAGCTATTTCCAATTTAGATGTGCATATTAGAACAAGTTAAAAACGTAATACAGAAAAATTGCTAAAGGTCAATTCATATATGAAGTTGTCTTACTCTTTGCGATTTTTGTTCCACCATAATAGCAATTTCTAAATCATATGTTCCTAAAGCAGTGTTTCTAAGCTCATGAACATCAACCAAATATAAAAGGAAATTAAGAGCTTTGTCCACAGATTCTCTAACATTTTTTGAATCACTGGAATCTAAGAATAAAAGAGAGAGAAATATAAGAAATTTATTTCTATTTAAAAGTTATTAAAAAAGGTACTTAAAACAAATTTCAAGATAAACTACACAGCTAAGAAAAATAAACATTTTAAATTTAATGAAATTTTAAATGTATTTAATCGAATGAAAAAAAATATGTAACTGACTAATGAGTATCTTTCCTATATGTTAAATGGGTCCTCAGAACATAAAAGTCCAAGAATAAAACTGCAGAACATAAAAGCCCAAACAATGATATTTTTTGTATAAAAGAATTTTGGTTGGTTTTGATTTTTCCTATTATTCTTTAGTTTTTCATCCATATAACTACTATGTGAATTTTCATACAAATATTATTGGTTACTTCCACTGCTGCTTTTCTTTCTTGAGCATAGGCCACTAAGTAATTGTACAATACTTTGAATATATCCTACTTACCTATTCCTGCTTTTATCTTGCTAATATATTTTTAATTGGTAAGAAAGTTTTATTTTCTGTTGAATTTGAGTTATTTTGGAACATTTAACCATTCACTTACTTCTCACAAATTATGTGTACAAACATAATTTTGAACATGCATAAATATCATTGATCAAGTTTTTTTTAA
Organism: Trichonephila clavipes; assembly: GCA_019973935.1. NCBI lineage: Eukaryota > Metazoa > Arthropoda > Arachnida > Araneae > Nephilidae > Trichonephila > Trichonephila clavipes. Next base: position 1,783,930 of record BMAU01001132.1, read on the forward strand.
GACTGTGAGTAAAGTTTTAGTAGACTTGATTACTTTTAAACTTATGTCTGCAAGATGAATTCCAAGTGATAAATACCATATTTTCACACAATACCAACAATTAAAATATAATTGACAAAAATGTGATCTAAAAAAAATATTTGTATGGGTTTTGATACTTTGGCTGTGAATTTAGTTTCTGCGCTTTCAAATTTTCAATCAACATATTAATAGTTAATTTTTAAATGAAATACATAAAAGTTAAAACATGACACCAACTTGCTTGAATAAAAAATTTGCTAAACATTCTGAAAAAAATCATTGAGAATTGATATTATTTTTAACTATCCAATCATCAATATCTCAAAAGCAATATTAAACATCTTATTAATTTCACATGTTATTTTGTCTTTTACTTTGGTTAACTCAATATGGAATGAAGTTTTATTTAAATATGTTAACTGTATAGGTAATATTTCTCTCTCTCTCCTCAGCCATATTATTATTGTTTGTATATTTAATGTGCCCCCTAAGGAAACTGTATGTTTGGACACAGCTGCTTTAAAATGAACATGAAAATCCTGTGAAAGAATACAGCAATTTCACATAAATATTTATAAAGCAAATATTTCCGATGAAGTTAAATTTGCAACTGTTGGGTTAAGAAACTATAGCTTCTAGAAATTTAGAAGATAAAATGCTTACAGTCATTTAATTCATATTTGAAATAATATTAGACCATAGATGAACATAAAATAAATAGTTTTAAATGTTTGAACATGTTTTTTAATTCCATTGTATTTCAAACATTTATTTTATCATTACAAGACAGAACACCAAGAAACAAGATGGAATACTATGAACCAATTTATTTAGAATAAATCCAACTCTGTAATTTTATAGCGGGAATATATAAAATACCTTTAAGTGTTTTTAACCTTATTAAAGCTAGATCAAGTTCTGAAGGTTCCTTCTTCACAAAAGAAGCCAAAAGTGTATGGTAATATCTAGTAAGAGAAAGAAAAAAAAATCCTGTGTTACAAATTCAATTCAATTGTATGTTATAATTAATGTGAATTATAGATAAAATAAAAGAATACCTATTGTCATTTTTTCCATCTAAAAATTTTCCAATTGCATCACAAATTATGTTAATTTTGTTATCATATGAGGAAGAATTGTTCTTGTCAATTTCTTTGAAAGTTAGAGGATACATTGTAGTACGGATATCTTCATTCCTATGAAAAAATAAATAAATAAAAACAAAAATCCTTTTAAACAATATCACAAATTTTAACAAACTTAACAGGGTCATTTATTTGTATTGGCTTATATATAGAATAATATTACATAAAAAAAACCTATGAATTTCTATTATACATACAAATAATTTCTTCAATAATAATAACATATATTTTCTAAATGTGTTAAGAATATTTATTCCAAATTTCTCAGAATATTCATAAATTCAATTTTTTTTTTGAAAAATCATTCTTATATTTTCAATTTAACAAGATATATTAATCAAAGAATTTTAATTGGAACTAAGTACATATGTGTTCAACTTTCTTTCTTCTCATGATAATTTTTAGTAGAAAAAAACCTTTTTAAGAGTCTAGTATTTTATTATCTTAAAAAGTAATAGGTTAATATAAAATAATTTATGTTTGAGATTTAATTTTCAATGCTAGTTAAGGTACCCAACTGCTTGCAAAAACTTTTAAAAAAAAGAGATATGGAAAGTTTTTGTGGTTTTTAGATTTATTTATTAAAATTTAAGAAACAAATTCCTCTAATTAAGAAGAGAAAAAGAAATTATGACCAAAAATGGGAAAAAATTGGTAAACATTTACAAAAAAATTACATAAATGGGGCCCACTCTATACAAAAAGTTTATGAACAAATTCTTAATTTTGATGTGTTACTTTGGCATTCATTTTTGAAATGACCTTTAGGATAAAAGATATTTTAATTTTTACAAAAACTAGATCACTTTATCTTAGTTATAAATGAAATTGCTTAAAAAAAAAAACAGTAATTATATTCACATAAGGGACTGTAAATTTTTTAATAAAACAGTGATTGATAAATCTGAAGGTTAAAACACTTCTATTACACAGAATATACACAAAAAATTTCAGTTAATAGTTTTCAAAACTTTTTCAGAAATCACTCTCCCCATTGGAGTTTTTTGAAAGAAAAAAAACACACACTTCGAGTAAAATGCATTTTAATGTTTGACACCTTATTTAAAGATATGGCCTCTGCTTTTACTAAAACACTTATAGCTTTTGTTCTAGTGAATGGAAAACAAAAAAAAATTGGTATTTTTACAAAACTAATACGACAGTCTATAAAATAAAATCATAAAAAAAATTTGTCAAATCTTGAAAATATTCATGATTTTAGGGTAGTCAGGTACCTTATATCTGAAAGTTTAGAAAATTCTTTTGCTACATATTAAAATTAATTATAAAATTTATTCCCATTCACCCAAAAAATAAACAAAATTACTTACTTAAGACTGGCAATTAGAAGATTAAGATCACTTGGTGAATTGATTTGTTCAATGACTATGTCAATATGACTTAAAAATTGCTATATAATAAAAAGGAAGGCAATTAGTTATTTCAAAGGCAAGAAATATTCACACACAAACAAAAAAAACATAATTCATAATTATTTTATACTTAATGATGGTCATGGATTAATTTTTACAGAAAAATATATACATATTATTATAATTTGAAGTAAAACGTCTATTGCTGTACACTGAATTTAAAAATAACAAAAATAGCTTGTTTCTTTGGTATTGAAATGTTAACATTCTGAAGTAAATAAGACATTTGAAAGCTTAAAACTTTTGATATATTAAGAAATAAAATATATAAAATTTATATTTTATGACAGGGCCAGTCTCACCTTTGTAACAAGAATTTAGAGATCCAAAAAATGTAACTATATTATAATATAAACCTTGCTGTAAATTTGAAAAATAGCACTAATATTTAATATAATACTCACAATAAGAGCTATTACCCTAGCCCAAAACTATTATTGGCTTAAGTAAAACTCATAATAAAGTTTAAAAAATACATGTAAGCAAATTATGCAAAATACAAATGATAATAATCTAAACTATTAATATTCCAAAGTAAACAAATGTATCTATCTGTCTATATGAGGCTATATTCTAATGAACAGAAGGTACCAAAAGACGAAAAATAATCCAAGGAATCCATCTTGACCATTTAAATTCAGAAACTACAATTAATTAAAAAAAGGTTGAAATGAATGATTGACCTGTTTGTTATGCTATTTATCCTACAGAGATTCCAAAGGATAGCAATAGGAAAGATTTTGGCGACTTCCATAATTTTGAAAACTGCCATTCTTCCTTTAACATCGAAACCAGACAAAAAAAAGATGATTCCAGTATTGGACAAACTATTTATTTCACTGGGAGATGGCATAATTTTTTTTCTTTTTTACAAAATAATAATATTTTGCATTAATACACAGTTATATATATGCATATTGATTACAATATTAATAGATATGGGTGATGGTATATTAAAAATTGATAGTGAAAAGTAGCAAATGAAGATATATATACATATAGCATTCATTAGAACCCTAGAAATTTTGGAACAATGTTTCAGCAAGATACTCCAAACAATAAAATCATTCATAAACATAAAAACATCATATTTAAGAATAATAACAAAACCTACTTGTGGGTTATGATCATACAGGATATTAAGATCTATCCTTTGCCTTTTTGCAAGATCAGCAGCTTTTCCAAATTGTAAACTATGAAAATAAAATTTCAATGGATATTTCATATCAATGTCAATATATTTCCAAATGTTGAAAGAAAATGTAAGTTAAAAACAGCAAAATTTGAAAATAATGAATTTAAAATTTTGAAACTAAAATTAATATACAATCAAAAGAATTCAGCATAAAATAAGAATACATAAATTAGAATTGTTTCAACTTACTCATCAAGATATTTACAAATAGATGAAAGAACAAGTGCTCTTGGATGTATAGTCTCAAGATTTCCTCTAGGCATTTGCAATATTACACTTGTTCTGTTGTACGGGGCAATTATAATTCTAGCTCCCTTTTCTATTCTTTGACTTTGTACATCAGATGGTAAGGGACTGTTTTTCATGATTGCATCTACAGAAAGTAAATATAAAAACTTTTACGGCTTCAATGTAAGATCCTATTACAGTAGAGACTTAAGACCCTCCACAAGAAAGATTATGACACCAGTCAAAAAGTTCTCAAAACTGATGGAGTGCATGTAGTGGAAGACAAATTATACTTTTTCTATTACCTACAATGTTTATATACACAGAGATTGGACTTTTAAGCTTCACGTATAATTTTTATGACACTTTTGAGATAAAAATATTGAAAAATACAAATTTGAATTACAATTTGTAAGTCAGAACCAAACTCAATCATAAGTTGAAGTTAGCAGAACAGATCTCTCAGGTATTTTTATGCCAACAAAGCATCATTCATATTTTTTTTAAAAAAAATTTCCATGCATTATTTTTAGTCAATGAATTTATATGAATAAAATTTTTTATCATTAATATCTTCAATTTTCTTAAAATGAGTTTAATTTATAATACATCAAGAGTTTAAAGTAATACCTAATGAAACTTACTAATTGCACCTCAATAGATGAATAATTAAAATATGGGTACTTGTGTATTAGCGTCACCGCAGCAAAAACGCCACCATGCGAATCTTGCCATGATATCAAAACAGCAAAAACTGTAACATGTTTTATACAAAAAACCAATCAGTTACAGATTTTGGGGGATAATGGTACGATTTGCATGGCGTCAATTTGGCTGTGGTGATGCTAATGGGTAAGTACGTTAATTTGATATCAATTAAATATGTAACTACAAATGAAAAATCAATCATTTTTTTAGCATAGAATAAAATTTAAAGATGAAGGGAACAATGACTAGTTTATGCTAAAAAATAAACTAATATATTGGTTAGAAAATAATAATTAAATAATTACATTGAAAACAATAAATAAATATTCTTATGCTCCAACACAGTAGTATATTCTTAGTTTTTGTGATCGGCTGTTCAAATTCAAAAATTACAAGGACGTATAATAAAATGCATAATTTTAAGTTAATGAATTGATTCTAGAACATTTATTTGCAAAATGGTAAAAATAATTTATAATTCAAGTTAGATTTACTTTTAAAAAATAAAAATGAAAGTAGTGATTTCCAGCTTTTAAAGCAGAAAGAATAAAATAATAATACCATCAAGTAATTCTCTAATAACTTACTTGGTACATCCAATTTCTTTGAAAAACATTTCAATATATGATCAACAGTCGTAGCTAATAAAAATTCTTCTTGAATATAATAAGAAGTACAGCCTGATAAGATGACTGAATCATTGCAAAACAAATTGTACTTTTCACTTAATCCCAAAAAGTAATCCTAAAAGTATTCAGAAAAAAAAACCGAATTAAATAAAATTTTAAAATTTCACAATAAATAAACATAGTAATTATGAACGAGTGAACGTTAGAGTTTATGGTTGAAGAGCCAATTTTGGCAAAGATGTAACATTTATAGTAACTATGAGGCAACTTTCAGGGCCAATCCTAGAAGGTGTGAAGCTTGTACACCGCACTTGGGCAGCCAAAACAGGGGCGCAGCAGGCCTCATATAGTCCTATCAATCAAGCAAAATACTTTATACTTCGAATAAATATACTGAAATTTAGATAGTTGTTGAAAAATCAAAATCAGTTCTTATTTCCTAAAAAGTGCACTGTGTGTTAGTCCATGGTCCCTTAATGTCTACTCTTTATACACATCCTTCATTTGGTTGCAAAGTTCATGGCAGAGCTGGCAATACTGCAATAAAAAGAGGGAGGGATGCTTATCAGCGGCACAATGGATCAAAGTTTAACAAAGGAGTATAAAAAATTATTTTTGTGAAAGCTACTTTATAAAAATATCTAATAAGGTAAATATTGCCCAAAACATAGGAGTGTTTAAATTCAATATGCGCTTAGAGAAATTAAAAGTTTTGAAATTAATAATAGCCTTACAATTTAGAAAAACAAAATAGAGGAAGGAAGTGATTTTTGTGTCCATTTGCATTTTTATTAATGCTTTACTTTTTACTCTTATACAGGTAGATGAGTTTATAACATCAGTGTAAAGAATTAGTCAAAATATGCAAAATTCTCCAGAGGGGTAGCACAGCAGATCTTTGCACACAGGCGACTGACACCTTAGGATCGGTCCTGAACACATTGATTGTCAACTATGAGATAATTCATAATTTGCTTTACTGCCTAGGATGCCAACTACCAGTTATCACATAGTTTGATTCCTAGTCATATTTATACAGCTACACTAGAATCCTGAAAAGTATTATGGCAGTCAGCATGTTAAAATGTCATCAAACAATGTAGCTATAAAATAAGCTAAACCTCAATAATATATCTTACAAAAAAAACCTATTTAAAATAGATATAACACACTGATGAGAATAATAAAGAAGGCATATTTTGAATTAAGAAATACTGTATAAAAATGAATGATATACCTTTCCAGAAATTGATATTATTGACATATTAGGGCATGGTTGCGAGAGAATCAGGTCTTTTCCATTATCACATGACCAAGGCTTTTTTACATGCAATCCATCATGTGATGAATCTAAGCTATCTGAAAAGAAGCGTAATAAAATTATCATATTATTTTTACATTGAATTAATGTGTATTTAAGTAACAAGAGACCAAATAAAATAAAAATATCTATTTAGTTTAAAGAGATTCAAACAATTTTCTAGAAAAAGTAAAATAAGAAGAATAACAAATAATATATTACCTGTGGAAATTTGAAATACTTGTCCATTATCTAATTGAACAGCAACAATGTTACCATTTTCATTTGAGCACATTCCAATTATAGAATTATCAAATTGTGTTAAAATTCTATAAATAGGGAGAGTAAATCAAAAAATTTATTATTTTATTTCCCAATTATTTATTACCACTGAGCATTTTTTACAAAATAAATAAATAAAAATCTTACAATTTTATTTAAGGGGAGACTTATTTAGCATGATTGAGATTTCTAATGTATTTCACATTTAAAAGAGAATCTCAAATAATTCTAAAAATGTTTTCAAATTTAAAAGAAAATTAACATTTATCAGAAAAGCAAACATAAATGGAGAAAAAAACATTTGCTAGAAACACAAAGTTTAAATATATTACTCTTAACTAAACAATTGCTTTGAATGAGAGAAATTTATTATAATTATTTTATAGCACATATCATAGATTTTTAAGCACTATAAACATAATTTAAGATATTAATAGTTGAAATGTAAAATTATTTGGATCATTTTTACCATTTTAGATAAAACAAAAAATTGCAAAAAATAAATATTAGCAAATAGAAATAAGTAAAAGCAAAACTTAGATACACACAAGGCAAAATTAAAAATAATTACTGTATTTTATAAAAATATTCAAAACTAGATTCATGAATACATACCTTCCCACTATCTGGAGATTTGAATCAAGAAATGAAGTAGGAATATTGAATGATATAATGTAGTATTTAGCATTCTTTCTATCTTGTTTACACCAACCAACACACAGAATATTTTTTTCAGTCCAAGTCCAATCGTACAATTCAAACACTGATGGACAATCATTACTTAACTTAATGCTGAAAAATTAATACAGTCAGAAATTAATCAATATAAATAATGTGCAAGATTGTACAAAAGCATCGAAAAGCATGCAGTAACATTCATGAATAAATTTGCAATAACAATAAATTAAATTACTTACTCGTAACAAGCATGTAGTGAATATGGTTGAACTTGTGATTTAAATCCATTGCCACCAGCAGCAACTAATTTTAAATCACAGCCTTCATGCGTAATAGAAGAGGAATCTGTGATTTTAAGAAAATATATTTTTAAGTGTTATTATGTAATTTATGTATACACTATATCATTAAATTTAAATATCAATAGCTAAATTCAATTATGGAAAAATAAATGATATGAAGCAAATTCAAAAAATATTTTACAGAAATGTATTGAACGGCAGACGAGAAAGAACACTTTTTTATATTGTATTGAATTAATTTACCTAGTGTCCTTCTTTAACTTGGTTAGTCTTGTGTTATTCTTGGGAACTAAACATTAGATGTTTCGTGTCAGACTGACCATCTGACCGGAACATCCGCCCATGCACATCAGAGCCCAAAGTCATAAAAACTTAAATGGGCACAATAGGCCTTCACCCTCTATGGGCTATTGTGCCAATGAACTTTTTTAAAATTTTTTTGAGAAAGTGTTATTCTTTTCTTATGAAATTTTCCTTTCAAAATATTACAGTTAAATATGCAACCAAAATACATTTTTTCACACAATCATATAGTCTTATTTTAATTCATACATTTTAAGTAAATAATCCAAAAATAAATTACCTTTCTTAAAAATCATCAACTTGGAATTTGCAAGATATGCAGCAAATGCAGGAATGTTTGGAGCAAAAAACACAGACTGAATGGAAGAAGTGACAGTAAACATGTAACCACACATAGGAGGAGGAACAATTAATTTTCCAAATGGTGAGATTAGAAGTTTATCTGAGAGAAACATTCCACAATTAATATAATGGAATTTTTAAAAAATAATAAGAAGAAACTCAAAATAAAAATATATCAGTATTCAAATTCTCTAGTAATTTTAACTCAAATTTATGTTTAGAGAGAAATAAAATTTATCATAAATTTGCAACTATTGCACCTATGCAATGGCAGCATCAAAGCTATAATATTGACAATAAAATCACAAATGCAAAACATTTTACACCATAAAATTCATATATTAATTATAATCTCCACCAAATCATTTTAAATTATTATTAAAATGTATTAGTTTATTTTTAGTTTCTAGAAATATCTATAATTAAATTTCCATAGAAATAGTTTCTTAGTGGAAGCATAAAACTTAACTTTACTAATGACTTGTGGTATTATATGACGACACTTAACACAATCACGTTTTTACATAAAAATGCTACTATTTTATCATTTTGAAAAGAAGAATTAACTGTCATATTTAAAAAGTATCTCAGAATTTAGAGCTTTGGAGAAGGTATACAAAAAAAAATAAATAAAAAGCGGCATTTATATACAGACACATTAAATAAACTATTCTGTAAAAGGAAAAATCAAAATTCGAATCACTTACAAAAATAGAGCTAAATTCTCAAAAAATCAAATGCCAAAATTATCTAAATCTGATGAATTAACTAACCATTATCTATAGATGCTACAATAGAATCATCACATTCATTACTACATGAAGCATGAAAGATGGACCATGTCCATTTGAAACTATAAAGATCTCCTGTGGATTGGTTATAGCACTGCAATTCATTGGCATGAAATGAGCTCCATTTTACTACTAAGGGCTTATAAGGTGTCGAGATATTGAACAGGAATTTTTGTTTCAGAAACCAATGATAATTGGAAGAAGTCCAAATCATAACTAAAAGAGAATGAAGAAAAAAATTGAACAATTAATTAACAAAATACAAAATTTTAGAAAAATAGTTTTCAACATATGCAAAATAAATGAATGATAAAAGTCAATTCGGGGGTAATTAAAAGACACAAAAACAATATTGTAAAGCAACATTCTCTAACACACCAAGTTTTATTTATTAATTTATATCTAATGGCAGACTATAAACAATTACAGCAAATATAAGCAAAAAAAAAATTAAAATTATTGTTTGCTTATTAATGTCACACTTCAAACAATAACAACTATTGCAAGTAAATAAAAATATTAAAATGAACTGTATACTAAAACTTTCCTAAAAATCAAGAATATAATCATTGAAAACAGTATTTGTAATGATGATAAATAACAGTCAATAAAAAAAATTCATAAAAGAGGAGAAACCTCGAGTTTTTCAGGGATTAAAAAAAAAGGGAAATAGTAATTTATAGTAATGTAAAAAGAAAAATCAACAAAAATGTTACTGATAATTTAAATTGCATACAAATACTTTTACATAGCTAATTATACAACAAAAAGTATGATTTATAATTCAAGAATCTGTTGTAAATAAAGAGGTACTGCAAAGAATCTACATAATGCTGAATAGAAAAAGTAAAAATTTTTATTTTAAAATATAAAATAAAATTTTAGAAAATGCTTTTCAATGATTTAGCATTCTTTTTACTTAATATATTTATCTGTTACATTAAAAAAAAATTAATATCAATTTTTATCGAATAACTTTCTAGGAAAAACAGTGATATAAAATTAATTCACCATAAATATATCAATAAAGAAATTAAAAATATTGAGATATTCCTTTAAATTTAACATATCCAATCTTTTACAAAGTAATCAAGATCTGATAATACAAATTTTGAATTTGAATAAAAAATAAATGAATTACCATGAAAATCAGCTGGATTATCTACTAGTTCTTTGGCTACAACAAGTAAAATACTTGAATCTGAGTTCCATGACAAAGTTGATACCTATTTATAGAAAATTATAATACATAGAGATATAAGTAAAAATTTACATTACAGTAATTATTTGTAAAAGCTGCATGCAAGCCACTTTTAGAATTTGTTTAAACAATCCAGAAAAAGGAATTTTGCATGGATTATATACATATATGTGGGAGTCTGAATAAATCTTCAAATAAAAATCAGACGCTTCAGAAGGCGGGATTTTAGATTGGCGAGGTGGTTGTCTAGGGGTAAGTATTTAAGGGTGAGTGATGAATTAATTGAATCAAAGTCCTTTAAACACAGATACTTCATTTAAGTAAAAAAAGAATTTTATTTAAAGTTAAAGGGAAATATTTACAAAGGGGAATATTTACAAAGAGAAAGACATGCAGGAATTAGGTTAATTGAAAGTTGAGTTATACCTTTAGAAGATGGGGAAATTAATTACCTTTCTCATGCTTGGACGTTAGGACTGGTATTGTGCTGAGCACGAAATGCGCTAAAAACGTGACGTGTTGAACCGGCGGTGGTTAGTAGGCCTCTGCCGAAAAATTATTCAAGCCGGAGCTACGAAAGCTCACTAGACGGTGCTGCTTCGGAATGTAGTAATAAATAAAATTGACATTAATGGTCCTCTGAAAAGGATATGACTCAACCTTTTAACAAAATGTTTCAAAGGGAAAATCCTACATATATTCATCATTTAATTCTCTCAATTAAAGAAACCTACAAAGTCACATGCAAAATTATTATTACTATTTGTTTCTTATCAGTTCCAATTTCAATTTTAAATTAACGATTTTTTCCCCCTTTGTATCAATTTTTTTTGGACATTAGTTGATGTAGTTGAAGCCCAGTGGCTGAGAGGTAGTGCGTCCACACCACAGGTTCGAGGTTCAAACCCAGGGCTGGGCAAGGTCAACTCAGTCTTTCATCCCTTCAATGGGTCGATAAATGAGCACCAAGCTAGATTGAGAACTTAACACTGGGGGTTTCGCGTCAGACTGACCACCTGCTCAGGGCCCAAGGTCATGTATACTGATATGGGCACAGTGGACCTTGGCCCTCATCAGCTGTTGCGCTACTGAGTTAAGTTAAGTAGATGTAATTACTTTAATGGTTTCAGGATTTCATAATTTTTTACAATAATAATAAAATTATGCATATGAATTCTGAAAATAAATAATCTTTTGTTAAAATATTTCCCTGGATTTAACAAATAACATTTCATTTGGTCATCAGTCAGACATTGTATTAAAATTCAATTCACTGAACATAAAATAAATTTAAGAAATATTTAAAGTTTTATATATAATTACAAGCTAATAGAAACATTTACGGCTCCGAATTATGAACAAATTTTCATGCATTAAGAAGTTAGACTGAAAAATTTGGTGAAATGAAAATATAAAATAAATATACAACACAGAAGATCTTTATGATTTAAATTCTGACAGAAAATAGATTTTTGAATTTTAGAGAATGCAATTCATAATACCACTTAGAAAAAAAGATGACATATAATTAAAGTTTCAGAATATAATCCATTTTAACTTTTTCAGTCTATATAATTCCAAATTTTCTTTATGTTCAGCAAACATATATCTCCATATATATATACAAAAAAAAAGAAACATACTAAAAATATAATCTTACTTTAAATGTGTTGGGTTTAAATGGGAGAGTAAACTCTCCATGTCGCAAGCCATTTTTTTCAAAAAATATTACTTGATGTTTATTAGGGCACTGTTGACTACATGCAATAACATTACCAAGTGGTCTGTAATAAACACAAAATTAGTGACAACTAAATAAAACTGAAATCATAAAGCAGTAGAGATTAAAACAATGCACTGACAATCTCTTACTTTCAAATTACATATCAAAATTTTATTTTACTTTATACAGTCTTTTCCATCATCTAGAAAAATACTGTATTGACAGCTCTAAAAAAAAACAGAAATTTTTTTCTCTTAAACAGTCAGATATGATATTAAATAATATAATCAATTCTCAGAATCTGAAAACAACTGAATGCTTAAATTTTTAACAGCTTTAAAAAACTCATTTAGTAAGTAGACAATTACATTTGCTTCATTTGCTTGTGTTTATTAATGTTGCACTAAAGCAATACTATGGCTGTTGGTGATGAACTTGTAACTTTAGACCATGATCAAGTGTTAAAAACAGTGCACAAGCTGGTACTGCCTTTTTACACACTCAGGCTGGTGTGGTCCTTCTATATGAAACAATAAGATAACTCTTAAGATTTAGTTTTATTCAATATATGATAGTCCCCATTATTTTGCAAGACAGATTTTCAGTGGAATCAAACAGGAAAATTTTAAGTGGAATTCAATTAGAGGAATTTTGAGAGTGATAAAATATTGTAAAAATAAATATCTAAAACATGCTTTCAAATAATCTTTTATAATTAGCAATTTCCTTATTCTTAAAAATGATAACATAGACCTATGGTGATATAATTCCTTAGGTACTTATATATTACACTGTTGACCTATAGTGTCAAATACAAAAAAATAATAACCATTTACAAATGCCGCAATATGCAGGCAATAGTGAAAACCCACTCCCGAATGTGTTCAAACTTAATCTTGTTTGGGCATGTTTGAAAACAATAACATTGTCTTTAATTTGTAATATTGTTCTCTTATTTTGTTGTGAAAAAAATGATTAAAATGTGGGATCTATTTTTTTGCAAAAGAGAACACAGAGTATATTTCCAAAGACTGCAGTCTAATATGTAAGTAGTCGAAAACTGTAGGACATTAGAAAAACAAATATTGCCACAACCTGCAAGACAGCACTTAGATTGCACTTATATGAATTATGTGGGATAACCTACAAAAAGATGACCCATTTGTTGCAATTTTGAATGTAATTACCGCATTTTGGGTGACTGAATAACATAGTTGGTATTAGATCTTTCATTTATAGGAAACGTATATGGTTTTTTTTTAAATGCAGTACTTAATTTTTCTAAATTGTCACCAATTTATTTATCTATAAACTAATAAGTAAAGAGCATGCATGGGACATTTTTTCTGCAAGTGTGGAAACAATAACAGCATTCAGAAACTTTTTTTTATTTGTTGTCTTTTGATTTGGTCAAAGTTAATGATATAATACACAAATAACAATAATTATATTCATCTATACTGCTTTATTCATTTTAATTTTCATTGTATAAATAAACATTTAATTTAAATTTTAAAATATTTAATACATGCATACACATATAATAACCCTTATTTAAATTTATGATTATTATATTTACAATGATTCTTGTTTCATTGACTTATATTTGAATTTAAAATACAACAAATACATATTTTATATCAATATAGACTGCTTTATAAATAATTTTGTAAATACTATTTAGAAAAAAATGATTTGATTCAAACTCTCTCACTTTTTTACAAAAAACAAATTCGAAAAATAAAATTGAATATGATTATGACTAATAAAAAAATTAAAACTTTACTTTAGTTATAATGATATTATCAGAATTGTTTGTAAACTATCAGGAAATATAAGCATACTATAATGTAGTTAATTATGAACAAGAAGCAGGCATTTTATGACAGAAAAAAATTTCAAAGCTTTGAATTTAGCATATTATTAATATGTATAGTATAAAAATATCTGTATTATAAAAAAAATTTGTATAAGATTTTTTGAAAATCAAAGAATTAAAAAATAACCAAAAAGATTTTAAAAATTAATAATTTACATCTTAAATAAAAAGTGAACATTGCTTATTAAATCCACATAATTTTTTTTTAATTTTAAGAGAAAAAAATCTGAAATCTCAAAACTGACCTCCAAGCAATAGGTTCTTCCAAACCTTCCGCAACTTCACTCGTAAACTGCAATATTGCTTCTTGATTCCAGATACGTAGCAATCTGTAACCTGAAATACAAACATTATTTCAAAATAAGCACTAAGAGGAATAGGCTGTCAAATTTCTAAAAACTCCTTCCAAAAACACTACAAAATTATGTTGATCTCAAATTTAATAACCATTTAAGTACCATAAAATCCAAAGTATAATGCACACCTATACTTTCAAGCTAAATTTTTTAATGTTTAGGTATATTCGTTGTATAACGTGCACCCCCTTTTTTTTAAGGAAGAAATCTGAAATATTAGTATACATTGTTTTTATGTTTTGAAGTCTTTTATTTTATTTATACTTTTGAAAAATAGTATACTTCTAGAACTACAACTGTTTTTGTTCATAAGGCAAGTCATTTCTTTTAAACAAACAGAGTTTCGATACATCTAGAAGTATGTTATTTTTAAAGCTATCCTTTTTATACCCTGTGTATAACGCAAATCCTTAAGTTTCGATTTTATTTTTTATGTTCAAATTGCGCGTTAAACGCTGGATTTTATGGTAACCATTTATACTTGAACGAGAACCCGTCCCGGGTTCCTGAGACTCCTAGAAAAGCTGCTGTGGCTCATTTTAGATCTTTGACAGGGCATGACTGTCTGAGATATCATTTCTACAGAACTGGTATCGCGACTCACCAGACTGCATTCTGTGTGACTCTGGTCCTGCACTAATAAGTCTTAATTCCATTGTTGAAAAATATTAGAGAGCATGTGCACTTATGGCATAGGTGCTATTGTAGTGTGGGGCATTTGTAAAATAAAAGTAACACTTTTATAACAATACGATATACATTAGGTGAGATTTTGACTTGTGGCATAATTTAGAATAATGGTTAATAGGATGCAGCTAGTGTAACAGTCTTATTTATTTTACTCTTACCTTTTTTAATTTAATTAAATACAAATATTACGTACATTTCATAAATAGTAATGTGAGAAATATATTTTGAGGATGTTTTCATCAAAAAACTAACTTTTAAGGAAATTTCTAAAATTAATTAAATGTGAAATTTTAGTCAGAACTTGAGAGATCTCTATAACTCAATAAAATCTGATAATTCAAACAAATTACATAATACCAACTATAAATTTTCAACACACATATAAAGAGAGATAGACATAGAGATGCATAAGTAGAGAGAAAGTCTTAATTGAAATTTCTTAATAAAATTAATATAATGTTGCAAATATCTGTGCATAGATTTATTATATTTCACTGATATGTGTGTCTGGTGATTTGCCAACAGATAATGTAACTTTTATGCCACTAATATTTGTGAATTGTATGTATGAATTATAAAATAATTTCCAGTTTAATCCTTTCTAGCTATACAATTAAAGTGAATGAAAATAAGCAATACAGAAAAACCTCATTAATGCAGATAATCATTTAAATTCTTAATAAGTGCAAAACTATTATGTTTTAAGTAGTCTTTCCATGCCCTTATACATATTCATGCAAATAATGTTTTGATTTTAATTCTCCTTGTACAGTTCATTAATCTTATATTGTCTCTTGAAGTACACATTCTTATCACTGCACAAATTGTTTAGCTGTATACTTTAGTTCCTTTTAAGGGAATTTTA